>JAZFAU010000088.1:1990000-2467172 GCA_037178615.1 Dione vanillae
AAATTGCACTCTTTGTTAAATTTTGTAAGGTTAAGTGTAATAAAAATAACCGAAGAATTAGACTAAGACGGCCTAGAAGATAAATTTTACGTGGTTGTTGTGACATTAGATTAATTTCAGCTAAAAATTCAACCCAAAACAGATTAGAAATCATCTTCTTCTTCTTCTCTTTATTTATGGCGTTTCGAGAGTGCCAGTTGAGCACAATTCACTTCGCCAATGTCACGTTGAATGGAGAACACACAAAGGAGAATGTACGGTAAAAAAAGAGATATCATTACACAGTTGGAGAATGCATGTTTAAAAGAGATCCAGTTTAAATCCTTCATCTATAACAAAAATTAGAAATCATATAACGGCTTTATTTTTTTATTATAAATATACACTAAATATGCTTACCAATAACATGACATAGTATAACATTATCAATATACTAAATTATATTGAGCCATAAAAATATAATGAAACATTTATCATCATCATATAATCAATGAGAAAACACCATTTGACAATTAATCATGTGTAACACAAACATGATAGATAATGCAAAACATATTATTTTATAATAATTTCATAATTAATTATGAAAAACAATGAATTAACTTGTCAATTATGAAAACAACGTGTATATATTGAATTTAAATGGTTTTCAAGAATATTTTTTGTTGAAATATGCTGATAATATTAATATGGACTTTTCGCAATATAATTATATTGTATTTAATACTTTTACTTATTTAATGTTAACAAACAGAACGTAACGGATGATAAGATGGAGTAGTAAAAGAATTTGAGATCTGTGGTCGAACAATTAGAAGAATGTGGCCTAGAACGCAGTTTTAGAGGCTTGGGCCTATAAAGGCAAGTATAGCCAATGCTAATGATTACTAAATTCCTTTTAAAATTAACCTATTTATAACCTATTTATCTATACATGTAAATTTAGCGACAAGTTTTTTTAATATTAAAGTATAATATTTTTTATATTACCAGAGGCTTTAGATATTTTTTTTTTTAATTTGACATTTTCAATTATAGCTGGACAACATAAGCAGGTTTTACGTTATGCCGTTGTTGCTGTTTTAAAACGTAATATTCCCAGGACATTTTAAGTCTGTGCTTAACTTAACTAAAACTATCTATCATAAATCAACCGATAGCCCAAGCTGTTGATTTTAAAATATAGATGTTTATAAGTCTCGACTACGTCAATGAAATATATTTGATAAGAGTCGACTAACTAAAATTTGTAATTTTGTATGAAATGATCTATATAGGAGGACTGTTGTGGCGCAGAGACACAACGTCTGCCTGTAACGCGACGATTACTGGGTTCGATCCCCATTCGGAGAAGATGGATTTTTCTATTTCCATTTTCTTCGCTCTGGTATCTAAGGCCAAGCGCGGCGTTGATTTCCCCCACTCAACACGCAATGCCTCGAAAACGGCGGAAAATGGGGACGGAGTAAGCAGGGACTAAGTAACGGAGTATCTTAATATTAGGTTCTTATGGTTCTTGCAGTTTCCTCTGCCTACCCTGCCATGTGCGGGATAAAGCGTGAAGCTATAAAAAAAAATGATCTATATAAGTTTTTATGGTTTTTTTTCTGAATGATTTTCAATTTTCGGTTATTTTTTCTAATGCCAAATTACACAAAAGGTCTACTGCAAGTTCTTTATCTGTTTTGAAAAAAGCTCATTACAAACTTTTCCAAAAAAGCTATTTTCTTATTTCTTATAGTACAGCGGATCTATTGTGGTTCTATATCAGGTGTAGGAGATTTGAAATAAATATACAAACTTTTTGAACTATATTCATATTCTATTAGTGTTTTTGCATCCACCTACACTAACACTTTGTAAAAATACTCAATATATAGAAATAATTTACTGTTTCATTATAGTATGGATATAGCAAACTCAGGTACCTAATAATATTGTAACATGACAGCATCCGCTGACTGGCAAGATGTATGAAGATCATTAGCGCGTATTCTCACGATAACGGAAACCTTTGCCTTGCTTTTGGATCTTTGGATTAATGGTTATGTTTATCTCACTCATATAATGATGGATGAGCAATTAATACGTAAATACTAAGTAGCGTGCACATGGTCGTTGATACTGTAAATGTATGAAATTTTCACTTCGTTTTGATCTGGGATACATACAACAGCTGTTTATATATGTATGTATTTATAAAACATAATAAGTTGGGCAAATAGAGATATCTATATATAATATACCACATAGATAACACTCTATTTATATATATGCGTGTATGGACGTGGCTAAATATAGATTACAGAAAATGTTATTGGAGAATGAGAGGGATAGGTACTGATTATAGCGGCGATGGTTTTGGGTTTGATTCCTACTCGTATGTATAAATTAATTTAGTTTAGCACGAAGTAGACAAAGTGCCGCGTTTAAATCCGCCATTCAATGCACAATATTTTTAATTCTTTCGGAGAGCGTAGAACAAAGTGTCTAATCACAAAACATTTTCCAATTCACTATATACGATAAAACATGAAGATAGAAAGCTATCAGCTTTTATAATTTATTATTATTATAGACAATACTACAATTTTGTAAAATACTAAAATAACTACATTTAAGACACTGGGTTTCCATTTTTATATTTTAGCGGGAATCAAACCCACAACTCGCGTTTACAGTCAGACGGTGTATGGTTGTTTTAATTAATTTAATTAAGCCAGAATATGCAGGAATTAAGAAGAACGTCCGCAAGTGGTTTAAGTAGATTAAACAGATTTTGCGGGCTAAAGAGAATTAATTGTTTGGCTTAAAGGTGCTCACTTTGATTTTTTGTAGTAATTCTAGGTGTTTTCTTTATTATTGCATCTTTCGAAACATTAAAAAAAAGAGAAAAGTTAAGTGTATGAATATACAATGTGGGAATTTTCATTACGAAATTGTGCCAATTTTTTCAGTGGAAATTTTGTGGAAAATACTAGTGTTAAACTTTTCTTCTTTCTAAGAATTCATCATGCAAAATTATCGATTTTTGAAATTTCCATAAAGAAAATATAATATCTACAGTTAATTTCGCACAAGGCGAGTAAATATAACCTTAACTAACTTTATCAGCTCTTATAAATCAGAAATTTTCATTGTAAGTACCACTCACTTGAACGAGTGTTTAACATAACTCTAGTGTAATATCACTTTCTTAACGTACAATCTCCTTTATAAATGTCCATCCAGGATTTTAGAACGCTTCAATTATTTAATTATTTTATAATATCAAATAATCTTCAAAGTTATTATTACTATATTAACTTTCTGATATAACAGAGACAGCACTCGTAACTCAATTACCATATTTATAGAACGAATTTAAATATTTCATGGCGATGCAGCTTGACTTTTCCGAATATTGAATACTGAGGACAGTATGAATGCATTTGTGCGTCATCGATCCGTAGACTATGAATATTTGAAAGTCCCAATAGGGCAGTGATTAAGCACAGATGCCCATTCTACGTTACTATTATACAACATTAAAATAAGCTTAAAGCTATTAGTATTTTTATATATTATATATAGGACCGCCGTAGCATTTACCTGTAAACGCGACGGTTTCTGAGTTCGATTCTCACTTGGAGAAGACGGATTTTTCATTTTAATTTTCTTTGCTTTACTAACTATACAAAAGCGGCGTTGAGGTGAGAGAAAGCAGTAATCCTGCCTGTAAAACGCGAAGTTTCGACGTTTAAAAGTTCGAATCCCACTCGGTTAGGATGGATTATTCTACTTTCAATTTCGTCGCTCTAGCAACTAGGCAAACGCAGCGTTGTGTTCAGCCACTCAACATTCAATATTTTGAAAAGCGGAGAAAGCGAGAAACAGAGTGTCTAAACACTAGATTCCATGATTCTTGTGGTTTAATCTAAGGTTGCGTCAAAAAAAAAATAAAAATTAGTAAATGTAACTATTTTAAATTAACTCTATATAAACCTATGCCAGTCAGTTTGTCCAGGCTAAACGTCTAAAAGAAATAGTTATTCTTTATAACGTTTCGTTTCTTATAATCAATTTCTTATGTGTATTGTAATTCCATTTTGTAGGAGATCCCTTTTTCGTACTCACATAACATGAGTATTTTGTATTACACAATAACAGATTTGTTAACAATTTCTAATACAATTGACAATGTTACTTTATTATTTAGTGAACTACATATTGTTTGCCACAATAACGTTGTCCGTTTCATGCGGTCCCAGTAAATACTGTATAGAGGTATAATTTTCTTTTTCATGTATAAAAGAGTAAGGCGCACAATTTATTTGTTGTATTTTTGGAATACGACAAAATCTTTTAAATAACTTAGAATTTGTAACATAATGTGAATGTAAATATGATTATTAGAAACTATTTATTGAAGAATATTCAGTAGTGGAGTTTCATACTTTATCGTGAAGGCAAAGAGCGTTAACACTCTGTTCTACGCTCTCTGCCCCTGCTTCTTTTTGTATGGAATATGTACTAGATGAGTAAATAAAAATAATTTGTTTTCGTGTACGAATGGTAATTCATAATTATTGTGGTGCAATCAAATGCAAAAAAGCGTCGCGTATTTTATATATTGAAATATATAATTAGTTAAGAATTTTAATTTTATTCGTAAACATCGTGTTAAGTTTAAAGGCAATAACAAGTGAAACAACGTGCAGCTCGCAATGCACGAATTTAATAATTACTTGGTAAACTGTTGTATTGGGCGCTACTATTATCAGTATACCTAATACGTAACGTACTGTACCAAACTGTACCAACTTAAAGTGACTTTCACATCCAAAACCACTTTAAGTGACTTTCACATCCATTTTCGATATATTTCTATAAGAATAATTCGTTTATTAATTTTAAGCCTGTTATAAAGAATAAAGACTTGACGTGGGTTCGATGGTATTTAAAGATTTGTTTTTAAACGATTTCTATATTTTATTTACGTTCCTTAGACACTAAATTTTTTTCATTTCCATAAAAACAATTACTTAATTCTAAAACTGGAAAGGCAGCCATTTTACAGTGATATCAGTGTACTCCTTTTGTCTTCTAATTGATGCTCTACAAGCTGCAACGTTTATCAAAAAACTAGATTTTATTGTCTTTGAAAACTACTAAGTATACGCTTACATATAATTTCTTATATGTATTCAAGGATTTGCACGAATATTGCTGTCAGGCAAGAGGCTTTTCAAGCGTCGTGTGTGCAGACATCTCTTACAACGTTAAGGTTGTAGATGGTCTATGAGCGAGCGTGACCACTTAACATCAGGAGGCCCTTCTGCTCGTTTGCTATCCAATAATATAAAAAAAGCCAGAGCACAGTTTTTAGTATCACTACTAATAATATTATGATATACTTAATTCCATATAACATGTTAAGTTTATGATGGTCATCGTGGCACTGTAGTTATACGTTCACAATTATGGAGCGTATAGTTGTGAACGTGATGGTTACGGATTTAATTCTCACCGGGAGGGAAATCATTTATTTTCCCGTTGAGAATTTGAATTTGAAATGGAGTGTTTTGCTTTTAGATCATTTTGTCTAGCTTATTTGTTATAACCAGAAATAAAAAAAGTCAATAATTTCGATAAGTGCGAGTCGAACTCGCGTACTAATGGTTCCGTACCAATTTAATGATCGTAGGTTAACTGGAAGTAGAGTTTGAATTGATGAAAATTAATTTGAAAGAAAGAAATAAGATTGTGTGGCACAATTCGCTTAGTGAATGAAGAACATAATTTATAATGACCACTAACTACTACTTATAACAACTTAAAATTATTAAAAATAGACGCAGGTTCAAATCCTGTGATCAAGTTCTAGTAGTTTTTATAAATAGCTTTATATGGATTTATGAAGTCAAGTCACGTATACTTAATCACCATTTATATAGACAGACTAGAAAAAGTAATACGGTTATATGGTATAGGCAAATTGAGATAAATAGCCACTCTGCAATACATTTCCCTTGAAAAATGCTAGTTATTTTTTAGGTGAGCAACGAAGATGGATTTTGCTAATCTTCTTTTGTTTTTTTTCATGACTACGTATTTCTCGTATTTTTTTTGTAATGAGCAAAAGAAGCTAAGTAATAAATTAGGTAGAAGTTTTTATACATTTTGGAGATTTATCTTTTTTAAATCCAACAATGTGTACTCCATATATATATACGAGGTTGTCAACTTTGAGTGGGATTAGGGTTTAAATGTAAATCATGAACTAATTGAAAGAAACGTCTCGTATAGTCGAAAGTGAGGTAGTAGGCAACGGAGTGTCTTAACATTGGGTATTTTTGGAAGTTTAACTCGACTTATTATTATATAAAACAGCTATATATATATTATATATATATATATATATATATATATATATATATATATATATATATATATATATATATATATATATATATATATATATATATATATATATATATATATATATATATATATATATATATATATATATATATATATATATATATATATATATATATATATATATATATATATATAGCCTATATTCTAATCTATCTTCAATCCTATGCCTTAGCTGTATATATAAAAATCTTGAATTGATAAAGCAATCTTCAGGAATCCATGATAACGGAAAGTTTGCCAGAAAAAAATGTTTCTCTTTAGTTCACTTGTGTTTCTAGCATCGAATCCACGAATTAGGCTTAGTTAGAATTATTTAAAATAAGTTATATTTTAAAATGTAGAATATAATATTTTTAAGGAAATATTCACATTTATTTTCACCCTCCACTTGCAGCCCTAGTAACTGGTTTTCTCTAAACAAAATCGTTATTATAGTATAAAATAAATAAATAAACTGCCATATAATAAACGAAAATCGTTTAATCATCTCAGAGTCCCCTAAATATATTTAATAGCATAGATGATAAAATTAAAAAGCTCGAATAATACAAATACAAAACAATTTAGCATTTATGTATATAAACAATGTTAGCCAGAGTTATCACAATTTGATTAGAGGTAGCCGAGGGAGGGTTGTCCCTTGTGGGTTTGTGATCAAAACAAATGTACGGTGAAAGCCGAAAGTATTCCAGAAATACGAATTGTATTCGCAATACATTTTGATCTACATCAAACCGTCGTGGCGCAGTGGCGCTGCGTTTGCATGTTAACGCGTAGGTTTGTGGGTTTGATTCCTACCTGGGGAGAATAAATTATTTCATTTCCATTTTCTTCGCTGAGTTCTGTCACTCAACGCGCAGCTTTAGCTCAATCTTAAGCGAAAAGTAGAGAACGGAGTGTTTAATACTAGGTTCTCACAGTTTCGGAGTTTTCCTATACTTAACCTGCTACGAGCTACATAAAGCGTGAAGCAATAAAAAAATCAAAATTTAATCCTTAAATCTAATTTAAATTTGTACATATATTCTCTATATATAAGATATATTATCTTAATCACGCGCAGGCGCAGTGACACAGCGTCTGCATCAGGCGCAGTGACACAGCGTCTGTCTGAAACGGTTTGTAGATTCGACACCAACTCGGGGAGTATGAATATTTTTCATTTTCTTCGCTTTGGAAACAAGGCCACCACTCAACACATAATGCCTCGGAAAGCGGAAATTGAGTAACGGTCTAAACATTAGGTACCTTCTGCCTAGCTTGCTATGTGACAATTACAGCGCGAATAAAGAATGTACAAAAAAATAGTATTTTATATAACTACCAAACTTTTAAGGAACATAGCATCAATTGTACAGTTCATACTATGCATTAAAATTTAAGTTAAATATTTTAAATTCTAATTTAGCTTAAAAAAAAGCTTAATTAGCGCAAGTAGACGTAGAATATACCCATTTTTTACAAAAGAAAGTAAAAAAATGGACATATCCCATGTCTACTTCATTAAAAATACCTTATAGCTAATAGGCGTGTTGAAGTACGAGTTAGTTGAGCAAGTCATTAACTTTATACAAGTCACTGGACTTGATTTATTATGATTTATTGCTCCCAGTGATTAATAGTAATCGTTAAAATTATACTTTAGTGACACTTGGTTTTTGAATCATCATTTATAATAAAGGAAAATATTTTTGGTTTAAAACAAAAGATATTGTAAAATTTGCTCTCCTTTGCTTTCAACTCGTCGCTATCTAAAGCTCTGAGTAATACGTGAAAGTTCAAAACAAACTTTCTGTTTGGTTTCAATCAATATTAAATATTAATTCTAATTATTCTATCAACGATATAAAGATTATCCAGTTACGCAATAATAATTTGACGAATATACACAAAAAGATTTTAAATTTAAAATAAATTTACATAGAAGAAACCTTGGCAGAACGAACCTATTTTTAAGAGATTTTACTCACTATATACAATATACTACTTACTCACTATTCCAATTACAACGCAATGAGTTTTGAGTGGCGGAACTTAGCACCACGCTTTATTTTATTTCAGAGCGTAGTAAATTGAAATATATCATTATTCCCGAATGGGAATCGAACCCGCAAATCGATGGGTTTATAGGAAGACGGTAGTCCTCTATAATTATTTATTTTTTCTTAAATTTTTATTTTAACGGTATTATTTCATTTTAATAAAAACGTCCAATTGCTCTGTTTCATTAAAGCATACGTTCCCACCATGCTATGTTGTAATTCTTATACATTCTTTTTTATATCTTAGTTTAGCATTTCTTAAGACAGCATCAAACATAGCGTTATCGTAATATATAACGGGGGGACGGAGAAAGCAGGGACTGAGCAACGGAGTGTCTTAACACTAGGTTCCCACGGTCCCTGCAGTTCCCTATGCCTACCCTGCCTGGTGCGGGATAAAGCGTGAAGCTAAAAAAAAATATATAAAGTAAGATTTTGTATCCACTATATTTAAAATAAATAGTGTTTTTTTGCCTGAGCAAGAATGCAAAGAAAAACCCACTTAATGGAAAGTGGCACACTATCGATCAAACGAACTTATCGTTGAAGTAGCAAAGTAATTACCGTAGTTATGTAGTTACGTGAACATTACATTACTCTATGATACACAACACAGAAATATTTTTCACGCTTCACGCTTTATCCCGCATATTGTAAGGTAGCCAGAGGGAACTGCAGAAACCATATGAACCTGGTGTTAAGACACTTCATTGCATATAGTCCCTGGTTTCTTTGTCCCCGCTTTATACAGAAATATTAATGACTGTCATTATGTTTAAAAGTACACCTCAGAACTTCGAGAATAGAATGAAACGAGAATATACTTGAGGCAAATGATGTAAAAAGCATGAGGTCCTTTTCTGACCTGATGGATGCTGTCAAAGAAATATTTATGAGGCGAAAGAGCTGTACAGGGTCTGTAGTTTTTATCACTCCTTGCCATTTTACTTGCGATAAAGCGATAAATTCCACTGATAGAATCTTGATTTTTAAGTTTTAAATGACATTAAGAATGTTAAATATTATATAATAATAAAATGAAAAACATCTTTTATTTTCTTTACAAGATGCGCCTGTTCAAATAGTTAAGTCTATACTCGTATCTTTGTATAACGTATCAACGTCAGCGTATGGGCAATAACTTACAACGTTATTACTATAGAATAAAAAATATTAAAGAAAAATACACTTAAAGTCTAAAGAAAAAAAATTCAACACAGCGGGATATGAATCCCCGCCTCTTGTAAACCGTCCAGCGCTGTTCATAATCCACTGCGTTCAATTTTTTTATATATTTTCTTTAATTATGTTTTCTATCTTTAGTTAGTTTATTAATACAATTGAAGAACTGTAATAAATAAAGAAAATATGAAATAATTAATTTGAAAAAATATATTTCGTACAGTAAATTTTAATAGTTTATTTCCCCGGAAGTCTCGAGGTGATATTAAAATTAACAAGAAAATCTTTTTTGCACTTAGTGTAGATCACTCTTACATTTATGAAATGACATAAAGTGAGTCTCCGTCAGTAATATGTCTTCTATCTCAGGAGATGCATTAAAGCTATGATTTTCGGAGCGGTGTTTTTATATATATTATGTAAAAAGTTAGATAAAACGATATATTTATATGACGTACTTAACTTTATGCCCAAATTAAAGTTGAAATCCACGGTCTCCAACTTGTTCAAGTGGATCTGAATCGTGAGAAAGTTTTAAGGATCTTTATATTAAAAATCCCTGTATAATAGTAATATTAACAGTAATGTTTTATAATAATTTATAAAGATTTTCTTAATTTTTTCGTCTGTAGTTTGCCACTTTTTGTCTAAGATGCTCTAAAACTAAACTTACAAATTTAAGATTTTTGATTTTTTTCTTTCGATACATTTTGTCTACTAAAATAATCAAAAATGTTTGCATGTAAATTAAAATAATGATTTTATATGCAATATTTGATCATTATTATAGAGCTTTTGAAAAAAATATTAGGGAAGTAAAAGCACCAGAGCTGATAGGGGTCAGGTCATAACAAGTTTCATGAATCCATCAAGCCGTATATCATGTGCACAATACCTTCCTTCGAGTACACGGAAGTCGCAAGGTAACCCATCAAAATCAACCGTGCGATTGCTTGTAAACAAAGAGGAACGAAAGAAAACGAAAGGGATATAGGTGAAATATTATTCGGGGAAAAAATAGCCGCTTTTTACGATACTACGGATATATGTGACGAAAATTGCTAATATATTAGGATGACAGGATAATAATATAAGAAATGGTGAAACCAGATATGGTGTAACCAGAACGCAGAAGTCATAATGGACTAATCTTTTTTTAATTTTTTTTAGCTTCACGCTTTATCCCGCACATGGCAGGGTAGGCAGAGGGAACTGCAGGAACTATTATAAACTACTGTTAAGACGAGAAGTTGCTTAGTCCTTGCTTTCTCCGTCCCCGCTTTCCGCCTTTTGTCGAGACATTGCGTGTTGAGTGGCGGAACTCAACACTGCGCTTTGCCTAGGTGAAGAAAATGGAAATAGAAAAATCCATCTTCCCCGACTGGGAATCGAACCCAGAAACCGTCGCGTTACAGGCAGACCTTACGCCTCTGCGCCACGGCGTTCCTAATGGACTAATGAATTTATAAATATGAATTTATATAGAAATAAAAAAATTAAATAAATAAAAACAGAAAATATTTACATTGTTTACACCTATGTAAATGATCGCTTCCATGTGTTATTATTTTACATTTTTATATTCTTGATGTTGAACGTTGAACGTTACCATTGTAAAAGATAGATAGATTTACTAATGACACATTTAATTATTATTAATTGTAAATTATTTACACACTTCTTAGAGCTTTTATCTATAAAGCAGCAAAAGCTTGCAAGTGCAAATAATATGTGATTTGATAATAGAAAATACTAATATCCTGTCGCATTTATATAAGTATGTATGCAGTTAAATGAAAGGAGTAAATATATTGTGATTTATGCAGACAAAAACTGATTACGTAAGCGTTGGAAATAGATTATGTGTGTTGATTTTTGTATAGTTGGAATTTAAACATATATATGAATATATCATCACATATCTCGCTGTGACTACGACCTCCTCTATTTCTCGACGATTTCCTTATACACTATGAATGTGTCGTGTAACATGTAAGACTCATTGTTATTTCCGTTTCACCACGTGGACGAAATTGTTACTATAAAACAGCACTTAAAATTAAAAAAGTGACAAATAAAAAAAATCCTTACACGAGATATATAAATAAAAAAAAACATTAAACATATATGTACATATAACATACAATCTTATCTTACCTTAAGTTGTTATAATTTAAGGATTGTAGCAATTATTACCGAAGAAAGAGCAACATACCTAAGCTTAACTGTACAACTACTATAATTTATGAAGCTTAGTTAGATTTTATTACTACGTATTTCAAAGGATAATTAGTAACGTCTTGTGAAAAAAATAGTCACAAAGACTTTTGTGGACACCAGGCCGTGTTGGAAGGGAACTCACTTTGCGAAATTCGTACCAAAATTGCTCAATTGCGACCAAAAACAGCATCGCATGAACATTGCTAATGAGATGTTGGACTCTGTCCGCGACGACCCAAATTTGCTCCAGAGGGTCATAACTGGTGACGAATCGTGGGTTTATGGTTATGACGTGGAAACCAAAGCTCAATCATCTCAATGGAAGCTGCCGCACGAACCAAGACCGAAAAAAGCGCGCCAAGTTCGGTCGAATGTGAAAGTTTTGCTGACAGTTTTCTTCGATTGCAGGGGCGTGGTGCATCATGAGTTCTTGCCACAGGGTAGAACGGTCAATAAGGTTTATTACCTGCAAGTTATGCGCAATTTGCGCGAAGCAATCCGCCAGAAACGCCCGGTTTTGTGGAAGAACAAAAATTGGCTTTTGCAACCACGATAACGCCCCTGCTCACACATCGTTGCTTGTGCGCGACTTTTTGGCCAAAAAACAACACACTAATGATGCCGCAGCCACCGTATTCCCCAGATCTGGTATAGTTACTAAACAATTTATATCATTTAAAGCATTTACGTAAAATCTCTGTCCGAATACACTCGAAACATATAGTCTACATATCTTTGGATTTCTTTTTATTATTAAAACTTCAGTTTTTAAATAAATAATAAAATAATTTATTATACGAGGAATTTATCTACATAATGAAAATTAATTGTGGATTATGCTTAGATAAACAAAAAGGCCTTTCACTCATAAATATATGAAAATTTTAAAATATAAAGCAAAATATATTCACGACTTTTGAAACGTCCTTATCTTATTATGACATTTAAAAAATAGAATTCATTACAAAAAATAGAAGCTGTCACATAAATCTCAATATGTTATACAATCATCAACTATACTACTGTACAATGCTATAATATCATATAGTTTAAGCTCAACGTGACGAGCACGAAAACACATATAAGAGCACTTTAAATCATTTCAATTCCAATCAATTCTAGACTTCCTTTTTCAGTTGTGTCATAAATGGGATTGCTAATAAACTGAACGATAAAATGTCGCTAAATTTGAATCAGTGGTTAAACATAATTTAGCATTGTATAAAAGAATAAATGTCAATATTTTTTATAAATAGCGAAAATATAAATATTAAAAGAATTGAGTTGAGTTCCGCCACTCAACACGCAATGCCTCGAAAAAGGCGGAAAGCGGGGACGGAGAAAGCAGGGACTAAGCAACGGAGTGTCTTTACACTAGGTTCCCACGGTCCCTGCAGAAAAATAAAAAAAGAATTAACAGCACATCATATTAGTATCAAGTGTCAAGATACTCAATTTTTTCATCATGTAGGGAAAATTAACGCCGCACTTTGTCTTACTAAACCGGGTAAATGAACTTAGTTTCTTCCAAATGAGGTTACATAGGAACCTATTGGTTACCTGTGTGCTTACACTCAGACGCTGTATTACCGCGCCGCGATGTCTGCAAATTGTTGACTGAATATTTCATATAAGTATGTACGAGTATATGGTATAATAATTTATTTTGTGTATTATAAAAATTGTAAATAAATAAGAGGAATTTCTTAACAAAATCTTCTTAAATGAAGTGATATTTAAACAAATTATATTATGAGGATAAATAAACAAATCATGTCCATAAACCACAATTCCACGTCTGTTCGGCACCGCGTTACTTAACATTATTATTGTACTACGATATTACATAAAATTTTAAAACCATTTACTTAAGTTGTTAGAGCAATAAAATAACGTCACCGTGCTGTTACATTACTATAATATGAACAATGATGATAATGATTATGATTTGTTTATTTATTCTCTTAATATAATTTGTTTTAAAATCACTTAATTTAAAAAATGAAACTAACTTTTGTTTGAAACACGTACTCTACTAATATTACGAACCTTTCAAAATTTGATAAAACAGCTTATTACAACATATGGATTTTCTTTACCACGGTGATATAAAAAAATCTAAATATTAGAAATTTTTATTTGTTAAAAACAAGAATATTAGAAAAAAGTCAGTCAAATCCATTTGCCTAACGTGTAAAATTTGTTTAACCAATTTCAATTGAACTGTTCAAGTTTGAACATTGGCTATATTTTTCACCAATCTACCTTTTTGAGACATTTAAAACGGTACCAAAAGTAAATTTTTAGGTCAATAATTCACCCCTCTATGTGTGCGCAAAAACGCTAAATCACAATTAGTATATAGTTATTTTTTTTATAAATATATAATGTGATCTTGATTCATAAAATAAATCATTTTGTTTTTCGTCTTTAAAAAGCCTTAGAAGGATTTTTTTCGTTTGATAAACATAAAATCCTAAACTTAATCTCAAAGTAATTAACACGATATAAGGATTAGTTAATATTTTCTTGTATCGATTATTTCAAATGTTTTATTAATGTTTCTATTTTGATTTTTATTTAATCTATGTCCATCAGCAGTTTACAAGATTAGCGTAAACGATGAAGTAAATTCTTCTGAAGTATATAAATATGTATGTAGATTATATATTTTACATTACAAATTTTCATAAATGTATCGATAAGTAACAAATGTATTTTCATAATCAAGCTAACTCGTTAACGCGTGAACGGTTCAATGAACTTTCCGCCTTGATTCCCCATAGGAGTTAAGACGATATGACGGCGTGATAATACGTAGTTTATATACTATGATATCCAGTTTTTGTGTCACACGAGTAGAATATCATATAGTTTTCAGCTATAGTATTATTTTCACCTCCTCAATGTACTAAGAAGATAAAGCGCAGTGAGTTTCACCACTTAACACACAATATCTTTATTATTCCGGAGAATGTAGAACGGAGTGTCTTAGTACTTGGTTCATTCTGCCTATATAAAATATGAAACTAAAAAAAAGAATACACTTTATTACTCTATTAAAGGGATGCTTTATTTAATACCATCCTATTTTTTTTAGCTTCACGCTTTAGCCCGCATATTGCAGGGTAGGCAGAGGGAACTACAAGAACAATATATGAACCTAGTGTTAAGACACTCTGTTGCTTAGCCCCTGCTTTCTCCGCCCCCGCTTTCCGCCTTTTTCGAGGCATTGCGTGTTGAGTGGCGGAACTCAGCGCCGCGCTTTGCTACTATTCTAAGCAGCTGGTAATTGTTTTATTATTATATTAGTAGATTTATGTCAAAAATAGACAGCCCATACTTAATTAGTATAGATTTCATGAATCTTGCTAATCGTTTATACCGTTTTCTACCGTTTTTTTTCAGCCATTTTATCTTTTATCTTTTAAATAGGTTAGCTTATCTATTATTGTTATACAGTAGGTTATCTTCATTTTCGACTTTGATATATAAATGAAAATTAGTGAAAGATGTACATCGAAACTCAGCGAAAATTATAACGGTATTGTCACGTTTGCGTCTACCCCTGGGTGCAGCCGACGCATGGCTTTCGATTCGCTTCTTTCTTTTCGTTGTTTTAATTGCTTTTTATTTGTTTATTAATTACCGTGTTAAATTTTATATGATGTTTGTGATTGACTTTGTAATATGTATATTGTGTTATGCTGTGAATACGTTGTTGTGATTACGTGTACCATAAAGAGGGTGGTCAGTGATAACCGTGAGTAGTTTTTTATTCATGTCGTCTAAAAAGTTTGGAGGTCACTTATATATGGACTCCAGGTCACTGTGGAATTGGTGGGTATGAATCTGCAAACTCTTGTGCAAGAAGTCAAGTGTGGCACGGTAAACCACTTACCTAATTTTGCTTAGGATCTTGAATAAATATTGGTCTAAATATTATACCTTACAAACCTAACATGTGTATATATTGTATATATCTGATGATTTTGTTCAAGGTGAAGGATTTTAGCTGGATCTCTTTAAAAATATAATTTTCTTTTGTAACGTTACCAGTTTTTTATCACACATTCTCCTTTGTGTGTTTTACATTGAACGTAAATAAAAATAGACAACATTTTTAATATTATTCATATTTTATTCGTATTTCCCAATAACTCAACATATTTTTTTGTAAAAATGTTCATTGTACAGATATATTTTTTAATGTTTTGTTATTACATAGCTGATTATTGTGAGTTTAATTCCAATTGGTTAGCACTTGTTTTAATACATTTCTATTAACAGTACTATAGACGACTAAAAAACTCTATAGAAATTTGTCAGTTAGTGAAAGGGAACTTCTTTGTTTATACTAATCTTATATATTAATAGCGTATCCCGTTTTATTTTTTCAATGATTTTTTAATCATTGAAATGCCGACTTCCTTTTGGAAATTGAACAAAAGTAGGTCTATAACCTACATTAAAGAACTTTAGCATTAGATATAAAAATAACAAGGATTCTTGATTGAAATATACTATATAGTTTTGTTTTAATTCATTGTTAATTTTAAAAGGAGAAGTTACTGGCTGGTTAGACAGGGGCATTACACCTGCAGAAACAAAAACAAATTAAAAACGTGAAAACCTACCACGGCATAAAAATGTGATAAAAAATGCGTAAAAGTTATGGAGGCGGTTCGGTTTTTATAATAAAGTGTGTGAAATATTAATTTTGCTTTGTTTATTCTTTTAATTCTTTTAAGTGTTGAATTGTATCATTCAACACAACGCTATTAATTATTAAACTTAGCAGTATATATTTTTAAAACAAAGTTCATTATTAAGGTTTTTTTTTTTTTTTTTTTTTTTTATAATATAGGTGGCAAACGAGCTGACAGATCACCTGATGGTAAGTGAATACTGCCGCCCATAGACATTTGCAACACCAGAGGAGCTACAAAATGCGTTGCCGGCCTTTTAAATGGGAATATGCTCTTTTCTTGAAGGTCGTATCTGTCCGGAAATACCGCATGCGGCAACTCATTCCACAATTTTGTGGTGCGGGGCAGAAAATTTCTGCTAAATCGTACAGTAGTACTCTGCCAACTGTCAAGGTGGTGGGGGTGGTGGAGTTGTCGCATAGATCGATAACGGAAAGAGGCGGCAGGGATCAGTCCGAACAGTTCTTCAGAGCACTCCCCATGATATATGCGGTAGAGAATGCATAGCGAGGCTACATCTCTACGCAGTGCCAAGGAGTCGAGCCGATCAGAAATCTTTTCGCAATCGACAATTCGAGTCGCTCTCCTTTGAATGCGGTCTAGAGGGAGAAGCTGGTACTGGGGAGCCCCTGCCCAAAGATGTGAACAGTATTCCATGTGAGGCCGAACCTGAGCCTTGTAAAGTTGCAGGCGGTGAGCCGGCGTGAAATACTGTTTCGATCTATTGAGCACCCCGAGCTTCTTCGAGGCTAATTTAGCCTTACCCTCCAGATGATCACAAAACTGGACTTCGCTCGATATGTCGACGCCAAGAATTCCGATATTGGCTGAGGCAGTTAGAGGAGTGCTTTCGAAACGGAGCGATACGACAAATGGCAGCTTTTTAGCGGTGAACGCGCAAACTTGTGTCTTCTTGGGGTTAAATTGGATCAGGTTTAGTTTACCCCAGTCTGATATTTCCTGAAACGAAGTTTCAATTACAGACACAAGTTTGGTTCGGCTTTCAATGACGTTTTCCCGAGAAATGTTGGCGCGGCCGGTGTATAAAGCATCACCTGTGCTGTCATCCGCATAACAATGAATGCCACTCATTTGCAGCATATCATTAATGTGCAAGAGGAACAGCGTGGGTGATAGCACACAGCCTTGCGGGACACCAGCATTAACGGACATGAGATCGGAGCATTCGCCGTCGACTACGACCTTTATGCTTCTGTCAGTTAGGAAACTGGTGACCCATTCACATAATTTCTCAGGAAGCCCATAGGAAGGTAGCTTTGAAAGTAGTGCTTTATGCCAAACCCGATCGAAGGCCTTCGCTATATCCAGACTAAAAGCCACAGCCTCGCCCTTACTCTCGATGGCTTGTGCCCAACGATGTGTCAGGTATACTAGGAGATCACCAGCCGAGCGACCCTGACGGAAGCCGTACTGATGGTCGCTAAGCAGCTGGTGATCCTCAAGGTACCGTAGGAGCTGGTTGTTAATAATGGATTCCATTATTTTCGAGAGCAATGAGGTTATGGCTATTGGCCTGTAATTGGTCGGATCTGAGCGGTCACCTTTTTTAGGGATCGGGTGCACTAAAGCTGTCTTCCATGAAGACGGGACTACGCCAGAGGAATAGGAAAGCCGAAAAAGTCGCGTTATTGCCGGTGCCAACTCCGGAGCACATGTCTTTAGAACAATGGGAGAGATTACATCGGGCCCGCTCGATTTGTGGACATCCAGGGATAGCATTGCTGACCGCACTGCTTTTTGGTGGAATCGGATGTCCGGCATAACAAAGTTGCACCGTGGTATTATCGGCGGGTCTTGGCCCTTGTCATCCAGGAATGAGTTGGACGCAAAGAATTTGCCCAGGAGGTCGGCTTTCTCCTTTGCGTCGTGGACCAATGAATCATCTCCCTTGAGCAAAGGTGGTAGAGATGGCGTACAGAAATTTCCCTGGACGGCTTTAGCGAGGGACCAAAATGCACGAGTTCCAGACGGAAGACGCTCTAGTCGCTCGCCAATCCTGGAGGTGTACAAGAACTTCGCCCTAGCAATGTCTCTTTTGAAGGATCGGGTGGAGTGGTTAAACTTCTTTTTTAAGTCACTGGTATTCACATCCTTCGTCGTTGCAGCAGCCACCCAGGCCTGGTAAGCCTCCCACTTATTGCGAGATGCAATTTTGCAGGATCGGCTATACCAAGGTTGGCGTTTGGCACCAATAGGGACCACAGAGTTTGGAATGAAAAGTTCCATACCCTGTAGCACCACATCAGCAATAGCATCAGCAACGGCATTGGGGTCAACCAGTGCAAAGAAAACCTGACTCCATGGGAAGGACGCAAAGAAGGATCGTAACCCATCCCAGTCTGCTGACTTGTAGTGCCACACTCGACGTCTTCGTGGACAGCGTGGTTGCGCTAAGGGTGAGAGTGGCACCACACTCCGTATAAGGCAATGGTCAGAGGAGCCTAGAGGAGCACCGACAGACACGGTGTAGTCTTCGGGGTGGGAAGTCAGCAGAAGATCCAACAGTGAAGGTTCCTGGTTTTCCACATCTGGGATTCGCGTGGGCGTTGTAACCAGCTGCGTAAAACCATAGGCCAGGGCGAAGTCATGAACAGATCTTCCAGCGTGATCGGTCTTGCGTGAACTAAGCCATTCGGCGTGGTGGGCGTTAAAATCGCCGAGTATCACGATCTCTGCGGAAGGGGTCTGCTGTTGCACTAAATCTGTAGCCATTTGGACGTGCTCAAGGAGTCGTTCAGTTTCGGCATCACCGCTATGGGACCTGTAGAGGCAAGCGTAGATGCGGGGGTGGTCGTCGCTATCTACACGTAGCCACAAGATGGAGAGGTCCCTACCTTCAAGATTCCTGAGGCAGCGTGAGCTAACATCGTCTCTAACGTACACGCACACACCTGCTTTTGGTACGAAGGAATGTTCCAAACTGTAACCAGGGTAATGCAAGTAAGAGGTGTCCGCCGGAGATGATATTTGCGTCTCAGTCAAAAAGAGCAGAGCCGGCTTTACTGTCTCGAGGTGGTAGTGGACAGCATTGATGTTAGAATGTAAGCCCCTGATGTTGCAAAACTCCACAACTAGTGTTGCAGGGGACGCCGTGTAAAGTCCGCTCTTGCCCCGGGAATTATTTAGCGCGGTTTTGCCCCCCCCCAGAATTCGTGGGGCGGCCTGGACACCCACGCTCAGCTGAGTTGAGTCCTGAGCCTGGATGTCCAGAGAGGGATTCTCCAACGCTAGCGCAGTTGGTACCCTCCTGGGGTAGATGATTTTTAAACTGCGCCATCATAAGGGAGGGGGGTTGGGGGGAATTGGGCCTCCGGTACCCTCACTCACGCGACGAAACACGACGCAAGCGTCATTTTACGCCGGTTTTCTGTGAGGCCGTGGTATCACTCCGGTCGAGCCGGCCCATTCGTGCAAATGCAAGGCTCTCCCACGGTAAAAAGTACTTTCATTATTTTTTTTTATTTAATATATTTTGTTTTATATACTTCTATATTTATGTATAAATACATATGTGCATAAAGTAGAAAATTCCTCGGCAACTAAGTAGAAGACAAGCTTTTTAGCAGCGAAGACTGACATGAAGTGGGTCAAGAGCCCCAGCTTAATGCAGAATCAGCCTTTGTAAAAGACACGCCGAGATAATTTTATATAGACTTGTTTTCAAGTAAATCTTAGCTATTGAGTACGACTGTGTTCTTAATTTTTTAATTCACAAAATATTTACTCTGTCTTATAATGAAAATATTAATTCCTTTTTTATAATTTAAACTACAACATAAAAAGAATTGTCAGTGTCACCCTTCCTGTAATGCCCGAGTTCAAGTCATTGTATTTTGAGCAAGGAAACCCAATAAATACCACATTTTTATTGACACACACACACACATACACACATGCACACACATACACACACATCAGCAACAGTAGCATTCACACGAAGGCCTCCTCCAAGACTTACGTCATAAGACACGATCTCTCTTTTTTGAAGAGTGGGGATCAAATCATCGCACTTAAATTGAAAAGCGGTCCCGGTGCATCATTATGATCTTAATTTTTAATAAATAATAGTTTTATTATTGAATAGAATATTAAATATATAGTAACCTTCATCTTTTTGTTGCATTATTAAGCAAATCAATACTGATTTTAAAGGGTGATGAGTGAAGGCCTATTATACACTCATATTTCCATATTTCGTTATTTATATTTCTCAAGCAGTGATTAGTCCCAAACATTTCTTCATCAAATACCTACAGGTATAAAGTATAAGGGTGGTGCGCTTTAATATTTTTTTAAGTAACGTTTGTAAAAATTCACCTTTATAAGAACAAATACTTTGAAAGACCATAAAAACTTTTTACTCTACTTTACTACATCCCTTACAATTGCGCGACAAATAAAATTGACAGACATTCAAAGACATTGGATTTAAAAAGTTTTTCAATAGTAAAGCGTTTGTGAAAACTACTTACTTAATGTTTTTAGTGTTGCATGAAATCTGAAAGTTTCTTTGGAACTTTTGTTTTATAAAAGACTAGTGTTACGCTCGTGGCTTCACCTTCGTGGGCAACGAATATTAATGACTGTTTCTACTTCACCAGTCACACAGATATCTTTGATATCTTGATTCTAATATATAATGCATGTAATATGTGTAAACTTCTATTCGTTTCACAACAGTGAGTCACTTGTTATATATAAATGTCCACGATTTTGTAATTAAATTAGGAAGCTTATAATTTAATTGTTCTGGCTACCCTTTCAAGAAATAGAGAGTGAAAAAGAGTTTTTTCTATTTTATTCTGTATTTCGTGGCTGGGAAGACCTAGTGTTAACAGTTTGGTGACCTAAATTTTACAGAGAAATTTTGTCATGTGGCCGGTGGTTTTTCGGAATTAAGTATCATAGTAATTTATCTTTGCTTATTTTGTCTTTTGATCTATCTTTTGGTACGTGCATGTCTCAAGAACTATAACAAATAAATTAAGATGAAGAAAACGGAACCCTTATAGGAAAAAGTACAACATCTGAGTTTATGAAATCACGATATTCAGTCTAAATTTTAATAACATTTTTGTCAATTACCTTGTAATTGTCAAAAATAAATTATAAATTTCTTATTCCAAAATGAACTTATACATAAAGGTGCCAATTAACACTTGACAGAGTTATTTTATGTCATTCAACTCTTTGTATATGTTTTTTGGATATTAACTTAAACTGGATCTCTTTTAAACATGCATTCTCCAACTGTGTAATGATATCTCTTTTTTTCCCGTACATTCTCCTTTGTGTGTTCTCCATTCAACGTGACATTGGCGAAGTGAATTGTGCTCAACTGGCACGCTCGAAACGCCATAAATAAAGAGAAGAAGAAGAAGAATGGATATTAACGCGTTTCTCTTTTCTCACACTCTTGCCTTACTATAACCGTTATATCGTTTCTACATAAGAAAGAACGTTAACTTAATTAAAACACAAAATTTAAAAGAAAATGTAAGTAGTTTAAATATCATCCTTTTGAGTGGAAATTGAACCAGCAACCGTTGCGTTTACAGTCAACTACGAGGGCGTATACCTTTATATTTTATTTGCGTAAAGGTTCAAAGGGTAGGTAAATAATCGAAAGAGAAATAAATAATTAGAGACCTCAGAT
Source organism: Dione vanillae (assembly GCA_037178615.1). Lineage (NCBI taxonomy): Eukaryota > Metazoa > Arthropoda > Insecta > Lepidoptera > Nymphalidae > Dione > Dione vanillae. The sequence goes on from JAZFAU010000088.1 coordinate 2,012,254, forward strand.
GAGTTCGTTACAAGGGTACGTTTGCATTAGACTCATTGACACATCGTTTGTTAATGAATGCCTTGTGGTTTTAAGGTATTGGTCAACCCTTAATGGTGAGTAATATTTTTGAATACGTTATATTTATAAATGTGTATACCAATATTATGTTTTTTAAATTCTTGCTAAACTTGAATAAAATAAGGTTATAATAAGAAACTTTACATATTTCTTAAACAATAATATTTTAATTTAAAAACATACAATCTAAAAAAATATTTAAATTAAACACAACAAATATGATACAAATGACAGAACAGTCGCTGAAATCAATTCTCTTACGATATATTTTACAATACGGTGAATAAAACGTATGCTTATATATACTGTCCATTGTGACACGATCGTCAGTTTTTTTAAGGTCAGTTTTTTAAAGTCGTGAATTTAATTTAAGCAAATTAATCTTGAGAAACTTTAAGAATAATTAATCTTGAGGACCGTCGTGGCGCAGAGGCGTAGAGTCTACTTCTAAACGCGACCGTTTGTGGGTTCAATTACAAATCGGGGAAGATGATTTTTTCTATTTCAATTTTCTTCGCTCCGGAAACTAGGTTAAGTGCGGCGTTGAGTTCCGCCATTCAACATGCAATGCCTCGAAAGCTGAGATGGAGAAAGCAAGCACTAAACAACAGAGTATCTTAACACTAGGTTCCTATGGTTTCCGCAGTTCCCTCTGCCTACCCTGCCATATGCGGGATAAAGCGTGAAGACATAAAAAAAAGAAGTAGTCTTTTTATTTGTACACTCTTATAAAATAAAATACAGCGTTAAGTTTCGCCATTCAGTACAGTGATTCTATAAATGACAACACATTTATTTAATTTTTTTCTGCATACCCTACTCGTATATGCAGAACATAGTGTGAACCACAAAAAAATAATCGAAAATTTAATTTCAGCACAAAATAAATTTATCATCTGTTGTGGGCAGCCGTTAGTTAATAATATGAAATATGAATATTTTCATAACGTTTTAAAATTTCACAACTTTAACTTTACTAAAGTCTAGAGCTTAAATAGAAATTATAAACAACTTGTCAACAACATCGTAAAATATTATATTTATAGTAAGTAATAAGTAATTTCTAGAAAAAGTGGCCTAACTCATATTTATGTATATTTTTTTCAACATTGTGGTTTATCATATGGTTTTATGTAAATTTTTTATAGCACGACGAGACGACATAACGAGCAGTAAGGGTATCAAAATAATATGTGCATAATATTTTTTTCAGTGCTGCAATTTCTGTAATTGGTAAAGATTTGTTTACTACTCAGCTTTAAGCTTCAAAAAAATATATACATACATTTTTAACTTATCTGTCTAGTTTCACGGTTCATCCCACACATGGTAGGACCAGGGAACTGCGGGAACCATAGGGATAAGACACTCCGTTGCATAGTCCCTGCTTTCCACCTATTCCGAGGCATTGCGTGTTGAGTAGCTGAACCAAACACCGCTGTTTAATTTACTCATATATATTTAATTTTTTTCTCAGCCCTCATCAAGAATATTTTATTTAATATTTTGATATAAAAGTTTGATATAATTAGCGTTCATTAAAAATAGAACCTTTTGGTTTTCATGTCCGTATAGTAATGTGACAAAGTCGAATCTTTTCTGATTTATATAATATTTCCATTATCTTCTTCTTTTTCTTCTTCTCTTTATTTACTTCTCTTTATTTTCTCTTCATTTCTGACATCCATACTCGTATATTTTCAAGGCAGAAATAATTGTAACAGTAATATTAGATTTTATAATATTATCTTCCACGTCAATCAAATACACCTTAATCCTTCATAATAGTTTTGACTTAACGCTTTTTCTGGATTTTTCTCTTTATTATAACTGATTTCTCGGTTATACCATTTCGATTTTGGTAGTTATTATGATGAAATTATATGTTTCTATTATTTGACACCGCTGTAAATAAAAACTTGTTTGGCGCATCTTGACATTTATAGATCATTTTTGCTTTATGATTTCCTTCCGTGTGGTTTTATGTTTATATGTTATATAGAGCTGTAAACTTTTTATGTGTTGAAGTTTTTATACAATGTTTAAGTATAATTTTTTTTTCTATGTTATTCAATTTCACCAACTTCATAGAAAAGAAGGTGTCAGATTGACATGTTTGTGTGTAGGACAAATAGAAATGTGGTAAGTCCAACATTCTTCAGTATTACATTAAGCATTCTTTAGCCATTAGCATATTCTTAATAACAACATATAATTGCATATAATATGTTATAATATTGTAAATGTCAAAACATCTTAATCGAATGACAGCAAAAATATGTGTAAGAACATATATATACATATACATAAAATTTGGTTTATTAATAGTCTATTACAGGCTGAGCTATTATAACGGTGTAAAATTCAAAAATAACGTGCCCAGCTGTCGTCTGTCAGTTACAATACCCTTTTTAATTTCTTTAAAAGCATAAATTAGTGTCATCAAAGCGCTGATATGGCGTCGACTATTTTATGTAATAATAATTTTCTTCAAAATAAACGACCGTGCGTCACACTGTTACGAAATGTTATATAATATAGTAGAGCTTCTATATAATTCGTTTAAATTTATTCACGTATTGTAAATTGTAAAAAAACGTGTTTAAATTTTTATATCTTTTCTTTAACTATTTCTTCTAAGTTTAATGAAAATAACATCATAAATAACATAAAACTATTGAAAAAAGAAAGCATTATTTTTTGCTAAATGATTGTTTTTTACAATAATGTCTGAGTATGCAGCATGATGAAGAGCGCACAAACCCTTATCTATTATTATTATAAATTAAATAGCCACAGATAAAATATAAAGCGTGAAAAATATTAATATTTTAACTTAAAATATACTTTGGCACTTACCTTCTATAAAATGACCGTGCTTACTCAAACACTTTCGATGGATTAAAAACTTTAATCTAACTAAAACTTTTGGGTTTATGTACATTTCTTACATTTACTTCATTATTCTTGTTCAAAATGTATAAGGAACAACTGTTACAATGAACTTAATCCTTGAGGACTGTTGAAACTGTGTTAGACAGTGGTAAACACAGCTGTTCAAATGTATACATATTCTTGAGGATAACCTAATAACGTCAGACAAATACGTATGTGTCGTAAAAATAGAATGCTTATAGTAAGTCATAATATAATAAATCAATATTTTTATAGATTTATAGAAAAAAATCACACTTGTTGACCGTAGTGGCGCAGAAGCATAGCGTCTACCTGTAAACGGTGGTTTATGGGTTCGATTCCCACTCGAGGAGGGTGGATTTTTTCATTTCCATTTTTTCGCTCTGGCAACTAGGCAAATCACGGCGTTTAGTTCCGCCACTCAAAATGCAATGCCTTGAAATGACGGAAAGCGGGGAATGGAATGTCTTGACACTAAATTCTCATGGTTCTTATGGTTCCATCTGCCTACCCTGCTATAAGCGGGATAAAGCGTGAAGCTAAAAAAATAATAAAATGGTTTGTATAGAATTAACGAATAATAAAATATATATATTATTATGAGAACTATTATGAAAATCAGTAAAAAGATGACACTTAATGTCGTTTCTTAATTTAATTGCTATTTGAAGCCCATTATAATAATAAAAATAACTTACTAAGTTAGAAAAATCTACTCTGACATGTGGAATAAAGCGTGAAGCAGAAAAGATGATGATAAATTGAGGAAATATAAAACCAATATACACGATATATTATCTGTGCTCCATAGTAACAGCAGTTTTAGGGGATGGAGCGCCACTTCATATATTTTCATGTCTCCTTTATGGTGTTTAGAACATAATCCTACATCATAACATAATATTAACAAACAAAATATACATATACACATATACATATATTGTTTATGTTTTTTTCATATTCCTACATTGTTTTCTTGAAAAAATCAAATATTGGTACTTAAAAGGAAAATATGTATAAATTTGGAGGACCGCCTTGTCGCTTCTGCTTGTTAACGAAGTCAAATAGGCAAAGCGCGGCGCTGAATTCCGGTATTCTACATGCGCAATGCATGCTCGAAAGACGGAAAATAGGAAACGGAGTATCTCAACCCTAGATTCCCACGGTTCCTGAGGTTCCCTCTGCCTACTTTATGCGAGATTAAACGCAAAGTTTAAAAAAAATATATAAATATGCTATATTAAATAATTTCATAAAACATAAACTGAAGGAGTAAGCAGTTAATGTACAAATATCATGTACTTACTCAAAATATTATATCTTGATATATCTTAAAGATGAGTTGCTATTATAATTTTATTACAAAGTTACGACCTATAAACCAAGTATTGTGGAGCTACCGTCTTCCTAGCGGCTAATTAACTGCTCGAATAACTAAACCAGGTTTATTATTTGAGGGCAATATTTTTTGGAATATTAAGGAGTAATCAAAATTAACGGTTTTGTATAGGTATATACAGGTTTATGTACTTTACAGGTATTTTAGTATGTAACCTGATTAAATAACATATAAAAAATCATCAAACATTATTTACGGGAGATAGCATGGAAAAGTCTTAAATATCTTTTAATATATATTTTAACAAGACTTACTCATTTCAAATGACAAAAAACGGAATATATATTCGTTATGTCTGTCTATATGTCCGTATGTCGCAGCCACTTTTTTGTGAAATTACACTTTTGTAACTTTCTAAATAGGCGTCTTTGAAACGCATTAAAGTTTTCACACCAAAGTAAAAGAAATAACATAGAACTAAAAATCATTTTTTTAATCTATGGTCTTCAAAAAAGATTTTGAGGTATCTGGTATTATTTTAGTTTATCATTTACTTAACTGAATAGTTTTGGAGAGATATACTTCCTATGTGGTAAAATGAAGGTACGACTGACGATACCCTCATTTCCTCTCCTTTTATATCTAAAATAAAAGAATAATATAACTAAAAAATATCTGATATACGAGTATGATATGTGCTTCCAACGAAATTTAGTTTAAACGATATCTTGTAATATACTTGTAATATATTATTTTTTATCTCACCCGTTCTTAAAAGCCTATGGTAATAAAGTGTAATTTGTTGAAGTAAAAATTTACTTCAACTTTACTTGGGACCAAAGTGAGACATTTTCTAAACCAAAATTAATAGCTTGCTATGTAACCTTACAATAGTGAAGACAAAGTACGACAACGACCTGAACAAGGAAATATTGAAATTTCCATACAATGCTTAAAAATTTTTGCATTCTAAGCTAACTTTATAAAACGCTATAAGGCAAAAGCGAAATATGAAATTATAAAAAAGCTGTTCTCTGGATAAACTTACGTAAATTGAAATGTATTAACGTTGTAGTTTTTTTAACAGTTTCAGTAACTCTTCTAATTTAATTGAAATAATACTACTCGAAATAAATATTGAAGAGAAGATGACAAAATGAAGCTATTTTTTTATATCTATGTATAAAATTTAATTCAAAAGACTTAGAAAGAGTTTCTACTAGTAAGTAGTAGTATCTCTACTAGATTATGAAGCAAGCAATAATTAATTTTTAAGGACAATCATATTTAATTCCACATTAGTATGGACTACAAAACTAAATTGTTATATACTAATTTAAGCCTGTGTGATTTTTTATGCAAAGGGAACCGGAATCATGGGAACCTCGACACTCAGTCCCCTGCTTTCCGTCTTTTGAAGTATTGCGTAATTCAACGCCGTGCTTGCTAGTTGTCAGAGCAAATAAAGAGGAAATGAAATAATCCATCCCCGCCGAGTGGGAATCGAACTGACAAACTGTCGTGTTTGCAGGCAAACGCTGCGACGGTGCTGACGGTTATCAAGAGTGATTTTTTCTAAATGTCTCTAAAAAATATTGATTTTTCTTCTTCTTCTCTTAATTTATGGCGTTTCGTGCCAGTTGAGCATAAAAAAAATGATTCACTGTACTCCTTAAAAATGGCACTCCATTCCCTCAAAATACTTGTTACTATGGAGCACAGATAATATTCCGTGTATATTGGATTTATATTTCCTCAATTTATAATATTTTTTTCTGTTTCTGTCTTTATACAACACGTCAGATTAGATTTTTCTACGTTAATAAGTAGCTTAACTTCAAATAGCAATAAAATTAAGAAACGACATTAAAAGTGTAATTTTTTATTTTTATAATAGTTAAATGTTCTTATAATTTTATATATTTTACATTATTATTTTATTAAATTATTATTTTTTATTTTGTTATATTTTTTTAGCCTTGCGCTTTATTAATTTTATAGCAGGGTAGGTAAAGGAAATAGCTTTCCCGGAAAATTAGTGTTAAGGCACTCCATCTCCCGCTATCCGCATTTTTTGGGCAATACGTGTTGAGAAGTGGAACTTAATGCCGCGTTTGTCTAGTTTTTAGAGCGAAGAAAATGGACATGAAAAAATCCGTCTTTCCCGAGATGGAATTGAACCCACTAACCGTTGCGTTTACAGGCATACGCTACGTCTCTGAATACGTCTGTACTTTTTATATAATATTATTAAAAGCCCTAAACTCAACATCCGGTAAATAGTCGATCTAAGCTAGCAATCAGTTCAACCTGTCGGCACCCATTAAAGAGAAAACAAAAGAGCGCATTTGATTTGATTAGGAAGGAAAGAAAACTACTTCGATTTTTCTTCAGCTTTTATTTTGATGTTTTATTTTATGTTCATAATAAAAAAAAATGAAAATGTGTCTCTTTTAATACCTCTAATACGAGTATAAATGTCAGTAGGTATCCGTTCCGTTATTTTTTATATTTATAATGTAATTCTTACGCTTGCACAAAAGAGCGGTATAGTGCGGTTGTCTACTAAAAAATATGACCAGGTGTGAAAAGAATTAAGTGATGTCATAATTCTTTTAAATGATTTAATGAAACATTTAAACTTTTTTAGCTTAGCACTATATCGCATATACAGCAGGGAAGGTAGATAGCGTATATCTTTTTCAGTGTACGCCATAAAACGCAATCTCCTATTTTCGCCATCCATTCACTGCCTGTCGCTTTCTTTGTTATCTGTCAATCTGCCAGGAAAGCATCCAGCACGCTTGCAGAGACGTGACAACTATTCTAGAACAACGGGTTATCATTCATTACTTAGCCATGCAGCACTATTCTGCTAATTTTCTGGCCTCAAACTTATATGCTTCTGGCCAATTTCTCTGATCTTCGACGGAGATCAGCTCAGGGATAAAATGTCGGATGAACATGACTTTTGTCTTGTCCAAGTTCATCCCAAATCCAACGCCTCGAAGCAGTATTTAGAATAGACAGAATTATTTGCAGGTCCTGTAGCGTTTCAGCCATTATTTGTTTTCTACATTCATTAAAGACATTGTGTGTTGAGTGGCGAAACTTAACGCCGTATTGCCCTTGCATAGCAGAAAAATTAAAATAATTATATCAAAGAACAAATTAACGTTTTAAAATAAAAAAAATGAGGCAATGTCTAAAAATATAGATAATTCAAACATTAATATTTATGTTGAATGATTATTAAAAGATTAATCATGTGCATTAAAAAAGAAATAATAATTTTCTTCACAAATTGGTTGCCTCATTTCATTCGAATAGGAAAGTCAATAACGAGCTATTTATTTTCCTTCTAGAGTTTTTAACTCGGCTGATTGAGCGTAGTTACTATAATGATGAATGAAACGTGACTTGAAAAATCTTAATAAAAAGTATTGCCATATTAGGTTTATTTCATATTGGGTTTACTTATATAAAAATATTATATTTAATATATGTAAATCATATTTCTTTTGCACAGTTTTAGACAATACTCGAATATAATAGAGTAGACATAACTAAATAAGTGTGAAAACACTCTGCTCTCCACTTTCAACCTGAATTAGAAAAATTGTGTAGAGTTACAGATTATGAAGACTTTTCTTCCAGGCCCTTGTCTTATTCGTTCATAGTTTTAAGTTCAAGTTAAAATTCCGATATATAAATTTCTTTTTAAACTAGCAGCAGCAAGATTTAAAATTTCTCTCCTTGATTAATTTTTTTTAGGTTGCATTGCCATATATCTTTAGTGCACTGGCCACTATCGTTTGCAATTTTAAGTGAGATATTAAAAATATAAGATTTTGCTACTCGAATCTGCAGCTTAATTTTTTTACGTTTAATATGTTATTTTTTGCGTTGAGTATCTAACGATTAACATTTTTAATTCAATTCCATTGTATATTAATTAGAAAATTGGTAAATTGGCAGCAATGTAGCAAAGACAAAGATCAAAAGAAGCTAAAGTGAAGATCACTTCGCTCACAAACCTAAGCTCACTGTAAAAATAAACAACGCTTTGAATGACAATGAAACAATTTTCTTTTAACTAACTGGTATACAATATAAATATAAAGACTACGTACTGAATTAATTATCGTAGCATAGATACATAAGGCTATTTTCAATTTTGTTACGATAATTCCTAAATTTCATAGCTTTCACTTTATTATATTTATTTTGGCAGTATTATTCATACTCATTTTTGTATATTAAATTTTAATTTATACTATTACTTGCTAAGTAATAACTTTCACTCTAATGCTAATATAAACGGCTTACTTTAATATTTATGTGTTGGTTATAACATAAATTTGAAGTTACTATATTTAAATAGGCTTCTATAAACCCTGGAGGTTCGTAGTGTGAACATATATCTACATAATTATTTGAATTTAAATTTAACATAATATAATGTCAAGTGAAGTGAAGTGTTAACGTGGGAAATAAAAAATGTCGGTGAAGTCCGAGCATTACTCGCAAACCGAGAGTTCCGTAACAATTTATTGACTGTAGATATATTTTACTTAGAAAAATTGCGTATAAATGAACTAAATTATTTTTTCAGATTTATATTTTGTTAAAATAAGTTTCAAGTATAAGTTTGAAATATTTTTTTTGTCTGGTTAACTTATTAATAATCCGTTTTGAACTTTTATCCTTTCGTCCTATATTTCGTATATATACTTTAAGTTATCTCCATCCATCAAAAAATTAATAGTTAAGTTTCTTAGGCAAACGTAAGCTTAAGGTCGTATGCGTATATTTTTAATGGATTTTTGGCTCGTTATATACATCAATAAATTTTCAATTTTCTAAATTTTTTGTTTTATTGTATTTAATTCCATGTTATTACCAAATATTATTACCCTAGATCAAAGGAACACTTTTCGTATAGTACTGGAGTACAGGGTAGAGTACACGGTACTCCCTGTAGGTTTTGATTACGCGATGATAAATACTCAAAAAAAATAAGCATATCTCAAATATTTTGATTACTTAACTTAGCAATTTGATTAATACTGCTTCAAAAGGTGATTAGATATTTGATAATAATTTTATCTTGATTCTCCCACGTGATTTATATTGAAGAAAATTATCTTGACACACAGGCAGGTAGACAGACCGTTCCATTTTTCTTTTGCTTTTTCAGCATCTTTATACTGAATCTGAGAACCTAATGGTAAAACACTATCGTTTCTAACTTAATGTGTGGTGGAAAAAGTTTGAATTAGTTTTTTATATTAATTTAATAAATATTTTTTGGGTCCAATGGCGAAAGAATAATGGGCATATTAAATCATAGTTCAGTCTGCTATATCAAAATATAAAATATTGAGTGGAAAATCCCAAAGATGAGATTTATATCTCATGCATGGAAGCTAGATTTACGCTTTTCTTTATGTATTTTACCTTATACGAGTATACTTTTGATTCCAGTAAAGAACGGAGGTTGGGTAGTAATCTCTGAGTATAGTAATATTGAAGATATATGTATATATTTATAAAAATAGCTCATCTATTTTAGGAATGAAAGTTAATAAAAGATACAAGCTATTAATATTCATAAACGACATACTCATAGGCTACTTACAGAGATGCTTTAAGATTGTCAAGATTTTGAATATGCAGATGGGCTACGAGTGGGCTTAGGCAATAGACTACCATAGTGAATGAGCTGATGTGACAATATCATATTTACTTGTTATAATGTTATTTATAAATAGCAAAAGCGTTGTATAAATAGATGAAATAAAAAGATTTTTGTTTTAAGATGTTTAAATTGTATTAAGTATAAAGCATGTTAGGTAGAAACATTTTAGTGTCAAAACACTCTCTTTTTTATTTTTCACACATATTTGAGACATAGTATAGTGAGAAGTGGAACTCAACGTCACGACAGAGCGGAGAAATGAAAGCTATTCATATCATTTACTTGGTGTACAGTCAAAATAAATTCTTTTACTTCTTTTAAAGGAAGAATCAAATTATATAATAACACGTTTGTAGTCATATAAGTTACTATACCATAGTTAACTATAAAAAATATGCTTTATAAGACTTTTTACCATCTATATTAATTATTCATGTATGTTATATAAGACTGGTAACGTTGAGTTTTTACGCCAGTTATAAATAATTCAAACAAGGCGCCATTCTGAGCGAAGCGACCACGACTCAACAAACCTCTGCGATGTAAATTAAGTCGGTAAGATTCAAGAATTTAAGAAATACAGAGAAATAGAAAAAGTTTTTTTTGTTAAAAAGTTCCTGCATTACTTCCTTCCTGCTGTTGGAATGAAGATTCAATTTCAATGCTAGAGGTCAGGGGTCAAATCTGTCGTTATTCAAATGTTTGTTTTGTATGACCCATGCAAAATATTTTTAGCTTAAACTTTGTAAGTCCGAAAGCATAGAACTTTTTTTTAAGTTAATTCAATGTGCCCACAATGAATTAACTTAAAAAAAAGTTCTATGCTTTCTTTCTATGCATATTTTTGGATATGAAGGTAAATTTTAGTTTGTTTATATCTAAAAAATAATAACTTATTCGTACATTTTATAATTATAAGTCACTGGGAGATCGTTTGTTTACGTTTTATTAGATTTTTCTGTGTTTTTTCCTATTTCAGCTAAAGAAAATGTGATTTTCAGAAAATGATTTTTTGATCTATATGGGTTTCAGTTTTTCCTTTTGAGATATAGAACTAGAAGATAAGTCAAATGCGACAGGACACGAAAGTTGAGTATTCATATATTTTTATATAATGGCATTTATAACATATCTGTATGTCTACTTCTATATGTACAAATATTAAAGAGACTAAAATTTAGTTGTCTACAAATAGAGTCACCCCCAATACAATGTGCAAACATTTAGTTATTTTCATCTGACTTTGTGACTACGCTGTAAATAGAATTAATTGAAAAAAAAATATAATTCTTTTATTTAATGATTTTTCTATATATAGCCTTAGTCTAGACATATATAGATAATTTAAAAAAAATACTATTTTAATTATAATCTAAATCATTTTGCACTCTTATCAGAACGTATAACGTACAATAGCCGCTATCATCTAATTAGCGTGATAAAGCTTTGACGCAAGCTGCGTTACTACTGAAACTACGTTGCAATATCGTTAATCCACTTTCTAATTCCATTAAGATAAAACATTCACTATAAACTTTGAAGTAGAATATTCTTTAGTAAACAGTTCTGTTTTTCTTTAACACTAACTTTTTTATATGGGTTTACGTGTCTTTTTATATGGGTTTACGTGTTGTGTACAAGTTGTCGTTGTTCTTACGAACTTAAATTAAAACATAGTTTTAACTAGACTATTTATAAAATATCGTTTCACATTTAAATTCAATTGACAAGTATGACGCAGCGTACACAATCCTATCAAAGAGAAATATCTATTTCTCAATTTGTTATTTTAAGTATATTTTTAGTATATTTGCAGACCGAGATCTTTACATCATTTGTATTTAATCATGACAACCTCACGCGATACACAGTACGTGTAAAAATCATGACATGGAAAAAGTTATCGTGTGCCTAAACTCTTGATAATTCTATATAGCCTCGTAATATTTCATCCTATAGGTAGTATCGACGAAGGCCGTACTATCACAATATTAGAATATATAAAGGACAAATAAATATAAATGTTATAAATTAAAACATTTTTGCATTTTATATATATGAAAAAGAATTATTATTATTATAATTATTATTAAAAATATACACGATAACGTCAACTTTGAAAGAAATAAAATTCTCCCTTAATGTTATTTATAAATGTCACTAAGTGCTACTTTAACGACTTTAGAATTTCGAGTAAATACAACGCTAACTAGATGTAGTTTGTATCGACTTCCTCCATTTGTGTTCAAAGTTAGTTGATTAGTCACATATGACTCGATCAGATTAACTTTATTAAAAGCAGTTCTCAAAGTGAATTTTCTTTAAAGAATAATACAATGAAATAAAAGTTATTTCGTTTAAATTTACTAAATTTCTAAATTATTTAAGTATATTAAATCTGTAACGTATTATAATAATTAATAGCTAATAACGTGGAATCTTCATGGTGTAGTAGGTTCAATTCCTAATGGGGATGAATATAACCCATAGTATATTCCAACCATTCAAAGAGAACAGTGTCATACAATACATACATACCTCTTTCTCTCATCTACTGTCATTAACCTTTATAAAGACATTTATGACCCATGGAGGAGGTACTCAGGAGGTACCCATGTTTTAATGACTTTCTGGCTACATGACCTACCTCCAGTATCTTCGACTAGGTTCTAGAATGTCAAGTGGATAAAGGAGTGTCTTAATACTAATTATAGTATTGTTTTATAGTTCTTTCTATAATTTTATTGAGAAAGATTGTGGACTGAAGCGTTATTTTTCGTTTACAAAGATATTAATTAGTTTAATTTCTTAAGTATATGCATTTATTTAAGCAAAATTTTATTCAAATTTATAAAAAGCTGTTATTTTTATTTTATTTTATTTGAGTCTTAAATTTGTTTTAGATTTTTATAAAAAAAATGAAATTTTATCCAAAGAACTATGAAAGACCAATTTATTGATATAAAAATCCATTCAACATTGCGTCATACCTGTATTAATTTTTAAAATCACAATATGGTATAAATATTAGGAAAATATGAAAATTTCTACATTATTTATAATTAAATTATTAAATATATATTTTTTTATCCCGCATATGGCAGGGTAGGCAGAGGGAACAGCAGGAACAGTGGGAACCTAGTGTTAAGATACTCCGTTGCTTAGTCTCTGCTTTCTCCGTCGCCGCTTTCCGCCTTTTTTCGAGGCATTGCGTGTTGAGTGGCGGAACTCAATGCCGCGCTTTGCCTAGTTTACAAGAGCGAAGAAAAAGGATACAGAAAAATCCATCTTCCCCGACTGGGAATTTTAAATATTTTACACCTCTTTTTTGGAGTACAAGGTTACATTGTAAACTCCTTTTGCGTGTATTTTAAAGCTCACCAAGTTAATGAGAATCATGAGAGAACAGATAATATTTTATTACAGCTTTGATGTTCATATTTAAAATTTTAACGAAAGCAAGCCTTTTTAATTTATTATTGTTAGGTGTTCTTTATGACTACATTAAACTCAAAAAATGTTTTTTTTAGATTTTTTATTTCACAATAAGAAAGAAATATGTAATATAAAAAGAAAACATATGAAAATGTCTTAAAAATGTATATATTGTAAGTGATATATAATATATGTTTATTTTTATTTATTCTAAAATATTTTTCATTTCTTAATTTCGTCGTGGCTTGATGACAAGTTATGGCACGTGGTTAAAGCTCTGGGTTGGTTTGCAAGCGGTGCGGGTTCAAATTCCACTACGTTGAAGTATGTACATATATTTATATCATTCATATATGTATATACTTTTCATAAAAAAACGTAACGGTTGTAGAGGGTTCGATTCTCATTTCATTGTACCGCTCTTATAAGAACACAAAACGTGGCGTTGAGTTCCGTTATTAATTGCAATGTAGACATTTATCTAGAGAAAATTAAGCAGAAAGGGTGTTTTAACAGAGGGATGCTTATATACGATATACAGGGTGAGGCTATAATAAAAGTTATGTATAAATATAATCCAACTTATAACCGTCAAGATTTATGATAGTAAAAGCCAGTTTACCCAATAAATAATTTTATATTTACGATCCTAATGTTCCTTAATAGCACTAAAAATATTAACTGAAGACTCTTTACTCAAGGCTCTATATATATATTAGTAGTAATAGATAAAAAAATATTGAAAAAACAATAATGGCAGTATGGTCTGAACTAGCATAACCTTCGGAGATGGGACATGTCAAGTGGTTTTCAAGTGGAACGAGAAAGGTCTTGTTCTAAAAATATCGATACGCTGTTAGAGTTGAGATGATTATGGTCATTGGAATATATAACAATGATTGAATGACGAAAAATGAATTTAGTTGAAGCTTAGCCAATCGAAATATTAAATTTACAATTTAAAGAAAAGTAACTTAAGTTTAGATTACCAGTAATACGTTGTTCGTCACGTGACTTGGTTGGTGCATTAAGTTTCGCCACTTATAATATATATATATATATATATATATATATATATATATATATATATATATATATATATATATATATATATATATATATATATATATATATATATATATATATATATATATATATATATATATATATATATATATATATATATATATATATATATATATATATATATATATATATATATATATATATATATATATATATATATATATATACATATATATATATATATATATATACAAATACATGGAATGTTCATTAGCAAGTCACCAGGAGACTGAAAAAAAATTGAAATATATATATTCATTAGGCCGCTATTGTAACCAACTGAAACAACTGAATTTCAAACATTAAAATAAAGCGCCTGACACGAGCGGCAATTTATTTTGATTATACATTCCGAAAACAAAGTTTCGTATGAAATAGTAATAAATTGTACACAATAACGTATGGTAGGCAAATAAACAGGCAATCTGGAAGATTAAAATAATAATTCGTAAAATATATATTTGATCGGGTTCCAGATATTGAATGAAAGCTCTCTCTCCCAGCAAATTTTAAAGGCGTTCAATAAATAAAGAATTGAACTGAACTGGTTTTACTTCGTGCAATGTTTGTGCAACTTGAAGCTCGTTATTTTTCCAGCAACAGTATTGCTTTCGATATCTTTTTATTAATTAATAGATATTGGAAATGGAATTGCCTTTTTGTTTTTCTGATACTACTTCGTTGAGGTGCAGTTTGAATGTGTTTAACTGTTTACAATGATAACTAACACAAATTCTATGGGAAAATAATGAACTTTGCTTTAGTCACGTTACGGAACGACCGCCCCGGCCCTCCCAATGTTAAATATTACTTCAACATTCAATACTTTAGGCTATTGTAGTTTAATAGGAAAGCGTCTTAGTGTAATTGCGGTGATTATGTTCTCAATTGGAAAATTAATTACCATCTTTTGCCACTTCCGCAGGATTAAGCGTGGGTTCTACCATAAAGTGGCGCAAGCTAGCAAAGGACACAAGCTTTTTGTCTTCTCCAAAATGCGAGAAAAATATGAAATAAATTTATTTAATCTATTTTTATTTATTACAAAGTAACATGTACGTAATGCAATTTGTGAATAAAATATACAAAAATAATCAAATTTAAGTGTTGATAATAATTAAAAATAAATTAAAAATAATTAAGATGATATTATTCCTTCAACGTAAGAGACATGACAATAATGATGATATCTTATCTGCTATCTCTAATATGGACTAAAATATTTGCAAAGGCCTTTATTCAGTGCCTCTGTACTAGTTAAGCAAGTCACGTAGACGAATATATGAATATCACAGACGAAATCTCGGTACGTTCTAAAGATACCTGTCCAGGTTGGACGTGATGCTGTGAATTTTCAAGTTAAAATATAGAACATATGCTTTGTGTTACATTTCTTTGTCTTTTCTAATTTATGCAGAATAAAAAAATAATTGAGCTTTTTACAAGCTTTTGTTAAAAAAATTTTAAAGACTCATTTAAATTAAGCACAAAAAGTGTTATTTAATTAAGTTTAAGTTTAATTAGTATAGTTTTAAGTAGTATTATAAAAATAGCCTTTTTTGTACGTTAAATGTGATTGCTTGCTCAGTCGAACATTTTTTACTATAAAGGTGACGTACAAACTAATATCATAATTCTAATGACAATTTTGGTAAGATTAGTATAAATTTGAAATAAAATTACTAAAACAATTTCAATTTCTTAAAATAAAAATTAAAAATAAATAACTATAACAACATAGACTGAAGGAAGGAATGTTTCAGATTTACTGCACAATTTTTTACATTGCTTGTTATGTGAAGACACCAACGCCACGTTTTCTTTCTTTATTTTTTTTTGTGATTCGTTTGAGTGGGCAAATGAAATAATATGTTACCCTAGGTAGGAATCGAACGCAAAACCGACGTGGTATGTTTAAAAAAATGAAAATGATACATAACACTTCTGCAAGCCGTCCATAGTTTAATAATTAGTTTAATCTTTGTAATATTTATTGTAACTTACCAATGTTCAAGCAATGTTTAAATAAGAACGATCAGTATAACTGATTATAATTGAATTTTAAATATAGCAAGATGCTACGTTTTTATAATGAAGAAATCTTTGGTAATTTTAAAGTTATACAAAAACATTATTAAAAATAATAATAATTAGGTAAATCTTCTTATTGTACCTAAATAAAAGTAAATTTTGTTCAAATTGATCATTTATTATTCAAGGACATCGTAGAACCGCTATTATTTTATGGATTTGAACACGCAACGATCTCAAGAATCTAAATACAAGTATACTTCGCCACGGCGGCATCGGTAATAGTGTTTCTAGCTCTCATTTTATAAACTTACAAATGTCTTAGGCCTTAATAATAATGACAATATTAATTTTACGCACGATATTTTAAAGCATCACAATTACCTATAATTAAATTAACGTTTAGCACCAATTAAAAGCGACATTTCATCTAGACCGGTCGTTATCTACAAAACGTAATTACAAAAGGAATGTTTTAATTAAATCATTTGGGTGTTTCGACTCGGTTCCTGACTTTCATACAAAATACTCTTTACTTCCTACCGCTGGGCACGAGGCAGAGTTAATCGTGTAATCGCATTATTTAAAAAGAAGTAATAATTCCTAAAATGTAAATAATAGTAATCAATTCTTATTATGTGAACCGTAGTGGCGCAGAGGCGTAGTGTCTGCCTGCAAACGCGACGGTTTGTAGGTTCGAGTCCCACTCGGGGAAGATGGATTTTTCTATTTCCATTTTCTTCGCTTGGGAAAATTGACAAAGCGCAGCGTTGAGTTATATAGGGACCGCAGTGCAGTGAACCGTCCTCTCTGATTACTCCTTTAGGTACATAGAGTAAAGCTATGTATGTACATATATATGTAAATTAGTATACCAAATATTTTATTTAAGTGTTTATTAGAACCACTATATTACTTTCAAAAAGTGATAGATTTTACAGGGGACTTGAGTTTTGAAAAAATATGAATATTATTGTGTGATTGTGACATTTTATTCGATTCTTCATTGCTTGGGGGCAACGTCAGTTAAGTGAATTGAGAAAAATGTAACCAAACAATACAATAATAAACTATAACTTCTAAATGTATGGATGTAATCCTATTTAAATAAAAGTATATAATGACTTTGAGGTTCTAATCTCTTAACCTTTGTTTTATTAATATATTTTCATTTTAACGCGTAAAAGCTTTTATGATAATATCCAGTTACCCAAAGACTGAACTTAAAAGTAATTAATATTTCGAGTGCGTTGAGGTATATTTGTAATTAGGACAACTTAAATATAATTTAGCCGTTTGATAAAAATTTTCAGTTCGTAGGAAATCATTTTTAGACATAGATTTTTTCTAAAATAAATAAAATGGAGTTTCACAAATTGCCTGCCTGTAAACGTGACGGTTTGTGGGTTCGATTCCCACTAAGAGATGATTGATTTTTTCATTTCTCTTTTCTTCGTTCTGGCATCCAGGCGCGGCGATGCCTCGTTAAGCTGGACAGCGGAGGACGGAGTCGCTAATACCAGGTTCACACCGTTCTTGCAGTTCCCTCTGTCTACGAGACAAAGCGTGAAGCTATAAAAATATTAATTGTTCAGTACTTTTTTGTTTTCTAAGAAAAGATTTTACTATAAAAATGATATACTATAAAACATGATTTATTAAATAAATCCTCTTTATATAAGCAAATACCAATATTGCATACAATTGCAATTAAACATTACAAGTGACTATCAGTTTAAATTATAAAGGCTTAGTACAGTGAATTCTCATTTACCTCAGAATCAAAACAATGCCTTACTAATCTTGAATAATGCGAGTTAATGGGTAAGTAATATTGTTTCATAAGCATCAGTATGAATTGAGAGATTATATATGTATAATTTTAATTGGTACGTAAGCTGTGTATCAGAAGAGCTTAGATTGGTTATTATTACACATTTCACATCTCCAGTTTGAAATAAAACTTTTGTATAATATTTAGTTTTAAATCGCAATAGATCATGCTAGATAAATATCTTATTATAAATAATATGAAAAATTTGGTTAAGATCGTCATTGCACAGTAGCATCATAGTGTAAAGGCAACGATAATGAGTTCGATTAAAAAAATTAGTTACCTGTTTTTCTCTCTAATAAAAAATAAGGCGTGGCGTAAAGATTTGTCACTGAACACACAATGACTCATTCAATAATTATGAGCTGTAGCTGAAAAAGAAAAGGTTTCTGGATTAAAATCGCTCGGAACCGCTAGATGCAGGAAACTTCTACTTACTATCATCGGAAAAACCCTTGGGGATGTATATAGCCTCATTAGATATATATGTTTTGTAGCTTTACGCTATATCCCATACGCAGTCTTAAGGAACCTAGTATTAAGACTTCGCTTCCCCACTTTCCGTCTTTACAGACATTGCGTGTTGGCTGTCAGGGCGGAGAAAATGAAAATTATTTATTCTCCCTGAGTGAGCAAGTGAACTGTACGCTGTGCTTACTCTACAAATAATTGTTGCTTATAAATCTAAAAATATTTTTTTATTTCCTTATCTAATCAATGAATTTATATAAAAATATTAATTTGACCATATTGTTTAAAGTTACTATCTATTTTTCGTATTTTCTGTCATGTTTCTCTACGAACCGCAATCAACGCCAGCTACGAAACATGCCCGAGGGACTACTAAATTTGACCCTAAACCCAAAAGGTTAAATCTGATAAAGCCACACATATACGTTTGCTTTAAGTTATCTAACAAGTGTAGAAACCTTTGTAGAACTGTAATAAATATCATAAATAACACACTATATCGTAACATGCAATATTGATATGATTTTATAAATTAATGCCCCTTTAACAAGAAACTTAATACCGTACTCATGAAGTTATATTTATCAAAATGCTTCCACGTGTAGAAATTTATTACAATTACAATTTATATTTTATGTTACACGATTGATGATGTCTTTCCAATTATTTATCTGTATTAGTATTTTAAACAATATCCATATATATATATATATATATATATATATATATATATATATATATATATATATATATATATATATATATATATATATATATATATATATATACATATACATATACATATACATATACATATACATATACATATACATATACATATACATATACATATACATATACATATACATATACATATACATATACATATACATATACATATACATATACATATACATATACATATACATATACATATACATATACATATACATATACATATACATATACATATACATATACATATACATATACATATACATATACATATACATATACATATACATATACATATACATATACATATACATATACATATACATATACATATACATATACATATACATATACATATACATATACATATACATATACATATACATATACATATACATATACATATACATATACATATACATATACATATACATATACATATACATATACATATACATATACATATACATATACATATACATATACATATACATATACATATACATATACATATACATATACATATATACAACCGCGTTTCGAGATCAGGCAGCGTACAACCAGTGCAACCAGTGCATGAGCGAGCTATGTCGCATGGCAAAGCGTCGCTCACTTCACGTCTCTTTAAACGAGGCGTGAAGAGGCATCTTGCGGGCCGGCATGGCGAGGGTGACTAGTGCAGCTCATTTTTGTTGTCAGTACTAGTCGCCTTCGCGTTTGGACTCCACTTCCACTTACCATCAGGTGGAGTGGAGTCATATGCCTACCCGGATAATATAAAAAAAAAA
Source organism: Dione vanillae (assembly GCA_037178615.1). Taxonomy (NCBI): domain Eukaryota; kingdom Metazoa; phylum Arthropoda; class Insecta; order Lepidoptera; family Nymphalidae; genus Dione; species Dione vanillae. Next base: position 2,032,650 of record JAZFAU010000088.1, read on the forward strand.
TGTTTTAAATACTAATACAGATAAATGATTGGATAAACAATGTTCATATACAACAAAACATAAATATATTAAATTCATATATATAGCTCATATACAAACAAATAAAGTAGTCGAAAATTTCAGAACGGAGAGTTATTTCTCTCTTGTCTCTGCCTATGTTAATTGTCAAATTTATATTATATAATTGTAAATAAAAATATTAAAGGACTACATTTTTATGTTTAAATTATTATTTTTCTTTTAGGTCCACGCTTAATCCCGCTCATAGCAGAGTAGGCAGAGGAAATCACAGCAACAACACAACTATGCCTTCCACGTTTTCGAGGCAATTTTATTAAATTATTATATAATGCACCCGCACATGCGTTTTAGGTTTGCCTTTTTTTTTGAAAGAAAATGCAGTTAAAAATTATACTGACTAAAATGAGTATGAAAAGTCTTTGAAGAAAATTATTTTATACATATATACTTAGTCTTGCCATAAATATTGTTATAAAGAAAAGCACGATTTTTTTTTTATACGTAACATTTATTCCTTTCATAGTGAGTTAGTTTAATACATCAATATATAACTATTAAAAATATACAATGTTTATTCGAAGTGGTCCCCATTGGCTGCAATACAGTCTTTTAAACGTTGAGGCCAGTTATCAATAGCAGCACGAACTCTTTCTAGAGGAAAATTCTTCACTGCCAACCGAATGGATCGTTTTAGGGACTCCAAATTATCATGGCGTTTAGAGCAAGCCTTACTCTCTAAAACTGACCATAAATCATAATCCAATGGATTTAGGTCAGGACTTGACGACGGCCAGTTTTCAGTGCTGATAAAGTCCGGAACGTTAGTTTTCAACCAAGATTGGGTGGATCGAGCTCTATGACCCGGTGCCGAGTCTTGTTGAAAGCACCATTCTTTGTTATTGAACATGGTGTTAGTTAAAGACTTAACTACCGTCTCAAGAATGGTATTTTGATAAACTTGTGCCGACGTTTTAATACCTTTTTCACAAAAATATGGCTCAGTCACCCCTTCATAGCTAACACCCCACCAAACCATCACTGAAGTGGGATAATGCCCACGTTGTACTCTGTTTACTAATTGCGAAGCTTCTTTAGAGCTTCCAGCATAAATACGGTCATTTTGTTTATTAAAATACTGCTCAATTGTAAAAATTTTCTCATCCGTAAACAAAATTTTTTTGTGACCTCCCTTTGCGTACCGCTTAAGTAGTTGTTTGGATTTTACCACCCTATTCTTCTTTAAATTATCAGTTAAGAAGTGACCAGTACGTCTCTTATAGGCTGCAAGTCCTAAGTCATCTTTTAATATACGCGACATGGTTCTAGGAGCTATCTTCATCTCCCGAGATAAAATCTTTTGCTTACGGACAGGATTTCTTCGAATTCTTTCCCTAACTGCTTTAATCACCTTTTTCACACGAACGGTACGTGGACGGCCAGATCTTTTTCTGTCACAAACAGAGGAGGTATCATTGTACCTATCAATAGCCCGGTAAACAAACATTTGACTAATACCAAGCGGGTGGAGGGTTTTAAAAATTGCACTTTTCTCCATACCTACTTTATGTAAGGCAATCACAGCGATTCGGTTCTCTTTATCACCCCACTCCATTTTAATATAACAAAATATTTAACAATATAATGGCGCGAAAATAAGAAAACACATCAAGCAATCATATAAAAATGACAGATTCCAAATTCAAACGTAATATTTTCTTTTTTTGAATAGTAACAGTATTTATGGCCAGACTAAGTAATAAAGCAAAATATACATTTAACCTTGATCAGTTTAAGCCTACAATTCTTATTTCTTATACTGTACTATAGAAAACACTTATATTTATTATTTAACTCTGACTGACATACAAATGGCCTTTATCCAGCAGTAGACGTCTTCCTGCTGATATGATAATGATGATGATAATATACAAAATATGTTGATTACCTAGAAAATTATGTGATGTATGAATTGTTCATTTATACCATGTTAATTATATGTTTATGTATGTATATTATATGTTTTATTCAGGGTACTCTGTTCCATTGATGACGTAATGTCGGTAGTTACAGCTTGTAGCTCATATTTAAAAACCTTTCCAAGAGTGGCATTTTCATTAAAACGATGGATTGCTATGCAAATTTTTTACTTGTTTTCTCTTCACACAGCATACCCTTGTCAAAAGCGCTACAAATTAAGGCATTTGAAAAACACGCTCGCTCCGCAATTAGGTAAAGAAAGCAATTCATTCAGCCTTTCTTATATAAATATAATAAAATGTTTAACAATATCTAAATATTTTAAAACTATATTTTATATACTAAGCTGTTTTGTTTATTTTTATTTATAAATAAATACAGAATAATTTTAGAAAACCCCATAAAAAGCATTCTTGTGTTTTGTGACATGTAATTAAAATAATTACTTTTTCTTTTAGAATTAAAAGCTAATTTTCATAAAAAATTCTCCAATTTATTGAAAATTTAAAAATAAGTTAAAGTAAAGCAAATAAAGGATTAAAAATAAAAGAAAATAACTAAAGAGAAGGATTAAAGGCTATTAGCTCCAAATCAGATAAATGAAGCGTGAATTTGCCTTTCACAGTATATTAATCGAATTGTTGGCGAAGGCCAGCGGGCTTCCCTAGTAAAATATAAGAAACCGGTCGGAAGCAATAACTTTCTAGCTCGAACAAAAGTGCTACTTGATGCTATAAAAGGATTGAGTTGGGTAAGCAATTTTATCTTAAGGAACTGTATATGTGTACTACATTTTGTTTATCGGTATTAAGATTTCTAATGATGAAAATAATTGTATTTTTATTTTAATATTTTTTTTATTTTGTTCATTTTTCTTTAATTGTTACTTTGTCTTATTTATCCTCTAATTAGAGATATTTAGTCGTTTGAGAAAGTTTTTCCATACAAGATTTCAGCGTAAAACTTACATGTATTACTTGTAGGTACGTAGCTGGTAGGAATATGGTATTTCAGGCTTTATTAAAATTAAGTAAGGTGAGTGAGTGAGGACCGTCGTGGCGCAGAGGCGCAACGTCTGCCTGTAACGCGACGGTTTCTGGGTTCGACCCCCAGTCGGGGAAGATGGATTTTTCTATTTCCATTTTCTTCGCTCTGGTAAACTAGGCAAAGCGCGGCGTTGAGTTCCGCCACTCAACACGCAATGCCTCGAAAGTGAAACGTAATTTGTCGATATTCTTGTAATAAAAGTATTATTTTATTTTAAAGACAATACTTACATATGTGTGTGATATCGAGTATACACTATATATAATATTTTACTGTAAATATAGCAAAATATAAGTTAGGAATTTTCTAAGTCTCATTGCATTTTTGCATTCACCAATTTGGATTCACTTCGATTTTACTAGCATAAAACTGTTTTGCTTAAACACGTGTAAACCGTTTGCATCTGGATTTTTGCTACAATAGATCAAAAGGATTTTCAATTCAGTAGAACATTTTACCCGATTTTATAACGTGAGTTATGTAAAGAAATGAGTGAATACAGCACAATTGGTACTTTCTTTAAGTTTGGCAACTTTAATAAATTCTCCACATTTAAATAAAACTTTAATAAATCATAGTGGCGCAAATTATTACTTGTGTTAATTGAAAATATTTATAATTAATACTAGTAAATTTACGTCACTGAGTCTTATATGGTAGTAGTTTCGCAGGTCTTTCATTTGCAGGTGATACAGCCGTAACTTTTCAAGATTACCTTTTTATTAAATCGGTACAATTCAATAAATTGCAAGTAAGAATCCTTTTTAAGCCGACTTTTTAAAACGAAACCGACTTTTTATGTATGCCTGTTTGTATGTCCGGTCGTGTGTCACTTTTTCTACAGTCACTTTTTTCCGAGCGTTAATAACTACACTTTTGTAACTTGGGAAATGATCTGAAACGAATTAAGTAAAAATCTTAAAAAAATCATAACTTATTTCGAAGTTTCTTATTTTTATCTATGGATAGGTCTTAAAAAATTGAGGTTTCTAGTATCATTTTTTTCTAAACTTAATAGTTTAATTAAAAAAATTTTAATATAACAACATGATAAAACTAAAAAATATATTTATTATACAATACGATGTAAACTTCCACCGCATTACTTAATAGTAAACCACAATTTACTTTTCATTCTATTCAAATTAAAAATAAACATAATTTTCATAAATAATGAACCATTATATTCTAATAATAAATCTATAATTGGTGTCTAAGTTATTAATAATTATAATGAACGTAGAGCCAACATATTTTTTTGGAGATTTCAACGAAGATTTTTCTAACACAATTGTATACTGTCATTTATGCAGAACTCTGGATACGCGACGTTATTATCACATTGTTAAGCACGAAGAGGAATATAAATTGATAACATTTTTTAAAATATCTTATATATATATATATATATATATATATATATATATATATATATATATATATATATATATATATATATATATATATATATATATATATATATATATATATATATATATATATATATATATATATATATATATATATATATATATATATATATATAAGCTTTTTTAGCTATTAATAGGCTATATGGGCTCACATAATACCACAATATCAGTCAAAGTTTCAGGTTCAAGAACTTTTATATTATATTAATTGCTGCGACGATTTCCGACTCGCACTTGACATTATTTTATGATTTTCTGGATATCTACTGGAGTTCGTCAAAATGAGACTATGACTGAATTTTCATATGCGGCTCCGTCGTATCGTTCCGTAATAGTGTCAACAAAAATCGTCTTACGTTATTAATGTATAAAAAAGATAGACAAACTGGCCTCCGCTTTCTACGCCGTACTACAATAATATGAAATGTATTTTGATATCGGCAGCTGATATTATATATGTATTTAATTAAATTGCATAAATAAAATTCAAATAAATAAGATATAAAAATTTCGCGCAGCAGCTCTGATCGAAAATCATTATTTTTATATTATTTTTCTTACTTTTAATTGTTTTTGGTCCTTATATATATTAATTTATCAAAATAATTTTATATAACATACTTATTTTCATTCTGGAACTGGTATGTGTGTGTATGTGGCTGTGCGTGTGTGTGCTTGTACGTATGTATGTATGTCTATGGATACAGAAATATTACACTATATAATATTGTAATATACAGTATACATAGATATTTAGTTATGTACTACGTGCTTGTTCCTTTAACTTATCTATGTAAATGATTTAAGGATTAAGTAAACGCAAGGTGTTTGATTAAATTGGTCACAGGTGTCCCGAATCCCTTTAGGCGGCGGAAACTTGGAATGACACAAAGTTTGACGCTCTCACTAGAGAATTTCAAATAGATTCGAGCATTTAATTCTTTATAAGCACTTAAGTACCTAATTTTAGACCTCTTCACATAAGTACTTAATTTTTTTAGTTACTAAAAAAAGTTTGTTTTTTTGTATAGAAAAATAATTGTCTTGTCATGACTTAGTTTTGTCGTACCTTCTTTTACCTTAGTTCTAAGTCAAGACCGCAAGTGCTAAAAGATTCTAAGAATATTGACAAAGCATGTTAAACGAAAAATGTACTTAACTCCTCCGACATGTAACTTAACTACTTGTATCAATATTTCGATACTTAATTCTATTTTTATTTAACAATTCTGACGTTTGTAACTGTAGTTACACGTAATTGTTTTATTTATTAAATAATTAAGTTAATAAATTCAATATATTTTTAATAACACAAAATGCTTTCGAAATTTGACTGCCTTGTCAACATTTGTGTAAATATATACACAGTGATGTTGACCTCTTTTATATTTAGCCCTACTTTCAGCTTCTCGAGAGAGATCAAGAGCATGAGGGGCCAAACAGTAGTATTTTATTATACTCTTCTTCACAGAAATCTTTTGATTCATGTATAGTTAAAATGAGAACCGTCGTAGAGGCGAAGCGTTTGCCTGTAAACGCGACGGTATGTGGGTTCGATTCTCTTTTGAGGAAGAAGGACTTTTTTTTGCCTCTATGCATATAGGCATAGCGCAGCGTTGAGTTCTGTTACTCAACATACATTGCTTCGAAAAAGCCAGAAAGCGGTTCCTGCGGTTCCCTCTACCTATCCTGCTATGAATGAATAATTACAAACTGAATAAATAATTAAATTCGTTTTCTTAACTAAGGAAAAAAGCTACTTTAACATTTATATACGATCCAATCAATGGCTCAGACATTGATTGACGCTACGATAATCGTAAAGACAAACGCTTTGTTACAACGCCAGCTTGGTCAGGATTAAGAGACGTTACCTTTGAGCTTTATCTCGCACGATGTTCTGAGACATTCTCTAGATGAAATAATAACGAAAGGTCAATGTCAAAGTAGAAAAGCGAAACACTCCACAGAATTGCTGCAATATTTCTAAGAAATTTCTAGCAATATATATACGTAGTATCGGTTTTAAAGAGTTTTAATCAGTAGTAAAAGCTTAGACGAAGCTTTCTGTATTTGACATTGGCCTTATTTACATATACATATATTGTGTATCTTTGTTGTGATACTATATTAAATAGATGTCCGCATGTATGTACCTTCGCTTACTTGTTGTACATATTTAATTAGAAATTTGATTATTTTTACATCACATCACAAGTATTCAATATTCTCGAATTTACTCTAATATGTATTTGCATATATTATTCATAATATGCTCTACCCTTTGGAATCACTAGTATAAGCAATATTATTTTATGTCTACGAAAGTTGATATAGTGCATGTCGGCGCTAGGTCAGGGTTTCGCTGTTAGGAGTCCATTTTTCACATTAAAATAATAGCGTTAATTCTCTTACAATAGATAGACCTTTTTTATTTATTTAATAGCTGACATATATATTCAATGCTCCAAGATAATATCATAAAGAACTCTACATTACAAAAAGGTTTTATTGATTTGTACAATTAATTTCAATACTAAACATTTTCTAACAAAAAGATCATGAAATATATTTTAATATGCGCCTATATATACATACTATGTATTACCAGTTTCTTATGTGAGATACAAATCAAAATAGCAACTGACAAGTATTTAAAATACAATATCTACTTCACACAGAATTTATATTTCAAATATGTTTTAACACAATTGTGTTAAACAAAATGGTTTTATTTTTAACTATCCATTTTCAGCTATTCCCGTTAAATGAAGCTGCCATTTTCATATCTTATAAGTTGCCAATGTTTTGATTAATATTTATATAACAACTATCTTTCTTTGATTCTTCTAATTGTATTTATTGGATACATATTTTTTTATATGTATACACAGCTACATATTAATTTTATTAACAGTCTTAAGCTCTTTAGCTTGTCTGACAATTGCACATACTTAGACTTGTTAATACAATATAATTTTTAATATATAATGTAAGTATTATTCAATGATCACAAAATGTTTGTGTTATTCCAGCACTAAGCAGGGTAGGTATAGAGAACCGGGGATAAACACTTCTTTTATCCCGAATTTGTAATTAGTTCATTAAATATTATAATTAGAGCTTGAAAATATCCCCAAGTGAAAATCGAACCCGTATTCTAAGTGATGTCACAAAGATATTGTATATAAACACTAAAAATAAAAATATACATTAAAAGAAAGTAAAACAAATGTAGCCGAAGTTGTAAATAGCCCCAGAACCACTATAATGCACGAAGTTAAATGTTCTATACCTTAGAACTTATGAAGTTGGTAATGTTTTAAAGTGAAGTACTTTCGAGCTTCAACGGTTTACAAAAATATATATGTTAGGTAGAACTTAACTTGCTCGAAATTAAGCTTCCTTTTATAAAACATCTCTTATAAACTTGGCTTGGTTTAACTTACCAGTTAATTTTGCTCGTTTTTAGATACAAAATATTAAGTACTTTAGTGTATTCCTTATAATAACTAGATTATCTGGAAATCTTATTTAATAAATAATACCAAGATGAAAATTGAAAAAAATATTATTTTTTATGTCTTCATGTTTTATCCTGCACATGGCAGGGTAGGCAAAGGGAACTGCAGGAACCATAGGAACCAAGTTTAACGACACTCTGTTACTTAGCCCTTGGCCTGCTTTCTCCATCCTTGATTACTATTTGATTGTAATAATTGTTTCTAATGTTTATTAATAAATACAAGTAAAAGTTTTTAAAAAAGTGTAAAAGTGTTTAAAAAATTCAAAATCAAACCACAGTCATTTTTTATTTAACAAAGACCACTTTGCAAAATGTGGTAAGGTGAATATAGACTTCAAGTTCAGAGCAAGGGGTAAGCCGCTTTTGCGTTACTACCTTTACCTCACTTAGCTTTTGCTGGGTATAAGAGGATAATTTGATTCAACATTTATCCGACGATGCATAAATATTTGTATTTCGTACCGATAATTGTCGACTTCATTGAGGGTATGCTAAATATTTACTTTCATTAGGATGTATACAATGTTGTAGAGCAGTTTTCACATATTTGAGTAACACTGGGCGTGCAGTGGATAATAAACCTGTGTACGCAAAGAAAATTATTCTATATGGAATAATCTGGAAAATTAAATAAAAACCCTATAGAACGAGATATCGTTAAGTTGTACACGTGAACCAAAATATGCAGTTCAAAATTTATACCATACTCCTATACGCTTAAAGTAGGCGGAAGGAACTGCAGGAACCGTGAGAACTTGGTGTTAAGGCACTCTGTTCTCCGCTTTCCAACGTTTAGACGCATTGTGTGTCGAGTGGCAGAACTCAACGCCGTAGTTTGTCTATAATTGCCAGAGCTAAAAAAATGAAAATGAAAAAAAAAACAATTTTTTCCAAGTGGGAATTGAACCACAACACAGTAGACGCTGCGCCTCTGCGCTACGACGAATTTTATATTTGAGACAAAAATTGTAAAATTTAATAAACCACTAAATCGAAAAACAATAAAACGACCTTATAGCATTAGATGTACGTACGTCCATGTCTGTCCGTCCATTGAAGGTTAATCTCGCTGAGTTTTCGTCTTATACATATAAGCGTAAGTATCAATTTCTATGTCTAGACGAATTGTGTTAAAGAATATATGGCAAACAAAAATATTTTTCTTATTTTTATCAATTTGTTATCGTTTTCGAATTTCATACATAATATGTTGAAATGGACTTGTGAGTTGCAGTTAAAGCAAAATTATTCTTGACACAAAGAATACTAGAAAAAAATGGAATGTATTAAATCTTGGCAAAGTGTAATGTTATAAAATTAGTAAAAGTAAACATTTTAAATTTCTTTATAAATGACCGGTTTACTAAAATTATCCCTAAATTTGAAAAAAATAATGCCTCAGACCTGAGAAGAACCCGGGGCAAGAAATCAGCGTAATTTTCCTTTTTTGCTCAAAATGATTTAGAACATTTTTTTATTATTTATTAATCCAATGGTACCTCCGAAGCTTACTATTATTTGTAATATCATCAGTTAAAATTTTTTATATGTATTCAAAAAGAGTTCTTCAATTTGAAGGTAAATTTTAAGAAAACCCATAAAAGTACCATATTTTCAAAGAATTCATATTCTATCAACGCGTATAGCTAAGGCATATTTATACCAGTCATGTCTGACACGAGTCGCACGAGGTACTCAGACTCCGTGTCATTGTGAAGGACTGTTGTCGTGTACCTATTATCCTGACTGTTCAATAGTGAACAATATGTGCCCACGTTCTTTAGAAAAACTTTCAGCATCATATTTCAACTTATTTCTAATTGTTATAGCACAGTTACATGTTTTATCTCCAATTTGAAAGGATAGGGTGGAATTTTTTGCTAAGCTTCGCTTCGCTTATTCTATTTTCTTGTACTGTACCATGCCATACGTCTTATTGGAACAGGAAAATACAACTTATATGTAAATGTACTCCTGAAATGATATTAAATACACAAAAATTAATTTTTGTACGTTCATGAGAATAAGTTTTTCATTATTGTTTTGTTAAGCTAAAGCTTAGGTTGTCATAAAGCGACATTTCATTATTATTCCTTGCAGTTTAACTTAGCTACTTTGGTCCTAAGTGAGATGTTCCAGTTTTTAAATTTAATTAAAAAAATATATATAAAATAAATTTAATGAAGATGGCTAAATACGTCCAATAATTCATGGACCTTTAAATATAAACAAAATTAAAAACAAACATTCCGATAAAATTTTTAATTAAAAGAGAAGGATAAATTATTTAAATTCGTCTTCATCTTATTCTTATTTTACACATATATAATATATAAACTAAATTATTTTACAATTAATATAATATTACATCATAATTTAGTACAAATGGCACTTACTAGAAGTGGACTTGGACAATTTGTAGGATATTGGAATATTCTACAAAATTACTTATGGCAGAAAATCTGAAAATATGAATATAGAGGTTCTTCTATAAATTCATGCAAATGTAGGCATTAGGTACTATTGTTGAAAAGGTTCATTCAGAACTCCTATTTATATAATAAAAGAAATTTGAAACGTGTATTTCATATTTCTTTTTAAGCTTTACGCTTTATCACACTAATAGCAGGGTAGGCAGAGAAAATAGTAGGAACCGTGGGAACATAGTATAAAGATACTCAGTCACCCACTTTGTGCTTTTGGAAGCCCCTAGTTAATATGCAACGTTTTGAATGGCGGAATTTAACACCGCGCTTGTATAGTTATCAAAATATAAATTAAAATATTATTTTACAATCCGTCTTTCTCCGTGACGGATTCGAACACACAAACCGTCGCGTTCGCAGGCAGACGCTACGCCTCTGCGCCATGACACCCATTAATTCAAATAATAAAAGCAGTACAACACTGTATGTTCAGATATAGTCTTATCCTAAGAGTCTGATAACAATGTCACTGTGTGACATTGTCTAACGTATAAACATATTCATGCGCTTATTTACGACTGTGTAAACTTAAGATTTATTTACGTACAATGTTTATACAATATATAGCTGTAAATTTATATTATTTTACAAAGGTCAATTTTATTCACATTTAAGGTTTATGTTACAATATTCTAATTCTTATTTCATTTTATATATATATAAATACTTTACAGTAATTGAAGGGCAAAACATGTAATAGTAAATAGTAATAGAACTTTAGTTGACCGTTTAAAACTTAGAGTCGATGATACCGGAAAAAGGGTTAACGCATAAAAACCTTCGATCTGTATGAAGAGCTTAATAAAAGGTCTGTTATAAGGTAATGATTTAGAATAAAACATATATATAAAGTAACCAAAAAATAGATTTTGTAAAAAATATGAGTACATATAAATTTAATAGAGTAAGTAAGTAAATATAAAGAACTAAGTAATGCTAGTACCAGATTATGGGTTATTGAAACCGGATACGCTCTCCTTAATGTACACTGAAGCTTTCTAGAACTTTCAATAGAGACATTATGTTTTGTAGCATAATGGTTTTCAGTCATAGTGACAATGTTGAGGATTGATACCTAATATAACACCATACAGCCTTTTGAAATTATTAATGAGTTGTCATTTTTTTATAATAAAATTATGCAACATGATGGAGCTCTGGACAATATATGGACGCGGTTACATAGTAGGTTGTTGTATTGTAAGATGATCGATGACGATAAATTCTAATCAATTTAAAAAGATCAATACATTAATTTAACAAAGTATAAAAATAGTCTATTTCTTTTATTTGATTTTTTTAATATAACAAACAGTGCAATTGTAAACCTAGGCTGTACTATACCTGAATTGCCATTAGCTGGAATTTGTTCCTTCCGAACAGATGAAGAGATCAATTTCTACATTTTGCAAGCAGTGCTTCGAGAGGTTGAAAGCGGGGAAAGGAGTGTCTTAACACTAGGTTTCTTAAGCCCACGTTTCCCGGTTGTCTTCTCTAAGGCAGGTGGGGAAAGGAGTGTCTTAATAATTGTTTCGAGTCTTAATACTAGCTTAATTTTCTCAATTGCCTACTCTAGTACACGTGGAAACAAATTAGAATAAAAGCAAACGAAAAATTAAAATAAGGGGGCTGAAGAAGTAAATACTATTTACCCATTTCGACCAAACGCTAATCCATAAGTCTATGTAAATCGTATGTTTAACACGCAAATGTATATTCAGTTACTTATACGGTACCGGGTCCATATTATTAACAAAGAATTGGCGTACAGCCAAAGCATATATCAACACATAATCACTGAAAGACGTGAATGTGTTCAGTCGAATTGTAATTTACATCATTATTCAATTTTATGGACATATTAAGCTCTTTGCACGTTCACTATGATAACGTGATAAAGTACATTGAATTAAAAGTTTGAAAACATAGTTGGTAATGTTTTTTTGTTTTTCTATTTTATAACCAGTTTTAAAATTCTATACATATATTATAATATATATTATATAAATAGTCTTAATATGGTAATAAATTATATATATCCCATATTATGCTAAATAATTTGATCTAGCTTGAATTTTTTGTATGAAGTAAGAGCAATGAGGCTAAATGTTACCTTACAACTAATTGTAAGGTAACATTTATTTAATTATTTAAATAACATTTTAAATATTTTTATACGCATTTAAATAACTATTCTTTATATGCTCTGCTCTCAGATAAAAAAAGGGCTTTGAGCTCTTCCAGAGGAAGCAAAAGAAGACCTAAGCTAAAGAAGAGAAAGAAAAAGAAGAAAAAATAAAAAAAGACTAAAAAAAGCCACTGTTCCTAAAATTCCATAATAATTATTTTTGACCATGCTTCATTATATATATATATATATATATATATATATATATATATATATATATATATATATATATATATATATATATATATATACATATATATATATATATATATATATATATATATATATATATATATATATATATATATATATATATATATATATATATATATATATATATTATTATGCTTCATTATATATATATATATATATATATATATATATATATATATATATATATATATATATATATATATATAAATTGACATAATATGTAACAAGATATATGTTGCTTCCAGTATACATATAATTATAGCAGACAATCGAAATTAAGTCGACTGTACGCTCATACTTTAGCATTGAAGTTACCTAATATCAGATAAGCTTGAAACTGATAATCCAGGATAGTAACTTGCGCTCATCCACTAAGTTACGAAACTCGAATCATAATTACCTTTTATAGGTATTCTTGTTTTGTATCAAGTTATAAATTCCAGTAATGTATGGGTAAATATGTATAGAGATGGTTTATTGTATTATTTAAATTATTCCAAAACTTAAATACTATAACAGGAGTATACCTTAGTGTGTAATTAAATGTATCTGCCTTTTAGTGTGTAATTATAAGTGTTTTGATACTCATTAATATTTCAACTAATATGAACGAAAACGAAAATATGTTGTTCTTGGTTTATGAAATTAATAATACTTAAAGAAAACATATTATATACAGATATACTAATAACTGTTAAATATCACTTTAGTTGTCATTCTAAATACAAAATCTTTATCATCACTTTTCAAGCATAGCCTGTGTAGTCATAGATGGACCTAGATGGCGCTCCTTTCCTGAATCATCTAGGTCATCCCAGCAATAAATAATCCGTTCCCAATTTTGCACTCAATTTTTGGAATATTGTGTGTTTTATAAATTTATATTTATATCAGTAAATATTACAGATATGGACTCATGTATCAACCCTAATGAACTTCTTAATCCTTTCAAAAGTTAGCAGGTCACGTAGGAATAAGCCCTAGGCATGCGCTGTAGGCAACCCGAGGCTATATATTAAATAATTTTGGCTTACATCGTTGAATATTGTGCTATACCATACACATTTGTGGAACTGGTGTTCTTAGATGAGTTTGGTAGAGTAGATAAATAAGCTAATTTTTTTAAAATTTGAATCAAATTTTGGTTGAATTTTTTTTGTGGCATCTATGCAAAAGAAAAGTAATTTAAAATAAGGTGCAAATACCCTAGCACCTGCAATAATAACAATTACAAATTATTTCTATTTCTTGTAGCGAAAGCCGAGACATTACTCCATTATTAATGCTGAAACACGTTCTTGAATTTATTACAGTCTGCGTCACCTTGAGGTCAATTCTAATGAGGAAATATGCTACAATATCATCGGTTCCTGGCTTTATTATGTTTCAATTAAGAGTACCTGGCTACTAAGTTTAATTTACTAAGTCATTATAAGATGTTATTTGGTCACTATGAGACACATTTATATTATACCTACTAGGGGCAATATTGAATCTCATTCTGTTATAACTAACATATCATAATTGTTGAGAAAATTTTGTAAACTTCTCAAACTTCTCTGTTTAATGTTGAGGAATCTGACTAATAAAAGTTTTGTAATTTGTGTTATAGCTTGTATAATAATTGTTATAAAATATAGTTAAAGTCTTTTATTTACATTCCTTTAAATATATTTTAAAGCTTTTGTTACAGTTACCTCCACTTGTTCTATTCATCATTTCAATTATTAGACTGAAAAATTTAGATGCTATTAATGAAATATATTCAATTATGATCGTAATTTTTAAGGAAGGTTCTTTTTAAGCTCTGTACCTACTGTTAATGACGTTTCTTCTATATGGTTTTCATTTGTTTTTCTCTTATAGTTATCACTAACTTAAACTGTAAAATAAGCTTCGTCCGGCAACGCCTGTAAAAGTGTTACGAAATGTTTTTTAGTTTTAACTTCATTTTTAAAGCCTTTCTTTAAATATACATTCTTTACCACTTGAAGTACCTGTTGTGTAATAATTTTTAACAATGAAAATTAAAAATAAGTCAAGTTAATATATAAACGCATCGTGCGGTGTATGATTCTTTGAAATTTTACAGAGAATTGGTCTCATCCATTTTATATAGGAGAGGGGATATTTGAAAGCTTGTTCGCTCGTCGCTTCAACGTTGTCCAGACAATGGTAGCATTCATCGGTTTGCTTTGTCTTTTAGACAGGCATATATCGGAATGTAGTCATGTCACAATGAAACTCTTTTGTTTTTAACTGCATACTACTTCGTATTGTGTGAGAATTGCGTAGAGAATGTAGTGAATCGTTACTTTACATTCATACATTACAGTCCAACAGAGCTATAATCGTGACTATAGGCTAAAATTGTGATAACTTAAATAGATTATAAAAACAAATGCATTCTTTTATTAGTTCAAACATAAGCAGACAAAGAAATATTTTTAAATTCACGTTTTTTCCGCTTTACAATAAAGTAGGCATATGTAATCAAGTAGTATTTTTCAATATTCTTGTATATGTGAGTGTTTGTATGTATGATTGTGTGTGTATTTAAGTAATACACACACATAATCATATAATTGAATATAAAGTGCCACGTAGAGAAAACGGAGAAGAAAAATAGACCGAGAAGTCATAATAAATTTAAAATAAAATATTTGATCTAAAAACTAATTACCGACCACTGTAACTACTCTGCGATATGACGATATGCGATACATTTGACTATTAAAACTGCGGAAAAACGAGAGTATCGTAAAAAAACAATATTAAAATGTAACCAACAGAACTCTCCAGTGATATAAATTTAATCAACGAATATTATACGTTATTTGGTGCCGTGAGAATGTGCTGGTTTGCGGTTCCATTAAATCGACTAAAACGGGAATGATAATAAAGGTAGAACTTTTTAAAATTAATCCCAATTGCAACTTTTCAGTAGAATTAAGTATTAATATTTGTTCCTGAAACATATATGGTTATTTGGTTGAATATACAATGTATATAGCTTTTTTTAAACATATACATATATGAATAAAATATTTACAGTAAAAGCTAAATAAAAATGAAATTATAGTGTTTAAGAACATTGTTATATCGAACCGGTTTAGTTGACATAATAGTAAAAAATATATTAATAAACTATTTATTCAACTATCAATTGAAATTTTTTTTTTAGCTTCGCGCTTTATCCCGCACATGGCAGGGCAGGCAGAGGGAACTGCAGGAACCGTGGGAACCTAGTGTTACGACACTCCGTTGCTTAGTCCCTGCTTTTTTCCGTCCCCGCTTTCCGCCATTTTCAATGCATTGCGGGTTGAGTGGCGGAACTCAACGCCGCGCTTTGCCTAATTTCCAGAGCGAAGAAAATAAAAATAGAAAAATCCATCTTCCCTGAGTGGGAATCGAACCCACAAACCGTCACGTTTTCAGGCAGAAGCTACGCCTCTGCGGCACAACGGTTAAATTAATTAATTACATAAAATTTAATTAATTCATAAAACAAACGATTTTTGAATTTCATAAAAAAAAAATCTATTACATTTTCGCTTCCAAATATGAGAAGACGAAAAAAAATAAAAGATATAAGGCAACAGCCAAATCGTTTAATATCAAAGCTAGAAATGTTGTGTTATCGGGTACGACGCCCTAGTAACTCTTCCAATTACGCTTTGGATGTTCGATATTTCGAAATTCTTGGTGTGACAATCTTAGGAAATTGGACACAAACTAGAAATTGAACACGTATGAATTTTAACGAGACTATTTTGATATCTTTTTCATATTGAAATTATATTATTTTATATATTTTATGTATAATATATAAATAAAATTATGATATTATATATTATAAAAATATTTCCAGAAGTATTTATAAGATATGTTATATATAATAAAAGAGCTCTCTTTTATTAATTTATGAATTTATTTACTATCAAATCATTTTATAAGCATTTGAATCAAAAACTGCAAATATTTTAAAGACTTTGAAATTATTAGTAGTATGTATTCTCTACTACAGCTGTTCTCAGCAGAATAGCCTTTTGAACCTGAGGCCCCTTCTAGTAAAACTGAATTATTCGAATTAAAAAGTCTTTAATTTTTTAATTTATAAAAAAATCTAAAATAAATCTTAGACAGTGTTAAGTAGTGTTAAGACACTCCGTCCCCCGATTTTCGCTTTTCGAGATTTTGCTTGTTAAGTGACCGAACTCAACAGTTGCCAGAGTATAGAAAATGGAAATCAAATATTCCATCCTCCCCGATTGAGAATTGAACCCACAAACCGTCGCATTTATAGGCAGACGCTGTGCTTCTGCACTTTGTTCATTTATTATAAAAAAATAATATTATTATAACTCCCCTGTCCCACGTAAACGTATATGAAAAGGTGTAGGCCGTCAAAGTATTCTCTATTGACGCGTAAAAATACCACTGAAGTGTAAACGCGTTATAAACATAGGCTCTACTATTTATTATTGTAAAAAGCCTTTAGTTTTCTCTTATTTATTAAATTTATTTATTTTATATAGATTAAATAAAATAAGATGTTTTTTTGTTTAAATAGATGATTAATATTTTATACCCATCCAAATGTGTATCGCAAAACTGACAAAGATAAATAAAGATGTAAAGGTAGAACTAGTAAGATCTGACCTAATCGAAGGAATATTAAAACAGGAAACCTTGTACTAAGATACACAGGTTTGTACATAGTTTTTGAGATATTGCGGAACGGCGAAACTCAATTGCATTTGCAAGTCCACTCTAGTGGAGAAATAAAAAATATATATTTATTGAAATTTTTAATTATTTTCCCATTTAGTGCAGCATCGTCGTCATATATGAGTCAGCTAGTTAATGAAAAAACTTTGCCTATCGTATTAGTAGGGGACCGCTTTTAAATATGCTTCATCGAGCATATAGTTAACCTATATTGAACTACAATATAAACTTTTTTCTACGATTAAAAAGTTGTTTAATCTGTGCATACAATTATAAGGCCAGAACTGAGTGATCTACTATATTATTTTAGATTAATCGTTTTCCAGTCGAGGTAATTAATTAAAATCAACAAACACGGCAATAAAACGTTTTTCATACTAATCCAAAACGTGTCTTTATTACTTAAAATGATAAAATAAAAAGATTGTGTCATAAATACATAGTTTTAATCGTACTCATAGTTTTAATCGTAAGCTGTTTAATTTGCGAAAAGTATAGCATAAATTTAAAGAGTCCAAGTTTTCTTTCACTCGGTCTTCGGGCATATATTTTTATACGAGATATGGTATAATTACCTTTATGGTTGCGCATAATAGTGTGAAGATTTCCTGCTAGTATTTGTAGGAAGGTGAGTGAAATGTTCTGCGTCCACTAAGTGGAGGCAGAAGGCTTCCACAGTATTCCACCAGTGCCCTTTCTTCTGGGCAATTCATATAGACTCGGACCACGTTGTGCAATAAACTACAATTTTGATTTCTTTTCTTAAAACTCAGGATGATTACGTTTTGTTTAAAGTGCCCATTCTAAGCTTTGTCTAGGATTTTTTTTTGGAGGCTCTGCTTAGAGAGCCTGATGATAATAACGATTTTATTTTTATTTATGTATTACTTTTTAAACAGAAATAACTAACAATTGTGTATCACATATATCATTCTTTGTGTTCTAAGTGAATCGTATCTCAAGAATAGTACCTCTTTAATAAACTTGTAAATACTAAAATAATAAATGAAGCCAAATTGATAATATAAATCCACGAAAAAGGATATCCTTAGGAAAAATGTATGCCTTAGTTATATATTATTAGGTTAAGTACTATACACGCTTTATCCCGCACATGGCAGGGTAGGCAGAGGGAACTGCAGGAACCATAAGAACCTAGTGTTAAGACACTCCGTTACTTAGTCCCTGCTTACTCCGTCCCCACTTTCCGCCGTTTTCGAGGCATTGCGTGTTGAGTGGCGGAACTCAACGCCGCGCTTTGCCTTAGATGCCAGAGCGAAGAAAATGGAAATAGAAAAATCCATCTTCTCCGACTGGGGATCGAACCCAGTAACCGTCGCGTTACAGGCAGACGTTGCGCCTCTGCGCCACGACGGTCCTCAACATATTCTGACTATACACATTCTGATCACCCCAACAAAATTTTAAATTACATTTAAATTTGTTACAGGTACAGTGAAAGTGCGATCTAAACAAAAATTATACAAGACGAGTGATCACAAATATAGTGAAAATAGTGCAATAGTGGAAATAGTGTTAATGCAATTTTAACATAACCAAGGCTCTTTATTTATTTTGATATCGTTCGGTGCCACCACGAGGACGGCAACAAAGCAAAGATGGCTAGGCCTGAAGTTGTGCGATGAAGCGTCGGAAGAAGACGGCATGGACGAGCCGAGCGCTGCTAAGCGGCCATCTGTGTTGACTATAGATAGGGCAGCTTTCCTTCTCTTGAGGGTTAAGAGAGCTTTCAAGAAAAAACGACAACAAAGGAAAGATAAACAGTAAGTATATTTAAAATTTGTTATACCTTTATAAGCGATTGTAACGTTTTGGAACAATTTCAAAGGCCTTGTTATAAATATATTAATTTGTGTGTTGGATATACAAAATGATTTAAAATAAATTTACGGTTTTATATTTCTTATTTCTATATAAAACTAAAGGCTCATAGTAGGGTAGGTAGAGGGAATCAAAGGAGCTGTGTGAACTTAGTGGTAAGAGACTTTGTTACCATTTTTCTTATTTAAAAATCTAATTTTATGAAAGATGTAATGTTGAGGACCGTCGTGGCGCAGAGGCGCAATGTCTGCCTGTAACGCGATGGTTACTGGGTTCGATCCCCAGTCGAAGAAGATGGATTTTTCTATTTCCATTTTCTTCGCTCTGGCAAACTAGGCAAAGCGCGGCGTTGAGTTCCGCCACTCAACACGCAATGCCTCGAAAACGGCGGAAAGCGGGGACGGAGAAAGCAGGGACTAAGCAACGGAGTGTCTTAACACTAGGTTCCCACGGTCCCTGCAGTTCCCTCTGCCTACCCTGCCTTGTGCGGGATAAAGCGTGAAGCTAAAAAAAAAAAAAAAATGTAATACTTCAACACACTAATACTGCACAGTGTCTCTTTTTTGAAGTCGTCGACAAAAGAATTGTGTGATGGGAGTGGATAAACTACGTGATGAAAGCTCAACCACTTAACAAATAAGAATTTAGGACAAAATCCACTTCAGAGACATTGCGTGCAATTGCAATTCCTCGAAAAAGGCGGAAAGCGGGGATGGAGAAAGCTTATAATATTAGGTTCCTATAGTCCTTGCAGTTCCCTCTGCCTACCCTGCCATTGGCGGGATAAAGCGTGAAGCTAAAAATTTTCTTCAGAAGGGGTGTAACGGTAAAGCTAAAAGTTATATAAATATACGTCACACAAAAACATATTGTTCTCCTGCTATCAATATCAAATTAAAACAATTTAGTTGGGATTTAATGGTAGAATATATGCGCCCAATCGCTATTTACTTTGGCATAATTGAATATTGAACGCTGCATATGTTTGCTTACAGTAGAAACAATTACCCGATTCCCTGTGCTTATTGTTAGTATATTGCGATGTTAACAAATTATCCTTGAAATATGTATTGACTATCGTGCTTGATTATACATGTTGGGTATAACATCATTTTCATTTAAAAAATATCGGTAAAGTGCGAGTAGTCTTATCATAGTAAGGGTTCCGTATCATTTTATTTACATCATTTTTGCATCAGTAAAACGTATTAGTGGGATTCCCGAATTTGACTTGACTTTTTTAAAAGAATTTTTGAGATTGACAAGAAGTGCTAACAAGAAGTACTCAAATGTCAAGCAAATCCAATTTGCAAACTAAATTCTACGCGTTAGGTGTAGAATTTCTTAAGTCAATTATCAATGGAACTGTTCAAGTTCAAATACCAGCTTCATTTTTCACCAATCCGCCTTTTTAAGATAAATCTAAAAACTTGAAAATCATGGTACCATTGGTACTATTATAATTTAAATGATAAAATGGTACTTAAAGTAAAATTCTAGGTCAAAAACTCGTCTCTCTAAGTGTCCGCAAATGAAACGCTTCCACAAATAGTATAATAATAAGTTTAAATAATAATGATAACTTTAAAAAACATAAAAATAACAATAAAAAATTGACAATCTGACATTTATGGTCGTATGCATCCATTTTGTATTAAACGAACTACAGATTTAAGTTTATAACATTGTAAATAGTTGAGCAGTATGCTTGCTACAGCACAGTGGTCATAAATATGACCGACCGATGAGAATTTTAATTCTCTAATAAAAAATTTGCTTTGCGTATGTTTTCATACCTTTCTCTCTGGCCAAGTATGTTGATTTAAAATATTCTTTTTCATTATATTATATTAAAAATATAAATACATAAAACCTTTTAACATTGTTATTTTAGGTCTTCTTAAAAAAGACAAAATAAGAGTATATGAGGACCGTTGTGGCGCAGATGCGTAGAGTCTGCCTGTGAACGCAACGGTTTGTGGGTTCGATTCCCATTAGGAGAAGTAGGATTTTTTATTTCCATTTTCTTTCCTCTGGTGAGTAGGCACCGCGAAGTTGAGTTCCCCCACCAACAAACAATGCCTTGAAAACGGAGAACGGAGTGTCTTAGTACTACGTTCCCATGGTTCCTGCGATTCCCTCTGCTTACCCTGCTATGTGCGCTATATAGCGTGTGGCTATATATATAAAAAAGAGTATATCTTTTATTCACATAGTATATCTATATTTTATTATAGTATATTATTTTAGATGGAAATATCTATATTATGAGCAACGATAACAGTAAACAAAGAGGTTGTAGGTTCGATCCGTGTGCAGGGGAATGCTTTATATGTGTGTGTGCAAGATGAAGCATAAAGAGGGAATAGGTAAATTTTACAATAGATAAGGGTTGTATATTACAAAAAATATCAAAACCTTTGAAGGTGTTAGTAAAAAAGCTTAAAGATAAACTAAACAATACTTTAACTAACTCTCACTAAGACTAAGTCAGAAAAGAGTTTTGTAATGTGCACCTTTTCTTATATAAAGCTATTTAGATTAGGAACTTTAAATTCACCTCACGTACAGAGTTTACGAAATCCTCATCGTCCTCCCAAATTGACTTGTCTGTGGATAAAATTCTAATATTGTATTTATTCCTTGTATTCCATTAGCTTCTTTATCATCGATTATTAAATCTAAATAATTTTAAATAAAATAATATTTTTTTTGTCAAAATGTATAATTCATTTAATATATTAAAAGCTGCAACTTGACTGGAATTAAAGAGGTCTAGGCCCAGTAGAGGTCGGACCGCCAAAAAACATTGTACTTATAAAATAATTATAAACTATGCGATGCTCTAGTTTTTTATATTTTTATCATCAATAAAAACCCCTTATTAATTTTCCTACTTTTTTACCTTATTAATGTAGCTACTTCATTTTATTATAAACTACACTACTTACTACTTACATAAATATTTTGCTTTATTAATGGAAATCACAGTCGAATGTATTGAAATGTTCCTTTAGGGCTAAAACATTTTGTGTATTACGATTATATAAATATTTGGCATTGTTTAGGTAAGTTAAGTACAGTTCGATGATGGACATGATAAACATGTAGCTCTTAGTGAGAGATTAAATTGAAATTACAATTTACATAGCAATATATACACATATATTCATATATACTAGTGATGTGACGAATATTCGCATTCGCATTCGCGAATATTCGCACGTTTTTACCATTCGCATTCTCAAAAAAATCTGCAAATGTTTTGCGAATGTCAGAAAAAAAATTGACGTCGATAATACGTTATAAAAATCTAAATTAGTTTACTTTTTGTGTTTTTTAATTCAAAAAACCTCGTAAACACATTGTCAGTCTTTATTATATCTCATGATACCCTTTTTTCAATGACATCTAAACAAACAGAAATCAATTCTCTCTCCTTTCTAAAAAAAAATATCACTTTGTTTTTTAATATTACATTCCAAAGTGCTATTTTGCTTGCCGTAAACAATTGGCGCAAAATTTACGAGAATTACTGAATATTCGCATTCGCCTTAGCGAATGTTAAAAAAATGACATTCGTTACATCACCAATATATACATACATATGTATATCACTAGTGGACGAGATATTTATACATAACCTACTACCAGACGCGTTAACGCGTGGTATACACGTTGCCGAAGCAACAGGCTACGGCATACAAGAATATTAGTTGTTGAATTAATGTGTTTTGTAACCATTATTATTCAAAAATATCTGCATTTTGAACTAATAGCAAGCATAAGTTCTAATTATGTAATTTTATACTCCTCCGTCCGTGCAATTTTTTTTTTTTTTTACAAAGGGGTCCAAAGTTTTTGTTCTCATATGGATAACGGATATAATATTTTTACAAATATATTTATTATCTGTCAATTCAAATGAATAAAACAAAATTTGAACTAACATTATTTAAAAGTTATACTGTATTTTTCTTGTCTTCAATTTTAGTCACTTGGTCTTCTCCTTTCGTTGAAGTTTCAATGTTTTCTTCATATTTTACAGTAAATTTCGGCAATGGTGGCACAAATGCACCAGATTTAAAATCATTTCTAATTTCTTTATTTCCCACTATTACTATATCTTGTTTCGCAAAATTATTTTTCTTTTTCTCTCTTAATTTGCCAATGTTCTTTGACATTACGTCCGATTTTTTCGGAAAGAATAAAATTTCCACGGTTTTTGGTTTCATCGGCATACTAGGCAGAGATGGTCTGTTTTGCAAAAGGTCCAAGATATGGGGTAGCAATGGGAAGCTGCTGCCAAAATTTTGTGAGTTATCTATGCCTTGATTTTCTTTGGGCCCAAGTTCTAATACAATTTCCTCCTGCATGTGCTCGTGAGAGTTACAACACAATGGTGACGATGTAGGTTCATTAAATGTAAACAGATCATTCCCTGATAAAATTCTATTAAGAAGGCTTGAAGGACCACTCCTTGCTGAATCTTTCATGTTTTTTATACTTGAGCATGGACAAGCTTCTAGAATATTATCCTTTTTTGACCGTGATAAAGAATCTGATTCGAGAACCATAGGGACTGACTTAAGGGCATCTATAAGATAAATATTAAAATAATTATAAAAAGTTAAATTATAAAAAACTTATAATAAAAATAGCTGCAGACAGTCATGGTCCAGTACCACATTATCTGAGATGATGTTTATGGAAACGATTATATTATTTAAATTGGTTTCCGCAAGATTTGCCACTAAGGCGGCAAGCAATGTGTCTTTACGCCTGTACATCCTATCCTGCTTTATTCCGAATATACCGTGAAACCGAATATACTGTGTACCTTCTGGATGCATGTTGAAATGAAATGAAATATCCAATTTTCCGAGATTGACAAGAGAATTAGTGACGGCAGGCAACGTCTTGTAATTCTTCCCCACATCGCGTGACCAGACTGATGATAGGCCGGCCACTATCAGAAGCACAAGATTAACCTTAACAAAAGAAACACGTTAATTTGTAGCATACAATTTATATAAAATTACATTACCTCTTAATTACAAAAGAAATATATATCATAATTAACAATGAAGCTATTGTGTATAAAGTCAAGAAAACAAAAGTTCCTAAAGCCTCGCTCCAATGTACTAACTGTAAATTAATTAATTAATTGAGTAAACATAAGGCTTATTTACGAAAAGCTATTTAACTTAAGGCTAATAAAAGTAATATAGGCTTAAAGAACGAGAAACTTTTAATACCATGTTGATGAAGTAAAAACAAATTCTGCAGAATTCGCTTGACACGAGCAATAAGAATAAAGATTCGATTGAAATTCTGTACAAATCTAATTCTGAACATTTCGCAACATCGATTTAGTCGTTTATTGGATTTGTGTTTTATGGTCTGGCTTGTGTAATGCCGAATTTCCGACAGATCGGCAATTCCAATTTTATTTTTGTATATAAATATAGCCTCTTGGTAAAGTGGCAAGACAGTATATAATTAATTTCTCGGCAAATAATGATTCTGAAGAACAAATATAATGAGATGAAATACAATGATATTTTTTTTTAAATATATTGTATCTATTTTATCCTTATAATTTTAGGGTTCTGAATATATAACATTTCTTTTTTTACGTCTTCAACCTTTTTTTGTAGGCGGAGAGAACCGCAGAAACCATGGGAACCTAGTATTATAACACTCTGTTCCCCGCTTTCCGCCTTAAACTAATAAAACTCCCAAATAATTTAATGCAATTAAATTGTCTGTCAAAATTGCTTATTTTTTCATAAAAGTGATCGTGAATATGGTCCATTTTTCTCTTTGAAGTCCAATACCTTAAAAATAAACTTTTAAATTAACACAATCAAAAGATACGGCCGTTTGAGCTGTTTATGCCCCATGCTTTAGGCTGCGCAGCGTAAACAAAACGTATATAAGCCATCTCTTGCAATTGTCCTATAATCATGAAATTTAGAATAAAATTCCTCAGTAAAATCTCAGGAAATAAAATCAATATCTCTAGGTAAATAATATATATTTCGATTTTATGTTATACAAAATGAGTACATTTGTCCAAAAACTTGTCATCATGCGTGAAATTGGTACGGAAATCTTATTGCTTCATCCCATTTGGCTGGTTTTTCTATGTAAAGTAGTACCAAAAGTTATAATGTGATGACTAAAAGTTAAAATT
This sequence comes from Dione vanillae, assembly GCA_037178615.1. Classification (NCBI taxonomy): domain Eukaryota; kingdom Metazoa; phylum Arthropoda; class Insecta; order Lepidoptera; family Nymphalidae; genus Dione; species Dione vanillae. The sequence continues at coordinate 2,058,310 of JAZFAU010000088.1, forward strand.
GTAGTTAAAATCCTCTCATATTTCCTTTTTTACATACATTAAGAAATCATTGAAATAATAACTTTTTATGAGCTCTGATCTACCAAGTGTTTTTAATAACATAACTAAATTAGTACAAATTGAATCTGGAGAGTGATGAAATAACAAGTAAAATAAATAAGAAATGGTTTAAAAAATTATAATAATAAAGTATGAGAACATGTAAATTTAGTTTACAGTTTACAGATTCTAGTGTCAGAACACTCCGGTATTTGCTAATAAATATGAATTTAGTTACCAAATTCGAGGAAAGAAATAATTCCTTCCTGTCGACTGGTAATTGAACCCACAATCGTCGCAGTCAGTCAAACGCTGTACCACAGCATCACAACGGCCCTTTATGAAAATATATATTTTCAGTACATTATGTTGCTTGTTAAATTTGTAGTAATTCTAATGTAGTCATATAGGCTATGTTTCTGGATTTTCGTTCTTTTACTTGCAGGACTTTAATAATAGTATAGCATATATATATATATATATATATATATATATATATATATATATATATATATATATATATATATATATATATATATATATATATATATATATATATATATATATATATATATATATATATATATATATATATATATATATATATATATATATATATATATATATATATATATATATATATATATATATATATATATATATATATGTATATATATATATATATATATATATATATATATATATATATATATATATATATATATATATATATATATATATATATATATATATATATATATATATATATATATATATATATATATATATATATATATATATATATATATATATATATATATATATATATATATATATATTAGTAGACTAATGCCCTTCGTATCAGAGCATTCAACTTTGCTTGTTACGTCTGTCTACATGTCTAAAAGCACTTCAGTCCAATGGCTCATAATATTGTTACGATTCCACTGACTACACTCATAATGTAAACGTGCGCGATTCACTCTAAAATTATTGTCTATAATATCCAAAACTGTTTTAATGTACATTTTAGTTACATAGTTCTTCTTTATGTTATGTTAATCTTGTACCTTGTAGACCAGAACTTCGCTGTTCACAGTTTATTTTTCACAGTAAAATAACAAGAGTGATATTAATTGGTTTAGTATTGTACCATGGTTGATACAGCCATAAAAAATTCTCAACAGAATCTTCGTAAGAATGTCTACTTTATAAATACGTTTGATTTTATATAATTCAATCTTATTTACGCGTTAAGAACATTGTAGCAACTGATGCTTCTGATCACTATTTAAAAATTATATCATAATAACAAAATACCGTCAAATACATTCTACTTTGTGTATTCTTCGTACATTAGCGAAGAGAATTGTGCTCAACTGGTACGCTCAAAGGGCCACTATCGTATTAAGAACAGAACAGGTTCTACTTAAAATAATAACATATTAATTTCCATACAAAATACTTTGGAAACAATAAAATCATAAAATGCATATTTTGATTTGCACCTATTTGTACGTCGTGATACAGTGAGGCGACTGCAAAGGTGATGGTTACAGGAAAGTGCGGAAAAGAGCGTCTTAATATTAAGCTAACCTATTCTTATAAGCGCGAAGCTGCTATTTTATATAGAACATAGTAAGCTGTACGTCTTTTCCACCGGTTTTATATATTTTGTTATAATCTTTCACGAATTCAGTTTTATATTTATTCATCCTAAAATTTCTTAAAACCAAAAAAAAAATAATTCTAACACATTCTTAAAGCTTCGTTCATCTGTATAATATGATTCTTTGCCAGCAATTTATACTTATATCAAAGCAAAGAAATTGTTTAGTTAGTCACTAATCTCAGGGTCTACTAGTTGAAAAAGGAAAAAAAAGATAAGTTCTCCTTCCCATATCAGCCCCATTTATACCGCATTTTTTTGACAACATATTTTCTTAAATATAAAAACATATCTAAAAGAATTTAACATATAATATAATATAATATGTCTACTGGCCATCAATAAATATCTCGTAATGCCAAAGAGACCGTACTTAAACGGTTTCAGTTTTACAGCGCTCTGAAGTGTCCCAGTGAGGCTTATCCCTATTTTCAGCGAAATGCGTTTAGCGAATTCGAGTTGCAGGGACGATAAAATTCATTTAAATTGTATTTATTTATAAACGTCGATTTCAGTAGCGGGTCGTAAAACTTATGTGCCTTATTGCCGCTTTATGTACGTATAGCTACACGCACGTATGGCACTCAAATATTTTCAAGCTGTTATTTTGGTATGTCATTATTTTGTTAATAATTCTATGTTTTTTTGATGAATATTTTAAATATTGTGTTTTTATTTAGGTTAAAATGTTCTTTGTTAGTCATTTTAGACTTATAAGGATGATTTATACCTCATGCTTCTTTAAGGCCGTTTGAAATTTGAATCTAAAAACAATTTTTTTTTCTCAAATTATTTAGATTTCTATTACCTATACGTAAAATATAACATAAAAAGTAGTAAAATATATATATTTTTATATAAATGTCGATTAATGTGATGTAGGACACTCGTATATATATGGTGGTTAAAATTTAATTTATTCAAAATCAAGCCTATAATTTCTTTTATTGGCACTTCGTGCGGTTAATGCAAATCTGCTAACTTTTCCACTCCCTGCCAATGTCAATTGTAAATTCGTTTAAAATGTAAATCACACGGAATTTGCTAAACGTCTTAACAATGTTGAGAATACAAATGATGTCAAGTGAATTGATTTATTTGAGCATCCTTGGAAATAAATGTTGTTTTGTACTCGAAGTGTTCCCAAATCTTGTTCTAATATAGTGATAGTCTATATTGAAGTCCCCATTGTAAATAAACTAATTAGTTTAAAATATAAATTTATCTTTATAATATATAGGTAATAATAAACAGTGTCCAATGTCAAGAAATAAATGGTACATCTAGTATTCCAACAGTTGCAAAGGCAATTTTAGATCCTAAAAGACGTCATGATCTGGTTGATGAAGCCTTTTCAGAACAAAAAGATATATTGTTGGATATGGTATGAATATAATATTTTGATACGTATACATTTAGGTATGATTTTACAATTAAAATACCATTGTTAATTAATGATTTTGTGAAGCTTGAAGCAAAATTAAAAGAAGTTCGAGATAAAAAGAAGAATAAGACAGACTCAGTTGAGCTTGGTAATGCTACAGTGGAGCCCATTAAGTGCGATGTACTGCCAAATGACGTGGATTTAAATATAAAAAGCAATGGTATAATCGCTGTTGGTGAAACAGATGTACATTTAAAATTTGGACAATTTGGTAATTTATATTTTTAAATTAACTTAAATAACCGTTTAAATTGAAAATTTTACGAATTTTTGTGTACTTTCAGGAAACAATGTTTTAAATTTAAATGCTACAGGTATATCAAATGTAGGCAAAGCTTATGTTAATATAAACATAGGAGATCGTTATCCGAATATTCCAGGCTTAAATGATTTATTAACTGGTAAGATGAAATAACTCGATTGACATATAAAATAAAATTAGATAATTTATATAAACTAACATTTTCAGGTCCAGCAGTTGCAAGAAATCCTTGTGTAAGACAACCGCAAATGAAAACCGATCATAGCTCACACAGTAAAATAAATGAAAATCTGTTAAGAAAGGGCTTAGAATTGAGCAATACCAGTATTGCTAAAACTTTTGCTAGTATACCAAACAACACTTCATCTAATGAAGCCAACAGTAAAAATAAAGAGGTTCATGTAACGATTAATACAACTTCATCAAAGCCTACAAATGTTTCACAGTCAACAAGTAAAGATATGAGTACTAAACTTTGAGGTATTTTTTTATCTTCTTGAATGAATAAAACGTGTGGAAGATTTCGCTGTTTATATTTAAATTTTATATATGAAATTTACTATGTGTTACTTACTGATCATAGAGTTCCGAATCACTAACTTAAAATTTCTACAATACAAAGAAGTCAGATGTCTGAATTAATCAATCAAAATGTATTAAATAAATAAATTGTCATTAATTTATCCATGTTTGTATAAGTGTCATTTTAAATAAAAAAGTGCTTCAATGTCCATCGTTGACTTACTGGAATAAAATGTACAGGTAAAACTGTAGAATAGCATATAATTCTTTAAGGACTAAGAGTATCGGTACTAAGAGATATGTTAATAGTGGAAAAACATAATTGCGTTTTATAGTCTACGAAGGGTGTAAACTGGCACTCGTAAAACAGCTTTAATTCTTGGGATCCACTTATAAAAATTTTAAAATTCCAAACACACCACACCAGAGGGCAGGATACAGTCAGCTCGTTCTGCAGGAATCCAGGGCAGTACGCGAGGCAACTCAGGAACCGTTGGCGGTAGTTTGATATAATAATTGTATCAAATGACAGACGAATGCCACCTCAGTCTACCCGTGACCACGGACTACTGCAAAGTGTTCGAAACGTCAGGTTTCACAAAAAATGTTAATATACGCGAGAAATCCGTTTAAATTGTTTTATTTAAAATGTATAAAAATCGGGAAAAACAAAGAACTAATTTAATTCTGTATTTATTAAATAAATAAATTAAGTTAAATCTCTATTTACTATTAATAATAGTATTTTATTTATAACAAGTTATTTTCGTGTCACTTTCATGTTCTAAAACCCGGATACCGTTTACTCTTCTATACTACTTTATAAAGGAATCTTTTTATCTGACGATCATTCGTGTTAAATATATCTCTGGGATTTTCTCCTTTCTAGTGGACGTTTATTTTACACTTTAAAAGGTTTCTTGTTAAATGTTATATCTAACTTATAAAAAATTCATGAGATATTTTACAGCAGCAAAATCATTTCTAACTTCTATTCACATTTTAAATAAAACATTCTTGTTTATGATATTCATGAAAATCATAACATTGTGTTCATAGATATCTGTTAGAATTTATTTAGAGAGTCTATTTAAAAGAAAAAATTTTACGGGCTACCCAAGCTTTAGATCATTGGCGTTTTATGTTTTTTTTGCTTATTCAATTCAATCTGAAGACATTAAGTCGTAGAGCAATTTATAAAAAATTTATATACACAAAGACACATATTTTATATACAGTGCGGCAGCAGCAGCGGCAGCGGCGGCGGAAGCGATGGTCGGCCGTAGAGGTCCACCACCGCTCCTACGTTCACGAACTCTACCAGCAATTATCGCTCCTGGCTTCTCCATACTGCACGCTCAAATTGATCCTCAGAGAACTACTGGTAAGTTTGTTGTTTTTACTTATTATTATTAGAGTAAGCACAGATTTTTATATATAAAACTTTTACACCTTTAGGGAATGAAAATATCCTAATATATTCCACTCGTCTATTTTAGATGCACTGTATGTTGTGAGAATGCACTCAACGTCATATTTTATGTATATAACCTGATCCAGTGAATTTTCATGGTATTTAGGAATAAAAATTGTAGAAAATCATCATCAAAATCAATTTGAGTCATTAGACGACTATGATGTCAATAATATTAAAAGAAAAGAAACCCAAAAAGATAAAAAATTAAAGTCTCTAATGATAAAGTAGAGTTGACAATAGAGGTGTGATAAGCCACAGTGTTTATATACATATGTTTAACAACAATCTAACACAAGTTCGTTTATATAATGTGTATAAAATAACTTAAAGATTGGCATCTATTATCAATATTATATTTAAAATTAATTTAAATTTATAAAAATTAAATATTGGAGACTATTTCTTAGTTGACAAAAGGTTCCTGTCAACCGATAAATGTATAGAAAAACTTTCCAGGTTAGTAACAGTAAATTACTTTTATCTGCTCTTAATAGTAAAAATAAAAGCTTTAGTACTTATGTATTATTTATATATAAATGAAATGTATCCCGCAACATGGCAGGGTAGGCAGAGGGAACTGAAGGACCATGGGAACCTAGTGTTAAGTCACTCCGTTGCTTAATCCCTGCTTTCTCCGTCCCCACGTGTCACATGTCCTAACTTTCTCCGTGTATTATTTATATAATAATATGAAATATTAATATACGAATAATATATAAAGCGATATTGTAAGTAAATATGTTATTAAAGAAATGTTACCATTGTCGCGTATTTGTAGTGATCTTGTCACTGCATATCTGTCTAAGCTAAAAAATAAATAAAACCGTTTTGGCTGTTCTCGCTACAATATTTTGAGAAATTATTGTACATTATCGTAAGCAAATGTACGTACAAAAACACGCGCGCTTTATCTTTTTTTTTATCCCGCTAATGACAGGATAAGCAAAGTGAACTGCAGGAACCATGGAAACCTAATGTTAAGACACTCTGTTCCCCTCTTTCTGCACTTTTTGAGGCATTGAGTATGGAATTGCGGAATTCAACGCCGCACTTGCCTGGCCTTGGCTTACCAGAGTGAAGAAAATGGTAATGAAAAAATCCATCTTCTCGATTGGAAATTGAACCCACAAGCCATCGCGTTTATAGGCAGCCGATGCACCTCTGCGCCACGAGGGTCCTCGATATTTCAAATGACTATCCAATTTTTTTTATAAACCTTAAGTATGTACTATCTTATAGATTACACCTAACTTGTAGTCCGTAGTAATCACTTTAATCATATCAGATTAAATCCAAAGCGGCACCTTATTTGCATGGCGTAATAGAAAGGTTTACAGTATGGCCTTGGTTGGTGTTCCACAAAGACGGTGTTATTTTTGCTTATTAACATAGCAATAAATAAGGTAAATAATTAATGTAAGGCTTTTGGTATTAAATCAATTTTTTTTACATTTGTTGCTCTTATATTATGAAGTTCTGACAAACAATAATTCTGAAAAGTTTATCATCAAACTGTCTTATTATATAAAACTTAAGTCTTTTAAGTCTTAAAAGTTATAAACAAGTAAGGAGCTATAGTGCTTGTATGTATCAATATATATGTAGAAATAAAATACATAGAGTAAATGAGCGTAACATGAATACAACTTGTATTCATAAATGCAAAGATTTTTAAGAAATGTGTTATTATTTTAGCTAACTTTCAGCCTTGGTGTTATATTAAATTAAAGCCAAATATAATTTTAAACTTTTGTTACGAAATGTTTGTAATTTTAAACAATCATTTGTTTTCCCATATAATCCAAATTTAAAATAGATTGTAATATGATTTTCTTATGCCAAAGACTTTTGTATTGATCACTAAAATTACATGCTCAATTTGTCAAGCAGTCTAGTGTGCTAACATTAACGTATTTCAGTTTCAGAAGCAATAAAACTAGTCGATAAATTTCATACAATTTTATATTTCAAGGCTATATACGTACGTAAATTATGGATGATAAAAATCGCAAGTACGCTTATGTATTGCAATCATATTGTTATGACAACACGACAGGATATAAATAAAGTTAAACGTTTTGTAATTTTTCTTTCAACTCAACCTCCTCCTAGTAGGAATTGAACCCACATACCGTAGCGTTTACTGACTAACCCTACGCCACTGCGCCACGACGGTCCTCATTAGAATTTCTTACTATTTTATAAATTTAAGATTCAGAATCAAAACATATTTTATCTATCTTATCCTCCATGTGTCAGGAAGAATGGAGCACCATGCGCTACAATACTTGTATACCTAAGCCTCTTCCGCTTTCATCAACCACTTCACATGTAGTCTGCGAGAGTCTTCGTGGTCATTTTTCAGTATCATCGACATTGTGTTCTCAATGAGCTAGTTATGATATTTACCTAATTCTGCTATAGAAACGCAACTAAAAAAAAACAATTAAAAATGTCGTTAAAATTTGAAGCGTTAATCTTTTTGTTTTTTGCAATTGCAATTTCTTTGCAATTATATCTCGGTTTTGAAAAAAATATATATGTTTCATTAAGAAGATATATGAGTTACTTCATTTATATATGTATGATAATATATTATGGTGCAGATTTTAGCTATTAATTACTGAAAATATTTTAGAAAGTATTAAGATATTTTTGATGTTTAGTGAAGGAAATCAACTTTGCGTTTATACGTACTCTACGCTCCTACTGCGCTATAATTACCTCAAATTATTGATTTTAAATAATAAATTAAAATTAATGAATACTTTAATTGTAATTTACAATCTATAAAAAATATAAGGAAGAAATTATAACAATTTATTGAATGTTTTCTTTCTTTAACAATATATAACTTGCTAGATCAATAAGGTAAAACATTTTTTTGTCACTAGCCAAAATTTATACTGAATTAAGTAAAACAAATGACAGTTTCATATCTCACAATAACACAAATAGTGCTATAATAGTTTAGTCATAAAGGCTTATGAGGCGTTTTGGAACGAGTTCAAAAGTATGCCCTCGCGTGCTTTAAACCAGTTCCGTCAGTGCTACTCAAATGTTTTCAGAGAACATGCGATTTTAAGGTACTTACAGATGCATTGTTTGAAATTTTGTAGTTCATTTGATTTTTGTTATTTGGTATTTTGAGAAGAAAATTTAAAAATATTTTGCAAGTTAATGCTAGATCAAAGAAATATGTATATATACATGTGATATAAATATTTCTCTTATTATGACTTGTGATTGCTATCATTGCAGCTTTGGATATTACAGGAGATAATTAGAGATGATATCTGAAGACTTCTATAGTGACTGGATTAACGAAGATTCTATATTGTTTAATAATACAAGCGAAGTCACGAACTACATTTTGTATACAACTAAAGTAGCTTCAGGCTTTTATCCCGCATACTGCAGGGTAGACAGAGGGAACTGCAGGAACCATATGTACCTAATGTTAAGACACTCCGTTGCTTAGTCCCTGCTTTCTCCGTCCCTGCTTTCCGCCTTATTCGAAGCATTGCGTGTTGAGTGGCGGAACTCAACGCTTTGTCTAGTTTCCAGAGCGAAAAAAATGAAATAGAAAATTCATCTTCTCCGAATGGGAATCGAACCCTCAAACCGTCGCGTTTACAGGCAGACGCTTACGCCTCTGCGCCACGACGGTTCTCAACACAATACCTAAAGTAAATGTAATAATTTTAAATGTATTGACACTAATGTAATTTTAAATATTTAATACTTTTTGTCTGAATGGAGCACAAGACTAAAAAGTAAAGTTATATATAACACTCCATTTCAAAGGTTCAGTTATCTTTGGGAAGTTTTAATGTACACGAATTTTTAACCGCAGTTAAGTAAATTCTACTTAGATAGGATTGTAATCTCACGTTTTAAGCTTACTATAATTAACATTACTCTTTATAAGCTCGCTTAGCTTTTGATTAGGTACTTTATATTTACAGTGTTAATAAGTACAAAGTATTTTTTATAATAAATTATTAAGCGTAATATAAAACGAGATTTTTTAAACATTTTTTTGTCATTTATTTATTTATTTATTTATTTATTTATTTATTTATTTATTTATTTATTTATTATTTATTTATTTATTTATTTTCCACTTAGAATCAATAAGATGATCACTTGTGTACGTCAGATAGAGCGAACGGAGGAGTGTCAACGGAGCCCAATTTGATAGTAAATATCGAATTGAGCCCCTCTGAAACCTACACACTCCATGACTTAAAACTAAGGTTACGAGGGTTCCAAGCGCGGCCTGGTGAGAAGAGCCCACAACAAACTCAGCCAGGTTTCCCTAAACCTATTGTGATCACTTCACAAACGTCACTCGAACTTATGAGCAATTCATTAATTCCATGCCGTTTTATCATCAATGTAATCCTTTACACTATAATAGGATTTAGTAATTAATTGCCGTTTAACATAGATTTTAAATTTATTTAACGAGAGATCAAATACTTCTTTCGGCAGTTTATTGTAGAAACGGACACAATTACATGGGAAGGAGTTGCCTATTTTATGGAGCCTAGTGGTGGGCATAACAAGTTTATACTTATTCCTCGTATTAACATTGTGAACATCACAATTTAATCTAAATTTATCAATATTTTTATGAATATATATTAAATTCTCGAATATATATTGACTGTGAAGAGTCATGATTTTAAATTTTTGAAATTTATCCCTAAGGGAATCTCTGGGCCTCATGTTATAGATTGCTCGAACAGCCCGTTTCTGAAGAACAAATATAGTATCAATATCAGCAGCATTACCCCATAATAGTATACCATATGACATAATGCTGTGGAAGTAACTAAAATAAACTAGTCTAGCGGTATTGACGTCGGTTAAGTAGCGGATCTTTTTGATCGCATACGCGGCTGAGCTAAGTCTGTTCGACAAATCGTTCACATGAGGACCCCACTGAAGTTTTGAATCTAAAGTAATGCCCAGAAAAACTGTAGTATTTACTAAATCTAGTTCCCCATCGCCAATTTTTACAATAGTTTAGTCATTAGATGGCATAGTAGTAACTTGATGAATTTATATAAGTTTAATAAATTATTTAGCTTCACGCTTTATCCCGCACAAGGCAGGGTAGGCAGAGGGAACTGCAGGGACCGTGGGAACCTAGTGTTAAGACACTCCGTTGCTCAGTCCCTGCTTTCTCCGTCCCCGCTTTCCGCCGTTTTCGAGGCATTGCGTGTTGAATAAATTATACAAAAATATAACGAGAAAAGAACAGGTTCTATGTTTTACATTAAAAAAACTGCACGGAGAAATAAAAATTAATAAAGGATCGAACTCTAATTGCAAAAAAAACCTACTAAATATAGATAGATACGTTAGTAACTTAACTATCTTAATTTAGCTATTTTTTTCTATTTTTTCTAACTTTAAACCAATTATTTTTTTAAGCTTATAATATGGCTGGTATAATGATGGTAATATTTTGGTTTGTACTCTATAAATCTCGTTAGAAGGAAATAATATTTTAGTGAAACGCCGCTTACGGCATTTTAACTTATACTTGGGAATCCAAGTACGGTCAATGAACATTTTAAAAACTTTCAAATTATGTTTTTAATAATGTATGAATTAAAAATAAAAAAAACCCATATTCGACACTTCTTTTTATTATTATTATTATTTTTTATAGCTTCACGCTTTATCCCGCATATTGCAGGGTAGGCAGAGGGAACTGCAGGGGCCATATGAACCTAGTGTTAAGACACTCCGTTGCTTAGTCCCTGCTTTCTCCGTCCCCGTTTTCCGCCTTTTTTCGAGGCATTGCATAGTTGAGTGGCGGAACTCAACGCCGGGCTTTGCCTAGTTTCCAGAAAAAAGAAAATGGAATTAGAAAAATCCATCTTCTCCTAGTGGGAATCGAACCCTCAAACCGTCGCGTTTACAGGCAGACGCTTATGCCTCTACGCCGCGATGGTCCTCGGTTCTTTTTATTGTAATTTGGGGTGAAACTTAAAAATAAAAATAACAATTTCCCACGCCGTTTCTAACATATTACTAAGATTATTACAAATTACACCTAGACTTATTACGTAGCAATTTTTATGCATATTGAAAAAATATATTCTTCCAAATGCACAAAAAAAGTATTACTAAAGTGCAAACACCATATTTTAGTTTTTACAATGTACTAGCTGTGACACGACATCAGCTTTTTTTCCAGCGTGGAAAAACATGTTCGCAAAAAATTTACAAAGACTTTTTCGAATAATACACCATTTTTAGGGTTCCGTACAAAAATAAAAAAAGGAACACTCATAGAATCACTCGTGTTCCTGTCCGTCCGTCTGTCAAAGCCAATTTTCTCTGAATCTACTAGACCGAATCAGGTGAAATCCCCCCCCCCCCCTAATCTCCGAAACTACTGGGCCGAAAATTTGAAAAAAATTACTGAATATAGTTTATGGTTTGTAGATTACAGGAAAACCTATAAGGATTTTATAAATTGAAAATAACATGGTAAATACGATAAAAAATGTTTTTAGGGAAAAAACGTTTTCAGGGGAAATATTTCACTATATTGTGTACGGGACCCTTTCCACGCGAGTTCAACTCGCACTTGACCGATTTTTTTTTTAAATAAATGCAAAGATACATGCAGCATCAGTCATCATTGTCGTCTACTGCAGGTGCGGTTTTTAAACACTTTCAAGAACTATATCTGCTAATAATAACTTGAAAATTAATAATACTAGAAGAATAGAGTTGGAAATATAAATAATAAAAATATAACTATGCCGCAAGCAATGTCACAGCGATTAGATACAAAATCTTTATAAAGATATATTTTGCATAAGCAAAGCCGACAGAATATTTTGTGAATATAGGAAAAGTTTACACTGTAACATGTGTTAGTGGAATACGCCGATAATAAATAATAAAAGCAATACGGTTAAATTAACTTTTTAATTATGTACTTCTTCAGTCGAGAATAATTACAATTACGTTGATGCAAAAATGTAACACAACCTTTCTATGTTGTCGACTCCCGTTCGTGCCGCTGGTCGAATAATTAATGTTGCCAGCCTTGATAATTATATACTTATTTTAAATATATAAAATAATCTTACAAAAAATAATATATTAAAAATAGTAAAATGCTAACACATGCTTGGAGTGTAGTTGTAGCAGTTCTGCACTAATCTTTCATCTGCAATCTCCATCAACATAACGTATGGCGATGACTGTAAGGAATGGTATCATAATGTAGTAATAGAGTATATATAAATTTTGCTCTGTGATACTTTATTTTCAACGAAATATTCATATGTAAATTAACAATATAGATTCTATGTAAATATTATTTACTAAGCATGATACTAGAATTCTTAATTAAAATTCTAGCATTTTTCAAGAGAGACCTTGTCCCCATTATTCTTTAAAAATTGAAAGAAAAATGGTGAACGAGATCGGGATTTTAAATTTTGTTTTGAACTTTTAACAATGTAGTCCAACAGTCACAATTGTGACTGACTTTACTTGTTTAGAAATTTTTTTATTTTCCTAGATATTACAAATGTAATTCTTTCAACGGCTTTAGAACATTATTACATGTTCTGAAACTGAAACTTTTGAACACTACAAACATTTTTAAGACAAAATTTTCTCATGAAACTGCTATGAAACATTTATTTAACCAAACCTTTATTGACCTTTGAACTTGAAGTAAATCTAATACTTCTTCGTCTATTTTAAAAAAATATTCATTTGCAGTTTTAATAAAAATGTAACATTTTGATAATTATGAAAATTTCTGTGGAATGAACGAAATACCTTTAAAGAACATCTCAAGCGCAAATTAAAAGTCTTTTAGACGCTTATTTCGTGTAAATTCTACGGCCTACTTAATCTCTAAAGCGATCTTATTCAGTTAGAATAAACCTCTTTATAATTACACTACATTCGCATTTACTTGGAGTGCCTTTGCAACGTTTGAATTTAAATTGTTAATGACGTATGCAAGTATCATCATCATCATCATTATATTATATTTGTGTGTTTTTTTATTTGCGCACACATTAGAGGCGAGTTTTTGACCTTGTATTTTATTTTGAAAAATCCTTCGACACAGGTATTAAACGTATTAAGATGCCAAGTTAGCGCTATGTAGTAAGAACTTAATTGGATAGAGCACTTGGACGCTAACCAAGAGGTTCAAGTTTAAATCTGGCTTATTAACATTTTTAATGTATAGAAATTGTAAATTGTATATAAAAATGTAATAATATATAAAACAATATATCAATAAACTTTATATATCAAAAATAATGCAATAAAATATAAAAAGAAGATATACATTTTTGATATGCAGAAATTGATATTTTTCTAATCTTACTATATCTCGCGTAGATCAAGGTAGGGCAGATAGCCTAAACATGAAATCAAGACGTGGAAAAATATATATAAATTATCACTATGACCATCACGAAACCAGCAGACTATTAGATATATTATTTAGTTATATATAATATAATACAGTAAATATTTTTATTGTGCAAAACATATATTAATACATAATTTATTTGAATGTACTATATAATTAAAGGTATACACCTTAATATTTCCTACAATAAGCAAAATCCAATATACTTATTTAACAATTACGAACAATTTGTTATTTGACTCGAAAAAAGATAGATCCTTTTACAAAAGGTGTTTGTGGGAATACAAAGACTTTCTTGCTCAATAAGTCGGTACCTAAAAAAATATTTACACAAGTTAAGCTGGATTTCTGTCACTTTTACACACACAGCCCTTTTTTCTTATTCGTAGGTAGAAATACATATATGTATATATTGTACTGTACAAGCATTTATTGTATTTTTTTTTAGCTTCACGCTTTATCCCGCACATGGCAGGGTAGGTAGAGGGAACTGCAGGAACCATTTGAACCTAGTGTTAAGACACTCCGTTGTTTAGTTCCTGCTTTCTCCGTCTCCACTTTCCGCCTTTTTCGAGGCATTGCGTGTTGAGTGGCGGAACTCAACGCCGCGCTTTGCCTAGTTTGCCAGAGCGAAGAAAATGGAAATAGTAAAATCCATCTTCTCCGACTGGGGATCGAATCCAGAAACCGTCGCGTTACAGGCAGACGTTGCGCCTCTGCGCCACGACGGTCCTCAGTCTTATTGTATTTGTTTACTAATATTTGAATTTCAACAAAAAATCTCAATTCAACTTAGATCAGTGCAGGTTAGGTTTGGCAATATAAAAAGTGGGTAGATGTTGGTACTAGGCTTTTTTCGCTATACCGGCGAGAAATACTAAACATACAAATATATGAGAACTTTTATATTATAATGTACCGGTATATAAACAATAAACGCTGCATATGATATTAAACTTATTTAATCACTGTTTCACAACTTTAATAAGATAATTTATGTAACAAACGCAACCCAAATCACTACACCGCCGCCTATTTTATATTACTCTCCTCTCCTCTCCATCTGTTTTTCGTTATAATATTTTGTAAGCTGAATTAAATTACAAATGAATGAATATATTTTTTCACCATAAAAGGTGTCTATATATTCTTTTTATACGGCAGTAGTTATGTAAATATTCCATATCCCCCAAGACGTACTGCAAAAATAAAAATGAGAAGTTCTATCTTGTTTCATGAATACTTATGTATGGCTGACTATACATATTTTTTTTAAATTTCCGAAGAAATTTTCACAATTGTGCTTAAAGCTAATGTTTTTCAATGACACGACTATTAGGTCATATAATATGACACGACTATTAGCTCATATAATTCACGTAACCGCTTACTATAAGCAAATATTTGTTTAAAAAGACTTTCTGTATTGTATGTGTTATATTATATTTAATATTTATTTCATCTAGAAAACATTTAAATTGTATTCACAAGTTAGACTCTTAAAAGAAATTATCTTCATTTTAAAATAAAATATAAGTACAGTACTTAAAAGATATGCAAATTATTATTTATTAAAGTAATAAAAAAAATTACTATAAATGTAAAACTTAATCACGGAATAATTTAGATTTAATATTTTTTATTAATTTTAGAATGATAAAAATAAACCAAAATAATTAATTTCACAAAATATCCTACAGGTGTTGCTAGACAAAATATCAATAAATGCAGTTAAAAAACATTTTTTTTTGCTTCACTCTTTATCCCGCACATCGCAGGATAGGCAGAGGGAACTGCAGGAACTATATAAACCTAGTGTTAAGACACTCCGTTGCTTAGTCCCTTGCTTTTTTCGAAGCATTTCTGTTGACTGGCGGAATTCAACACCGCTCATTTAATATTACAATGACTTAAATATACGTCATACACGCAATATTACTATTATTATTATAAATCATGAATAGTAAAAAATTTAAGTTGTCACTGAGCGTGCCAGCCCTAGCTTCCTAATGTTCTTTTGACACTTCTAGTTCCCCTAAGAAGGTTGTTTCGTATAAAAGTAATTAAGGCAAGTCGCGGCGTTGAGTTCCGCCACTCAACACGCAATGCCTACCTATGCAACGGAGTGTCTTAACACTAGGTTCATATACTAACAAAATAAATAGTAAAATATCGTTTAATTGAAACATGGGCACGCTATCCGGAACTTACGTTAATTTCTAAGGGTTTTGTTTTCACCGTTGTTGTTGATAACATCACAGATAAGAAATACGTTACTTGCGTAACAGATAAACAAAAATGAATAACTTGATTTAACAAGTGTCAATTAAAAACATCTAGTAGATAAAGACCTGCTTAAACTATGTAGTAGATAACACAATGCTAGCTTCCTATACATATGAAACTAGCATACAGAATCCTGTATTAAGCTAAGTGTATATATTTTAAACGGTACCTAATTCTAGGAACCGCTTCCAAAAAAACGGGAAATAGCGTGAAGATAAATATTAATTGCCGCAAAGGCGGAAAGCGAATTGGTCATGGTTCCTCGAAACATTTATACTTTTGAACAGAACGTAACGATAGCGCGATTTAAAAACATTCAGCGCCATCTATGATTCATTTATGTAAACGTACTACTTTGATTTTTTACATGACGTATATGTTGTATATGTAACAATTTATGTTTATGAAGGAGTTTTTTTATATTTATTGAATATTTTATTATAATAATCTTTTTTTTTTAATATTATATGTAGATATTTAGTTATATTTTTTTAAAATTATGATAACGAAAGTTAAAATTTTAAGACAAATGTATAAAAATAAGTTTTACAAAAAAAGTCATACAGCTCTACATTTTGTAGAAAGTGAAGAGAACTTGTACACGTGTTTAATTTTAATAATAAATTAGAATTGTAATTAAGTTTTTTTAAACTGAAAATTGCTAATACTAAGTAATACACTATTTTTCATTTATATAATTTTCTGTATACTCTGTTGGTACATAAATAAATAAATAAATAATATTTTACTTTATTTACGTCTTAGTATTACATATTATTTATTTTATAAATATAAAAAAACATGTTCAAATATTTCTAAATAAAATATAATTATGTAGGGGTTTTATTTTAGGCTAAGTAGAAATGTAAACAGTTTTATATTTCCTAAAATTGTTTTAATACATAACAAAATAGGTAACCAAACTTTACAATTTTAAAAATATTTCAGTATTATTAAGGTTTATTGTTTAAGTAATTTACTCAGATATTAAGGATATTGACAAATACAGTGACTAAATATCTACTCTTTAAAAATGAGATAGAAATAAGGCATTATCTACTATTTTTCTTAAAAGCAACGACCAAACTTACTTTGCTCAAAATTTCCAGAGCTGCTACTATAAAATAAAATCGATTAAAAATAAGATTTTTAACTTGCTTCAATATTTAAATGATAATATAATATTCTAAAATATGAATAATGTAGGTAAACACAACGGTATCAGAGTCAAGATGAATTCCAAAATATATTTACGACGCCATCAAGGGTAATGTCACAGAGCACATTAAAAGCAAAAATGATTCCAACACACATGTTTAATTGTCTAGAAAATAGTGCATTTGGTCACTAAAAAGTCTGGATCACAGCCAGCTTTAAATACTGCTCGACAACCCATTACATAATATATTTATGTGTTATATTTTCTATATATTACATTACCCATGCTTGTTGCCGAAAACCCAGGAGGGAAAAATATTTCTAATGTATAATACCTATATATATTTATTATATATAGGTATTATAAACTAGGCGGGAAGTGGGCACTGAGAAAGCAGGAGCGAAGCAACGGAGTGTCTTAACACTATGTTCATATGGTATTTAAATAGATGATTTCTTTTATTCCTGCCCTTAACACTGTAAATTGGTTTATTGTGATAAGAATTCATCTGGTTCATTATAAACAGGCTTCGGGGGCATTATCTTCATATGTACCTTATTATACTTTTATTTTAAAAGGTAATATTGATTACAATCTTTGTAAAATTTACATTTACTATACATTAACAGTAATTACAACTTTTAAACAGTTTTTTTTGTCATTTTTATAGCTTCGGCCGAACGGGCTTTAGGTTAATATATTAATTTTCAATATTAAAAAATAATGCTCAGGATGGTAGGTACCAGTGAGGATGTCACTGTAAGAATGAAGAAGAACGTGCTCAGGTGATTTGGGCACGTCGAAAGAATGAGTGACGAAAGAATGGTAAAAAAGATATACGATGGAAAAGTGAGTGGTTCTCTTACCAAGGGGAGACCTCGGTTGACTTTCGAAAACACAGTATCTAAGATACTGGAGGAAGGTCACGTAAAAAGCATGAGGACTCCCCGGAGAGCTTGCATGAAGAGGTTAATGTCAGTGGACGAGGCGAAAGAGGTATGCAGGGACCGCAGCGTTTAGCGGTTCGTTCTCTCTGACTACCCCGCTAGGGATAGAACGTGAAGTTATGTATGTATGTATGTAAAAAATAACAGTCAAGTTGTATCGTTACCGAGGTTGTTGTACGAATTTCACGATGAATCGAAAGTATAAATAATAAAAGTTGACAAATTTATAATTATAAGCACTCTTTTGTATGAAATGATCAATTTTATTGTAACGATTTTATTTCTGTTGTAAGTATGATAGGATACTTTTTTTTTGGTAAAAAGATTCTAAACATAAGTTCAGTAAAATTTGGCTCTCTCGTGCATATCCAGAGCATGTCGCTTGTTAGTGACGAAATAATAGTTTTATTTTGGACTCTACTGCTGTTGACCTAGAATTGTCTTTACAGCCTCACTGGGCAGGGAGAAATAATACTAGTGAATACCTATATATACAATGAATGCTTTTGGTTGGTTATCTTTTTTAAAAGTAAACACATTTTTTTAAAAGTCGAAAGTAACATTTAAAAATCCTGATTTCTTGCATTTAAAATTTCTAAACTGTTTTATATTCGCTTCTCAAGACACAAAAAAATCTATATTTTCTTTAGTAGTATAAGTATTTATACTATATAAATACTTATACTACTAAGCTAAATTTCTAAGTATGTTACTATTAAATCATAATAATAATACAAGGCATATGGTCTTAATTTATGTTCAATGTGCCTGTAATATGTGTGTGATTGAAATGTTCGTCCTTCTCGAGTAACAATCGAACCCACAAACCGTTAACCGTCGTTTCCACGTAGAAGCTACGCCTCTGCGCCTCAACGGTCCTCTGATATATTATAACAATGCTCTCTAAAGTAAAACTTTACAAGCATTATATTTACTGCGCAATATTTTAGTGTTAGGTCACGATAGCGTCGTTTCACTGGTAAATAGTAATTTCTATGATGATAGCCTATATAAAACGTTAAAAGCAATCATTGCAAGCAAGTATTGCAGAATTCTGTGGTGCATGGGAATATTCTTTTCAAATGCTATTTGTTCTATGTAATAAATGTTAAAATGTTAACATAATTTTTGATCTTCTTTACAAGGTGTTTTTCTTTATTCACAATTTTTTAAGCTGATATTTTCGTTTATTATATGCCAGACACGTTTTTATAGCAAATAGAGAAAAAAAGTTTCTTCTTTTACGTCGTAATTGTTATAACGTTTCATCGAGAATAGAGACCATTTGATTAAAGACTCCTTTGAATCAAAGGCATAGATATCTACGCATTGACTATCATCTACTAAATGTAGATGATCATGACTATTCACACGTGAAGTGTTGCATATTACTAGTTTATATGTTTCCATTCAAAGATCTTATCGGATAATCGTTTTAATTATATCTCGAATCGATTAAAATCTCTTCTAATTTAATAAATATTTTTTTGTATCAAAAATGTACTTCATCTAAAGCAATTAAAAATTACAATGCAATACTCACCGTACTCGTGGTAAATAAGTTGTGGTACATATAACAAAAAAAAAAACAATCTGGATTTTTTTATTTTTCCCTTAACCTTTATCCAACCTTCAGGATAAATGCTCAATTAGTTACAGTAGGCTCGAGGCAAACCTCAAATAAAAGGTCGCTATCTCATATAGGATTTTATATGGATCAATCACAAGACAATATATGAAGGGAATTGTTCTTTTAGGTTGAAATCCTTTTATTTTTTATTTTCTTTTTTTTATACCTTCAAACGTTACCCCGGATATAGAAAAGAGAACCGTAGGAACCTAGTGTTAAGACACTCCGTTTTCTCTGTTGCGTATTTACCAGAGCGAAGAAAATGGAAATGAAAAAATCCATCTTTGCGAGTAGAAATCGACCCCATAAACTATCACATTTACTGGCAGACGAAACGACTCTGTTCCATGATGTCTGTCTCCAGCCTTTTATATGTAACAAGATTTTTGTAATAAAACAAATTGTTATTCTTAAAATTCTAATTAAATTTTTACTAAACCTTTAAATTGCGTTTTATTTACAATAACTTTTAGTTTCTTAAGCTTTAAGAGGGAACTTAGCGTCAAAATACACTGTTCCGTAGATTCTGGTTTATTTTTAAAATTAAACACATCTTTATGTTCTTACTAGAGGAGGAGAAAAAGAAAATGAATCCGTAATCGTTGACACTGACACTGACACTGACTTTAGAAATTATGTAGGGTTTCAGGGGAGCTCAACACAGTACTATGTCATATAATTATCAGAACAAATAAAAAGAATACAACTCTACCTCAAAAACCTGTATCACAAAAACAAACAAATAACACTTAAAAATGAACAAATTTCAGTATAATTTCTCGTATTACATTTCTTTTCGAGCGTATCAAAGCTATGTAAGGAAGAAATTCTGTCACTAAATAAAAAATGTCTTTAAGGCATATTTTATGTAAGCGAAATTAAATTTACGCTGGCCTCGCAACACTTTATCAATTTGTTTAGGCGGCGACGAGCAGTAGGCATGTTATAAATTTTTTACGTACTCGTCACTCTCACTTTGTACAAGTAAACCGAGTAATACAATCATGATAACAGCTTACAGTGTTGTCTTTTAATGTAATTTTATATGTTTATCACAAGCATGTAATTATAATGACAGATGAATTTTGTTAGAGAGTGGCGGGATAAGTAAATTATTTAAAGAGACGTATTGCGATACGTGTTATAGTGTTTTTATGTTTTTTTTTATTTTAATCCACACTGAGGATAGAAAAATGTGAATTGAGTTACTCTGTTACTGCATGCGTCATGCGTTCTATATCATACTGTGTCGAAATTTTTATATGCTTAGCATCTCTGTAGATTTTTACAAACTTCCGCTACTGCAAAGTTAATTACCAAGAACTATCATTTGTCAATACCACGTTATTTTTGTTAAATATTTTTATGATTCTTAAAGTGTTAAGTCACGTTGAGTATAGAAAATATATTTAAAGTGAGTATCTTTATGTATTTTTTTTATATAGAGTAAAATAATACAGAGTTAACTAAATAAAAGTATAAAATTTATTCATATACCTATTCAAATACCTGAAGCATTCTAATTGTAGAAGGTTATTCTTCAAAATAAACAAGGACAGTGAGTATTTAATGACGAAATTTTTCTTATAATGTCTTTAATATATCTTATAAATAGGAGTCGAACCAACGACGTGTCACTAATATACCTTGACGAAATTTAATAATTATAATACAAACTATCACTATTATTTATTAACATTTTCCGACTTATCTTTGTTAGGTACATTTATTTCTATGAAATGTATAAGTTATGTAGATATAAAAGCGATTGATATTCAATATCGGACCGTCGTCTTGAGTTTCACGTCAGTTTGGACGCCATGTTTGTATAACCTTACAAGTTTTCAAGAAAGATATAGATCACGTAGTAGATCGACCAAGAAATAATTTATTTAGTTATCTCTTTGTAAAGCAAGCCATACATACACACATAACATACAATAATATTTTACGTATGGAAATTCTTATTGTATTTCCAATAAAATATACAGAAATGCAATTAAAAAAATTAAAATAATACAAAATGCGATCTTATTGCTAAGTAGTGTCAGACTACCATGCATTAAGCATAAGAATTAACAAAATTGAAATAGAGAGAATATATATACATATATATATATATATATATATATATATATATATATATATATATATATATATATATATATATATATATATATATATATATATATATATATACCTATATATATATATATATATATATATATATATATATATATATATATATATATATATATATATATATATATATATATATATATATATATATATATATATATATATATATATATATATATATATATATATATATATATATATATATATATATATATATATATATATATATATATATATATATATATATATATATATATATATATAGGTACTTAAATAAAGATATAGAAAGAAAGCTGAATATATATACCAAACGCGTTATTATTTACATACATATATATTCTACAAATATATGTCAGTATTAAAGACATGTCAGTTTTATTACATTCCTTTCATAAATATATAGAAAATATTATATGATTATATTACATAGTCTGGCTAATCAAAACAAAGAGCCAAGTTAAGACCAACCCAAAGTAAGGTCCCTTATGGCAAACGAAACAAAACTTGAGGTCCAAGGTCTCACAGGGACTCTTGTAACTTTCTAATCGTTTACAGGACTTCGCCTTTGTAATTTTGCCTTTCTTGTATTATAAGTTCCCATGCCTCAATGAAAGCTCTGCTAACTTGATTTACCATAAATATTAATATATTTGTAAAAATACTAGCAACCCGTCCGCAGTTTCACCCATTTGAATTACATCGTTATTTATTTGTTCTTAAAGTTCATTTTAATTCCACCTAAAATATATCATCTAAATACATTTACTTGTGTTTGAATGAAACAGCAATTAGCATCATCATCGATTTTTCACAAACTTTCACATTTATAATATAAGCAGAAAGTATTACTTATTAAAGTCATTTTTTAGTGTTTTTCTTGTACCTTATAGGATATACCAGTTACATTGATGGTTAATGGAGGTCACTAGGTCGCCACTGCTAGAATTTATTCTAAGCCTATGTATATTTGCCTCTTCTCTTCTGTTCTGCCTTCTCCTCTGCCAGGCAACAAAATCAAAACAAAAATGCCCATTTTTTTATTTTTTTATGTCTTCACGCTTTATCTCGCATTTGGCAGGGCAGGCAGAGGGAACAGCAGGAACCACAGGAACCTAGTGTAAATACACTCCGTTGCTTAGTTCCTGCTTTCCACCTTTTTGAGGCATTGCGTGTTGAGTGACGGAACTCAACGCCGGGTTTTGCCTAGTATCTAGAGCTAAGAAAATGGAAATAGTCACGTTTACAGGTAGACGCTACTCCTCTTCGCCACGACGGCCCTCATTTTTTTTTTGTTAGCATTATATGGCAACAGTATATGACACTGTATACAGTACACTTGTGAATACTCTATGGGAAACTTGAATAACCATCAATAAAATGAATGATGAGGTGGTTTTCAAAGTTCAAGGGTGGATTCTTTTGACAGTTACATATGGGTGTGCTACTAATGCCGCTCATATTGTGCCAAGAAATATGTATATTGAGAATGTAAAAGCTCACTTCCTAGTAATACTCGTGTTTTCTTTAATAACCTTTACTTATGAAACATTTTCTACAAAAAAAAAAATAATAATTTGATATTATTTAATATGTTTATATTTTTACTGTTGTCATTTTTATTAATTTTGTACTGGTAGAAAGACAAAGGTTGATTCATTCCCAGTCGGTGAGAACTTATTATTTTAATTTTATTTGCTCTGGGAAAAACGCAAAGCACGACGTTGTCAGCCACCACTTAAAACATATCAAAAGTTGAATCTTAATACTAGATTCCTTCAGCCTACAACCTTCTGTCAACCCTCTCTGAATACAACATGGAGCTAAAAAAGATAAGTATAAAATATACTAATAATAAAGTAAAAACTTAAAACCTTTGTTTTACATATTAAATACTAAAAAGGCGAAATAAAGCGGCGTTAAGTTCCGCCACTCAACATCTAATGCCTCAAAAAGGTGGAAAACCGGGAAAGAAATATCTTAACACTCAGTTCATGTTGCCCTGCTATGAGCGGGATTTAGCGTGAAGCAAAAAAAAAAATTAATAAATAAAAAAAAAACACTATAATCTGTTAAAAGGAAAACAATAGTCCCATAAATGTTCTTATATTTCACCTTTACAGCAAAAGTAATTAATAGCTTTCAGAGTTGACTATTCTGTCATAAAATTTTAAACGTCTATCAATTTTAAGACCTAAGAACCCTTATAAAATCGCTGAGGACAGCAAATCTCGGGAGTAATGGCCACAGTATTTTTCAAATAAAATCATTTTAGTATTTCTCTTAATATAAGTTATTTAGTTCATTTAGTTAATGAAAAATATTTTTTTCATAAAAATTACAACTTTGCCAATAGTTGCTCTAGTTTGTTTTCATATAAGAATTTTATGACCGCGTCTGCGTATTTTTTTGTTACAAGTATCCGATAGTAGTGAAAATACTGTTAAACTATTGAAAGACAAATGCTTTTTAGTAATTGTATTATATAACATTTTATTTATGTTGTTTTATGTAAAATATTAAAGCATTTGTGTTGCTTGGTAAATATAGTATCTTAATGAGAACGCATCGGTAGTGGTTAACGGGCTTGGTAACTCGGTTTCCGTCACGTGCAAGTTCGAACCCCGCTATGTTAAAAAATTTATACATTTTTCAAATAAATATTTTTCTTTGATTAGGTTAAAAAAATGTAAAGCGCGGCGTTGAGTTCCGCCACTCAACACGTAATGCCTCGACAAAAGGCCTAAAGCGGGGACGTAGGAAGCAGGGACTAAGCAACGGAGTGTCTTAACACTAGGTTCCAATAGTAGAAACTAGGCAAAGCGCGGCGTTAAGTTCCGCCTCTCAACACGCAATGCTCGATAAAAGGTGAAATGCACGAAAGCGAGGACAGAGAAAGCAGGGACTAAAAAACACTAGGTTCATATGGTTCCTGCAGTTCCCTCTGCTTACCCTGCCATGTGCGGGATAAAGCGTGAAGCTAGAAAAAATAGTCTATAAATTTATTTACCTACAAAAATTATATTAGATATAAATATCAATTGTGAGGAGGATATATATTATTTTGAAAAAAAAATACCTGCTAGACACGTTCATATATATATATATATATATAATTATATACTTTTTACTTTCATATACGTAGAAAATTTATTGCACTTGAAATGTTCATATTTATATTTATTTAAATACATGCATAGATTTTCCACATGAGGATACAGTGTAAACATATCTTATGTATAACTGTTTAACTGATAAGTTCTTTTAGCTGTTTTATCACAATATATATATATATATATATATATATATATATATATATATATATATATATATATATATATATATATATATATATATATATATATATATATATATATATATATATATATATATATATATATATATATATATATATATATATATATATATATATATATATATATATATATATATATAAAGAAGAGTTATTCACATGATCAAAATCACTTTAACCCATATATTCTCATGAGAGATACTTTCATTTATCTTCATAGATTCGTAAAGAAAAATCGAGATTCTCCGAGCACCAAATAAAAATTGTAATTTTCTTGCCGCAGCCTAATCGAATTTTCTTTATAAAGAAGATTCATTGTTATTAGCTTCAATCGGTTTCAAAAACGAAAAAAGACACTATTTGGAGTATCAGCAATATTGTACTTATATTAGTATAACCTAATGTCTTTGAGACCACCTTTGTAAAATTCTTACTCTACTCGAGTCTTAAATTCTCTAGTGAAAGTCAAAAATGATGACGGTCGTGGCGCATAGGCTTAGCGTTTGCCTGTAAACGCAAAGGGTTGTGAGTTCGATGCCCACTAGGGGAAGATAAATATTTTCCATTCCATTTTCTTTGCTATTACTTCAACTAGGCAAAACACGGCGTTGAGTTCCTCCACTCAACACGCTATGCCTTGAAAAGTCTGTGCGTGTCGAATGGAGTGTTTTAACACTAAGTTCCTATGGTTCCTGTGGTTTATACCTCTCTTATTATGCGAGGGATAAGTATAAAACTAAAGATAAAGTAAAAAATGGAGAGTCTTAAAAACTACTTTTTCTCTACCTTTCATGCTGTAGTGTATGAATGTATCATGTGTATCAATTAAATAGTATGCCTTATTTTAGTATACACAAGTAGGTAACTGTTACCTAAAAAGCCTTATCGTTATATAGAGAAAAGTGTATAACAATCTTGAGCTTTATCCCCATTTTTACTGAATATCCATAAGGGACGCCAGCTTTATCTTTATGCGTCTATCGACGTATATTATACAGGCATTGTAAATCTATGATATATTTAAAACGTTACTTTCTAGGTGCTTTTTGAGAATTCCGATGACATATTAAATTAAGTGAAACACATGGACATTGACTGCAGTATATACATTATAAAGGCACTAATTTAAACGAAAACTACATTAAATAATATTAGTGTTATGAAGCATAAAGCTTTTTATGGTGAAATATTGTAATTATAGAAATTATTCTTTTTTTTTTAGCTTCACGCTTTTTATCCCGCACATGGCAGGGTAGGCAGAAGGAACAGCAGAAACCATAGGAACCTAGTGTTAAGACACTCCGTTGGTTAGTCCCTGCTTTCTTCGTCCCCGCTTTCCGCCTTTTTCGAGGCATTGCGTGTGCAAAAAAAAATAAAAAAAAATTATTCTGAAGTTAAATAGTTTATTTATCGAGCTATATTACATTACATTGTTCATTTCCATGAAAACTTTACATCAAAATGAACAAAGCGTTGTACTGTGATCAGATCTTAGTTTTTTCCAATTTGTCTTATATATTTCTCAAGTAAGTGATTTTGTCATTGAGACTACCTTTGTAAAATTCTTACTCTACTCGAGTCTTAAATTCTCTAGTGATAGTGAAAAATGATGACGGTCGTGGCGCATAGGCGTAGCGTTTGCCTGTAAACGCTACGCCTATGCGCCACGAAGCACTTTTTTTATTATTTCTATTTCAGTACCTAATAAAATTCCTCGTCGACGCATTACTAAAATTTTTTACCATCCAAGAGTTCGTACAAATCTAGGTGCGCATTCTCCACTTGCTAGGATGTGCAACTTATACAACTTCCTAAATAAAGAGATAACAGATTTGGACATGTTTCACGATTCATTTTCAAAATTCAAACATACTCTGCATAAATATTACTGTCTAAAACTGTAACTGTTTCACTTTTATTTTATGTGTAGTTTACGTAACTTTATATATATATATATATATATATATATATATATATATATATATATATATATATATATATATATATATATATATATATATATATATATATATATATATATATATATATATATATATATATATATATATATATATATATATATATATATATATATATATATATATATATATATATATATATATATATATATATATATATATATATATATATATATATATATATATATATATATATATATATATATATATATATATATATATATATATATATATATATATATATATATATATATATATATATACTTAGTCTTGCCATAAATATTGTTATAAAGAAAAGCACGATTTTTTTTTATACGTAACATTTATTCCTTTCATAGTGAGTTACTTTAATACATCAATATATAACTATTATAAATATACAATGTTTATTCGAAGTGGTCTCCATTGGCTGCAATACAGTCTTTTAAACGTTGAGGCCAGTTATCAATAGCAGCACGAACTCTTTCTAGAGGAAAATTCTTCACTGCCAACCGAATGGATCGTTTTAGGGACTCCAAATTATCATGGCGTTTAGAGCAAGCTTTACTCTCTAAAACTGACCATAAATCATAATCCAATGGATTTAGGTCAGGACTTGACGACGGCCAGTTTTCAGTGCTGATAAAGTCCGGAACGTTAGTTTTCAACCAAGATTGGGTGGATCGAGCTCTATGACCCGGTGCCGAGTCTTGTTGAAAGCACCATTCTTTGTTATTGAACATGGTGTTAGTTAAAGACTTAACTACCGTCTCAAGAATGGTATTTTGATAAACTTGTGCCGACGTTTTAATACCTTTTTCACAAAAATATGGCTCAGTCACCCCTTCATAGCTAACACCCCACCAAACCATCACTGAAGTGGGATAATGCCCACGTTGTACTCTGTTTACTAATTGCGAAGCTTCTTTAGAGCTTCCAGCATAAATACGGTTATTTTGTTTATTAAAATACTGCTCAATTGTAAAAATTTTCTCATCCGTAACAAAATTTTTTTGTGACCTCCCTTTGCGTACCGCTTAAGTAGTTGTTTGGATTTTACCACCCTATTCTTCTTTAAATTATCAGTTAAGAAGTGACCAGTACGTCTCTTATAGGCTGCAAGTCCTAAGTCATCTTTTAATATACGCGACATGGTTCTAGGAGCTATCTTCATCTCCCGAGATAAAATCTTTTGCTTACGGACAGGATTTCTTCGAATTCTTTCCCTAACTGCTTTAATCACCTTTTTCACACGAACGGTACGTGGACGGCCAGATCTTTTTCTGTCACAAACAGAGGAGGTATCATTGTACCTATCAATAGCCCGGTAAACAAACATTTGACTAATACCAAGCGGGTGGAGGGTTTTAAAAATTGCACTTTTCTCCATACCTACTTTATGTAAGGCAGTCACAGCGATTCGGTTCTCTTTATCACCCCACTCCATTTTAATATAACAAAATATTTAACAATATAATGGCGCGAAAATAAGAAAACACATCAAGCAATCATATAAAAATGACAGATTCCAAATTCAAACGTAATATTTTCTTTTTTTGAATAGTAACAGTATTTATGGCCAGACTAAGTATATATATATATATATATATATATATATATATATATATATATATATATATATATATATATATATATATATATATATATATATATGTATATATATATATATATATATATATATATATATATATATATATATATATATATATATATATATATATATATATATATATATATATATATATATATATATATATATATATATATATATATATATATATATATATATATATATATATATATATATATATATATATATATATATATATATATATATATATATATATATATATATATATATATATATATATATATATATATATATATATATATATATAATGTTGTTTTTTTTTTGTTTTTTTTAGTAGTAATTTAATTAATTTAATTAAGTTATATTAAGGTGTTATATAAAACTTCTCAGACAATGTTATGAATACCTGTAATTGGTGTACATATGAAGACCTGATACTTTTGACTATTTATTTATATATAAATGTTGCATATGTGTACTGTTGGTGTTCCTAAATAAATAAATAAATAAATAAGTACCCTTTGTGTCGATGACACTTGCTTAATCTATCACGGATCTCTATCTCAATACAACACACCTTATCTCTAGCACAAAAAAACATACATATATTGCACAGTTTAAATGCAATTTACTAATCGTAAACACTAGAAAGCCTTGTTATATATTTTTTTATTATAAAATACAGGGTTATTAACCCCTAAATTCTCTTGTTAAAAAAGAAAGAAGAAAAGTATACAACTGGGTACTGGGTATACAACTTGGACCTTTTTTGGACAATTGGAGTGCTTAGATTGATTATGTATGTAGCAAACTTTTTGGTCTTAGGTACATGCCTAGAACTATAGTTTGACGTCTTACTCTCAACTTACTCGCGTCTTACGTCGTCTTACTTGCAACTCACTATAGTTAAGCCATTACAAACCTTATAAAACATTACGTCGAAGGAATGTGACAGTGCCGACCAAATCACTGATGAAGGGATACCGGGATACATAGACGTAGATTATTTTTTTAAGCTTGAGTCCCTGTTGTTTTAAATTTGTTATAATATGTCTAACTAAAATAATTTAAGTTATATAAGTATGTCTTATAAGCAATGCTAAAAATATATCTTTATATTTTTTCTTTAATTACCTGCTTTGTTAAAAACATAACTGTGCTAGTGCGAGTGAGGGAGAAATCTGATACAAAAGATATACGACTCAGTTCGCACGTTTGTTACGGCTCAAGTATAATAAAAGTTCACCTTTTCTATTACATGTACTCAAAAAATGAGGTAACGCTTCTAAAACTAACTTGCAACGATTTCAAATATCACATAATAAAATAACGAAAACACCGCTATCCATATTTAATGTCCATAGAGACAATATACAAGGACCATAAATTGATGAACATTATGCAACCATACTTCTACACTATATGCATACTTATACAGAAAATATTAGATAAAAAATTTCACTAATCTCTTTTGAGATAAATTAAATGGAACACACACATATAGGGAGACTAGCAAAAAGTGTATGGGACCTGAATGATAACTTTCCAAGGAGTGATTCTGTATAATGATTTACCACTGTCGATTAAAAATATTAAGTCATTTAATTAGCTTAAATCTAAGCTTCACATATTTATTCATAGCAATTATTCACTTTCGAACAAGTACAGATGGACTAATAAAAAGTTATTTTTTAGATATATACCACTCTTAGCAGGAGCAGAAGGAATCACAGAACCTTGGGAACCTAGTGTTAAGACATCCCGTTCTGTGCTTTCCACCTTATCGGGGCATTGAGTGTTAAGCGGCGGAACTCAACGCCGCGCTTGTCTAGAGGGGAGAAAACGAAAATACCCATCTTGTTTGAGTGGGAATTGAACCCACAAACCGTCGCATTTACACACAGACGCTGCGTTCGTATTCTTTTTCATTATATTAGAACTAGAATGTACCTCGAAGGCGGTCTTAGTGGAATCATTTCGAATTTGGTTAGGTAGTGGGAGGAGCTCGGACAGTAAAGATGAGCATTGATGCATTTTTAAAGGGGCCCTTTAAACTTACACTAAGGTCGCAAGTCCCAAGCGCTGCTCGGAGCTCCTCTTCTTACAACACGATGGGCCCAGCACTCGCACGATGAATCCGTGGAATGTGAAGCAGTTTCTTCTCTTACTTTATTTTATACTTTGTATTTAGTTTATTTCAGATTATTAGCCTGCTGCTATTTTGTATTGTATTTAAGTAATAAAAATATAAATTGAATACGTGCTCCAAAAACTAAAACATGGGAAACATATCATGCAAAAATTTCCTAACAGAATGTTGAAGTGTCTGCGTACAACACTCAAATACTTCTATCGCAGTAAGTTTCAAACTCAAATAACTCTGAGAAGATAGTTATCCGTTCCATATATTAAATTTCTTGATACTTATGCGGTACCTTCTACTACATGCTACCTTCACAAAGTTCAGTGCATTTCTCAAATTATTCATTTAATGTGTTTAACATAAGTTACACTATATATAAATCTACTTTAGATGATAGTTTTTTTTTACCCCGTTGCTTAGTCACTGCTTTCTTAGTCCCTGCTTTCCACCTTTTTTCGAGGCCAGTCAGTTCACGGTCAGAAAGACGAGTAGATCGTTTAAATTAATTAGGAATAAAAATTCATATAAGTGCAAACGATGTCTCAAAAATCGTTAACTTTTGAAAAAAGTTAATTATATATTAAAAATTAATTATTAACATCTTTCACTGATAGA
This sequence comes from Dione vanillae, assembly GCA_037178615.1. Classification (NCBI taxonomy): domain Eukaryota; kingdom Metazoa; phylum Arthropoda; class Insecta; order Lepidoptera; family Nymphalidae; genus Dione; species Dione vanillae. The sequence goes on from JAZFAU010000088.1 coordinate 2,089,959, forward strand.
TTGAGAACAAAAAAATATTACTACTCAATCAAGATATTATACAGTAGTGAAAATTATAAAGTAAAAAAATGTTTCCTTTGTTTATGAAATAAAATAAATATTAAATATTGCAATACGCAATTAAATAATTCTATTACGTTAACTTTATTATTAAATTTAATCGACCTAACCAGCGAAATATACACGACTGACTACTGCTGATGCTTGGAAACTGAATCGTGACTAGAGCCGGATTGTTAAATGTGAATACAAAAAAAAATTACCAGACCGAGGTCGGACCGAGAACGAAGTGAGATCGAGACTATAGTGTGGATCGACCCTAAAGCAAATTTCTTGATACTTATGCGGTACCTTCTACTACATGCTACCTTCACAAAGTTCAGTGCATTCAGTGCAAATTTTACAATTTTTTTGAAGATTTTGATTAAAATAATAAAATTTTGCACCCAATTAATCATACGTTTGCTTCGAGTATTTACTCCGTACTAATGACATTATCTTGCAAGGCGTGACGTAACGTATCCAAACGTTGCGTCAATCTTGTTTGCGGTTAGATGAAATTACGGTTACGTATTTCGTAGTAGCTCTAAGTCTTTAAGACTTTCAAATTATTTATATATATTTTAAACATGTATAGTATATTTGAAATGAAACGACTTAAACGGATTCCATAAGTTAACATATTTTTTGTTTTTTTTTTAAGTCTTCACGCTTTATCCCGCACATGGCAAAGTAGGCAGAGGGAACTGCAGGAACCATAGGAACCTAGAGTTAAGATACTCCGTTGCTCAGTCCTTGCTTTTTCCGTCCCTGAATATTAGACTATTCTCATGTATATAAAAATATTTGCGATTAATCCGTTGAAGGAGTTTCTTTTAAAATGTGTAAAAAATAGTAAAATTCTAAAATATATTAGGATTATTTCACACTAACAAAAAACTGTTAAGATCCATTATTCTCTTATAACTATTACTAGTATTCTGCGTTATTTCTATTTTTTTTATCAATATCTATATTACATAACAAATGAAAATTTGATGTTAAGGCAAGGAGACTAATTGCCTTAATATTTAATCGCACACTAAGAAGCTTTTAAGTTATTATCTGGAGGTGACACCGTTGCTTCAAGCGTTTCTTAGAACGTACATATGCTTAAAATATGAAATGATGATGTTATATTCAATTACGAATTTTTTACGTAATGAAATATTTTTTGTTAACAACCATAGTTTATATATATTTAATACTATTTCAATACTAGGAGTACTCGTCGCGTGAGAACTTACATTTTCGTGTCGAGTCTTGATTACGTGAGAATTTAAACTTGAAGTACATCTCAATATAACAGCTCATATCATGCTCTTTTGTAAAAAGTAATTTAAATTGTTACAACGTTTTTCATTGCATTCATGAACCAATTGAAATAAAACCAACTTTAAATATGTTAGGTTTACAGTAACACTATTGTGTCTTTTTTAACAGTTAAGTTTTTGCTTACACACACATACACACACATATATATATATATATATATATATATATATATATATATATATATATATATATATATATATATATATATATATATATATATATATATATATATATATACATATATACATATATCATCACATTCATATTTGTAGTTGTACACTTGTAGTATATCTACAGCAGAAATCATTACGGCTGTATGCTTCAGGAACTTTGACGCCATTTGCAACATGCACTGTACCGATATTTCACATAGGAAATCCTATTGCAAAATAATATCACTTTTAAATGATAAATATAATTATATTTCAGTAATATATATATATATATATATATATATATATATATATATATATATATATATATATATATATATATATATATATATATATATATATATATATATATATATATATATATATATATATATATATATATATATATATATATATATATATATATATATATATATATATATATATATATATATATATATATATATATATGTGTGTGTGTGTGTGTGTGTAGTGTATCTATAAAAGATAGCAGTAAAGTAGCAATTTTCATAATATTATATATGTACTTAGACTTTACTATTTATTAATAAATTATTTTTTTGCACATTTGCATATTCATTCTCACAAATACAAAAATTAATAATTAATTAGTAAAAGATCTATAGAAAAAAGGAGAAAATATTCTCTTTTCATTCACTTTACGCCAATGAATACGTAATCTCTCGAATTTGTAGAGCTTCTCTCACTCTGCCTTATTATATGATGTATACAGTGCCTCTATAGAAAAAATCTTGTTCACTACTTGTATATTAATCTTTACTATAGCCAATATATAACTACAAACGCCAATATTTATGATCAAACTTTTACTGTGCGACCTTCAGGTGCCCTTTTGTTTTATACATAACTATGCTGATAACCCCGTTTCTCCACACTTGTGTTTTCTTTATAGGTATTATATTACTTGTATATATTTATGATTTTTCTCTCTTTCTTCATGTGACTTTTTATATATTAGTAATTCCATAAGTAACTAATAACTATGTATAGATCATAGGTAAATGCAACCAATGTGAAGCTATTATAGAATAATAAATAACTTGTGCTTCTTTTGATGACCAGCAGGGTCTGTGTGTTAAAATGACGGTTTGTGTGTTCGACTCCTAATGGGGGAGAAAGAATTATTTTTACTTATTATGCTCTTGTAACAAAGAATAAGCGCAGCGTTGACTATCGCAGGCAACGCGCTGTGCTACGAGCCAAAAAATAACATAGATATTTATAAGCACATCACAATAATTCTTTTCTTAGTAGTCTATAATTAGCTATCTGAAACTAACACGGTACCCACGTGTTGTAGCATGGTCATTACCAACACCTTCATTTCATTCGAAAAACGTGCAGAATTGCTGAAATACGGCACCTGATATTTACGACGCCGAGCACGGCCTGTTCAGAGAGAAATGTGAAGCGCTTACTTTTCACTCATTAACTTAATGAACAGCCTCTGGAAATTTCTTGAAATACAATAGTTTGCTTTCGACCCCATATGAGTAAGTTGAAAAAAATACAGTGACACCTGAGCTTAATTTGGATTAATCGGAATGAAAATTGCAAGTTTGTAAGACAGGACCAGTGATTGAATATCACCAATTGAATTCATTGATTACATTTGATGTATGGAAGTGCAATGGTGTAGTAAAAAAGAATTCTGGTAATTTCTATAGGAACGGGGAAACCAAGATTCTAGATTTCCGTTTCATATTTAATATACGCGATCAAAATCGTAGGTTACACTTCCGTTTTACATAAAACATCTCTAGAAAAAACAAATCAATTCTCATTCCATGCATTCATCGTGCGGTAGCCGGGCCCAACGCGTTGTGAATATGTGGCCAAGGTTTGACGAAATGTTTAAAATTCACAACATATATATGGGTTTTTTTTATTATTTCTATTGCGTATCTATCATAAGAGTATGTGATTTTTCCATTTTACTCTCTCTAGTAACAAGCGGCTGCTGTCATAAAAACTCCTTGTATAATAGTATACAAAAAGTGCAAAATAATAAGTTTAAAAGTGCAAAATAATAGTTTAAATGAGGACCGTCGTGGCGCAGAGGCGTAAACGTCTGCCTGTAACGCGACGGTTTCTGGGTTCGATCCCCAGTCGGAGAAGATGGATTTTTCTATTTCCATTTTCTTCGCTCTGGCAAACTAGGCAAAGAGCGGCGTTGAGTTCCGCCACTCAACACGCAATGCCTCGAAAAGGCGGAAAGCAGGGACTAAGTAACGGAGTGTCTTAACACTAGGTTCCCACGGTCCCTGCAGTTCCCTCTGCCTACCCTGCCATGTGCGGGATAAAGCGTGTAGCTAAAAAAAAAATAATAATCATGGCATTGCTTTGAACGGAGACGGGACTCATCGCCGCCAGAGATTAAAACAATATATACGTCCTGTGCCTTAAAGTTTCCTCCGTCAGAAACTTAATACAAACTTAATTTAATACTTTTAAAAATAAATCAATATTTTTTTTATAAAATATTTTCTTTTTTAATGAAATCAAACCAATATATCAATTATTTCTAACAAGTACTCATTCTGCCGCTTACTTCATTACTACCGCGAGTCTCATCGATAAAGGAGTTTTACTTAAGAGCAGTCTGCAAATATTCCTCGAGCACTCAGGCCGAGGAATGAGAAATTTTCTGAAGGAATTTATATATTACAGCAGTTTTCATATTGGGAAATTCACGTCACCTTTGCTTTGTTTTTTTTCTTTATTTCTATTAGTTTCTATATCGACTTACATTCTTGCGTCTAACATTGTTATATCTTTATATATTTTATGGTTATATTAATATATGCAAAGATTAATATATTTGCGTCTGAAGCCCTATTATTTGCTTTATATTACACGGTGCGTATCAACGCACTCTATTGTGCTGTATATTTTAAACTAATTTGAGTGTACATAGAATACCATAAATAAGGAAAAAGATACTATTTGTTTCTACAAGTACTTACTTACTTCTCAACATGTAATGCCTCGAAAACGGCGGAAAGCGGGGACGGAGAAAGCAGGGACTAAGCAACGGAGTGTCTTAACACTAGGTTCCCATGGTTCCTGCAGTTCCCTCTGCCTACCCTGCCATGTGCGGGATAAAGCTTGAAGCTTTAAAAAAAGTACTTAGTTACTGCAACTTCACCCTCAAAGATGACTTAAATTACAAAGGCTATTTAATAAACTGTATATAAGATGGTTCGCGCTTCATTAATCAAAAAGACAAACCTAAAAGACTGATTGTAGACGATACCTTGATGGACTACATTTTTTAGTACTCCTAATGGTAGCCAAATTTACAAAGACACTTGCCAATCAATTTACAGAGACTCATGGAAGATTTCACAAACATTCTTTACAAGGTTTACGAAGGAATATTCTCTGCTTAATCGAAGGCTCATTTCCTGAAGATCACAATTCACAGGCGCATCCATTCAACTGACTTTCCCTAATAAACTATGCACAGGTGGAGACGGTAGACCTCAATCGTAAAAGATACGAAAACGGAGATGCCGAATAAGACGGACGTTCTAATAAGAATTTTCTATAATTTTTGATTGATTGATTTTGATTTTAAAGGATCAGAATTCAAGACCAACTTTTTGCAAAAGGGCTCTTGTAGCTATTTAAAAATTTGCACTATGTAATATCTCATTGCATAGCTTTAATTATCGAAAATTCTTAACAATCCTACAATTACCTGAAAATTGTAAAAAAATTAGACGAGAGCTGAAAAACTCACAGAGAGTAAAAATTGTGATGTTTTTATTTTCTGATAAACAAAAAATACACCCATAAATTGCCTATTTTCTTTTGTATTTTAAGTTCTCACTTTGTCCCGAATTTTATAATACCAAGTCAACGAGAATTATACTTTCGGGATGAAAACGGTAATTTTTGTACCTTTTTTGTTTTCTTTAGGATGTATATCCTAAATGTTCTTGTTGGAGCTATGAAAAATTAACTTTTCTCAACTGATAGTAAGAAGTTTAAAAATGTTGTGAGGACTTTTTGGTTTACTGCAATATTGATATCATGAATATTTAAAATATTTACAAAGTTGGGATCCTTTACGTTCAAGCTTTCAAAATTTATGACATTCTATACTTTTTTGGCATATATTTCATTTTTTTTAATTTCTTAAGAATATTAAAAAATGAAATTTTGATGAGGTTCTAGATAATGAAAGAAAACCAATGCGAAGATTAAATGAAATCATATTATTATCACTACATAACATAAAACAAAATCGCTTTCCGTATTCCTATATTCCTATGCACGCTTAAATCTTTAAAACTACGCAACGGATTTTGATGCATACCTATTGTTTAATAGACAAAGTGATGGAAGAAAAAGGTAAACTAAATAGTTCAGAAATAATAGTATAGTAACCAACGCAGCATGGTATAAGGAAAGGGGAATTATATTACTTCAATTTAACGTGTGCGGGCCACAGACAATAATGAATAAATAAAAAGCACTGGATCGATTTTAATCGTTTGTTCAGTAAGTGACATAGACAATATATTTTATACCCGTACGAAATCGAAGCAGGTCGCTATGATTTTATATACAACGTTCACAGTTTTTCAGTAGTGTATTTGGTACCAGCACTGCACTCTTGCGAAGCTGGGGCGGGTCGCTAGTAGTAATGTAATACGTACATTACATTGTATATGTATATGTATATATCTATATCGACTTTTCGACACTATAGCAAGGAAATAAATAAATCATTATAGATTCAGTGAGTCTCCAAACCCACAATTGTCGCGCCACAACGGCCTCTGTATGTATATTATATACACATTATATGTTAAATAACATGCAAACGAAGTTATAGTACTAAATTGAATTGTTTCAGAAATCACACAAAGTCAGCTCTTATGTCGTGGAGTGTCAACTCACAAAGTATGTGGGCTAAAAGCTCACGCACCGCGTATTTCTTTCATAAATAAAGAAGAGCCTGATCCGCATGAATTACGTCGAAAATCAGCCAGCAGTCGACTTGGAAGCTCACCGAGATCGAGTATAGCTAGTGAAGAGAGATCAGACAGCTTGGTTCTAAGGTAAGTGACTACTTGTATGACCCCTACCATCGTCACCTATCAGGCCTTAGTTTTAACTAACAATATACATAAAAAAATGCAAAGATAAGATTGAGGACTGCCGTGACGCAGAAGGCTGTCGTGGCGCAGAGAAGAGGACCTGTAAACACGATGGTTTCTGGGTTCGATTCCCACTCGAGAATTTCATTCATTTTCATTTTCTTTATTTCATTTTCATTTTCTTCGCTTTGGTCAGGCAAAGCGCAGTGTCGAGTTCCGCCACTCAACCCACTATACATCGAAAGGCGGAAAGCGGAGGGTTTCTTCGGTACCCTCTGTAAGACAAAAAAAAAATTGAAAGAGTATTGCTATAAGCTTACTAAAATAAACACTAATTTTATTATCTATTATTATTATCACTTTACAAGCTTTCTTTAAAATAAAGTGACGTACTTCTAAGTATTGGTTGATATACATTACAAGGTAATTGCTGACAGTGAAGATATTTCCTTAAATTTGAAATTGCCACAAACAAATTCATCTCAAATTGGTATCTGAAAGATATATATTTGACAAAGTTTGAGTAAACATATATTTTGCGGATATTGACTCTCAGTCTCTACAAATATAGAGATTCAGTTATATTTAATATGACTAGAATATTTTGTTGAGACGATCTTATATAACTTTATTTTTATAAACATTACTTAAAAATTGTCATTGCTACGTAAATATTGTATTTTGGGGTCCATTTTAAGTTTTGTCAATTTATCTCGTTATAAGGTTATGCTTATGATTTTTGAAGCGTAATTAACGAACACAGTCCACATACTCGTACTGTGAAAAAGCCGTACTCGTTAGAATTTGGAAATTTTAGACTTCCATGCATAACAGATAAGCATAACTTTTTGTGTATGCGATAAAACTATACAGCTATCGGTGCATCTAAATAACTAATTAGATTTTTATGTGAAGAACTCAAGTAATTATTATGTCAATGACATGATAAAAAAACCTATACAACTTACTATAGAAGGCGTGTTATCGTAAAACATTATTTGCTTGAGCCGTGTCTAAGCGTAGTGATTTAAAATCTTTAATAAAAGATAATATTTAATACTGTGTTCATGAAATGGATCATGGGTTTGATTCCCACGTAAATACGAATGGAGACACTTTGAACCCACAGCCTATCCTACTGTATACGTTATATAGAGTCAAGTTAAAAATAAAGAAATAAATGCTTTTGACAGCACCATAAAAATTTGATTGACAGTTCAACGTCCTCGTTTAATATAGGCAAAGTAAATAGCCACTAATGAACTTGATATGAAAGTTACTCCATAAATAAAAGATAAAATCAAGTATGTAGGACTGTTCCATGGAAGGTCATATTCTTTAATGACTGTACTAGAATTTCTCGTAAAAAATTCTTGTTTGTAGAGCAAATACCATTCAAGCTGATTGGAAACGACCCTTGGGCACAAGAGCACATATTTAACGTTCCATCATTATAAAAATATTAATGAATTCCTTTGTGTTGCTTTATGGAAGCCATTCAATTTGAAACTGTTGTTAAATTACTTAACTTAGGTAACCTTATTTTTCATTTTATTCGTTTAGTTAAAATATATTATATTATTTATTATACAAGTTATGTATTATACCTATATAGATAGATGTTTGCATCATGATAAGGTCTTTTTTAAAATATTTTTTTCAATATTAAAAAATAATAATGTTAATGATTATAGCTGATTTTTTGGAAAATTATATGAAACACACTAAATATATTAATAATTATTAAATCGTTTCTTAAAATAATAAACATATTCACGAGTAAGTTTAAAATCAATCATCCTACAATTTACAACAATATCCATATAATATTATATAAATATTGCACTTGAATTTCAGTTATAAATTTATCACCTCGATCAAATTTATTGTCGAGATAGTTTAGTTAAAGTTATTTAGATAAAATTTTTGTTTTTATGTATATATGTTTTTAAATTTCTATATATTGTCACTTATTTATTATGAATAAATAATATATATTCCAATATCATATGTTTAAGCATCAGAATTCTCAATGTGACATCACAAAAGCAATTTCAAGGTGAAATCTCAAACACGGCGTGAATTCTGCTAGCCGTTTTCTTATTTGATACCTGTACGTTTACGTATCGAAATTCGTGAGGAATAAGGATTTACGAAGCCAATTTGCTGTTCCTATCACCTTGATCCTTATAAAAATGTAGGAAAAGATATTATTACCGTAGTATTTGAAGAACATAATGATTATCTCTCGAGAATTTTTGCACTTGATACATTATATATATATATATATATATATATATATATATATATATATATATATATATATATATATATATATATATATATATATATATATATATATATATATATATATATATATATATATATATATATATATATATATATATATATATATATATATATATATATATATATATATATATATATATATATATATATATATATATATATATATATATATATATATATATATATATATATATATATATATATATATATATATATATATATATATATATATATATATATATATATATATATATATATATATATATATATATATATATATATATATATATATATATATATATATATATATATATATATATATATATATATATATATATATATATATATATATATATATATATATTCTTTTAACACAATTCAACAACATATATTCTATATAGGTTAGGTTAGGTTAGGTTACTAATTTTAATAGAGTAGATGTGATTATAAAAATCACATTATTAAATTATATATTTATATATCAATGATAAATGAAACAAACAGAGAACGGAGTGTCTTAACACTGGGTTCTTGCGTTCCCTGCTACTCCCTCTGCCTACTCAGCTGTGAGCGGGATAAAGCGTGAAGCTATGAAAAATAACAGAAAAACAATTTTAGTTTTATTTCTATAAATGTAGTGCACTACATTTATAGAAATAAAACTAAAATAATTACTATTAATAATTAAATTATTAAACTCTATTTTTTATTTGTGAGCTAGATTTAATTTTGTAGCTATTTTATCTATATAACTACAAAACTAAATTCCACTGACAAATCACTATTGAAATCTAAAATGAATACCTTAATATCTAAGCGGTCCGCACTACGTCATTGTAGAATTCGCCAATTCAGCAGTATTCAACGCACATGAAATTTGCAATTTAATTTTGGATTGATCGGGATATTGATGCTATTCGAGTGACATATGAACACTTAACCTCGCTTTTGGTTAATGAGTAAATACTTGTTTATTTTCATGCAATTTTCTATTGGTTTGTTCTTCACATTTTGCCTTAACAGCTACTAAATAGTTAAAAAAATATATTTTTTTCTGTTTTGGTTGATTAGTAGTAGCGTTGAGTTATGCCGTATAGTAGTCTCAAAATACAATAATATACAGTATAAATAGTAGTTCTTGTATATGTTACAATGTTTTAAAGGTATTCAAATGTAAACTGTTACAAAATATGCACTTTTAATGAGCGTGCTCTGGCATTTCTCTCAATATTTGCAAATTAAAATGAATGTTTATGATGAACTTACAAATTTTAAATAAAAATTGTAGGTTATATTTTTAACTGTTAACTGTTTTTAAAAGTACCATAAAAATCAACTTTAAATATTTTAACAAATACTTTTGTGTATACGTAACTATTAGATATAATATGTAGATATAGAATATGGAATTTAAAATCACTTGTATTTTAGAAGTCGGACGTGTATCCACACATAAATTACGGTCAGCAGGTGCATTATTTTTCACGTTGTATTACGTTCATGACAGGGTGGGCAGAAGGAGCCTACTGTACGTCGCTTTGCATTTAGACATTACCTGTTAAGTGACGGTATTCAACGCCGCACCACGTTATGTTACCAGATCGATGACACTACAATAGCATAAATTTTACATATATATTATATATTAACAATATATATCGATTTGGATGAAATTACCAACGCTCTTGCAATATAAGCGTGTACTGGCGTCAATCAGTCACCACGAAAATGGATTCGTGAATTTAATTTCCATCTCAACTATGCATTGGCGGTCCGATTTACCTGAATATTTGAATGTAACCAAGGACGCTTACGTAAAGGCATTCTGTTTCGTATATTATTTATTATTTTCAGAATTTGTAACAAAATATTTTTCATATTTAACATCTTAATACAGGTTGGGTCCCTTTTGAACAGTGTTGAGGATCGTTATGGTGCAGAGGCGTAATATCTGCCTGTGCGACGGTTTGTGGGTTCGGTTCTCACTAGGGGAAAATGGATTTTTCATTTCCATTTTCTTGAGTTGTGTTCCGCCACTCGAGACGCAATGTCTCAAGAAAAGGCGAAAAACAGGGAACGGAGTGTCTTAACACTAAGATCCCGGAGTTCCCTCTACCTATCTACCCTGGTATGTACGAGATGAAGCGTAAATACGAAAAAAAAAGAACAGTGTTTAACTATAATCATTAGTGTGTATTTGATTCTTACTCAGGCAATTAATTGATTTTTTTCTATAATCTCGCTTAAATTACCGATATTTATTGAATTCCACTTATCAACATAATATAATCTACAATTTTAGCGGAAAATGGAATGTATAGAGTGTTCATACTCATGATCATGACCATGTCGTTTAAAAATAAAATTAATATTTAAAAACTTTTAATATTTATCTCCACTTTTAAGAATCAGTCCCTAAACAACTACACTAAAACTATAAAAAAACTACAGGATTGCTAATTCCTCTGTCAGCTTAAACCATTTATCTCAAGAATAACTGCACAAAAGCTCAATTTACGTAAAATATGTAGGGTTACAGTTCATTTGAGTAGAGAAAAACGAGACTTATAATTCAACTTAATTAAAATCTACGAGGTTAGTTCTTGAACTGAAATTATGAATTTTGTATTAACGAAAATTGGAATTTTATAATTATATCACAGAAAAAACCCATTTCAAACCAAAATTTATAGTTTATTATATAAAACATATTAACATATGCCAGCAAAAAATTATTTAATTTGTGGTAGCCTCTATAAGTTGTTGTTTCTATTGATTTACATTAATAAAATTGGTAGAGAATCCTCGATACCTCGATTTCTTTATAAAAGCTTTGAGTCAGCTATTTTTGAAGTCATTTATAGTATTTTAATGAACCAGCTTTTATAAACTAAAAGTGTAACAATTTTTCTACTATTAACGAGTTGTTAATGTTCTTTGTGAGATGTCCACTTCAAAAGTTTTTCACTTTGATAGATCGCAAAAGTTGTATACTCTTGGCTAAATCAATTAGATACATCAATATAATATTGAAAAAGGTAGACTATTTAATAAATATAATTATCACGTAAATATTAAATAATTTTAAATACAGTGGAACCTTGATTATCCGGCCCTCAGTTATACGGATTCGCGATTATCCTGACTACAGGCCGATTGAATGAAATGTACCTACAAGTCGTATCTGTGCAAGCATGGACGTGTCGGAACTTGTGTGTTATTGCCATTTTCAACCAAATTTGTAAATAAACAATGATTTTCGTTAATATGTATCTACCACTTGTTTTTAACAAACATTTAATATTATGTTACGATTTTATTCATATTTATGTAGTTTCAATTATACGGATTTTCAATTATCCGAATGCCTTACAACAACAATTAGTCCGGTTAATCGAGTTTCTATTGTAAATCACATTTTATCCCGCTCATAGTAGAGTAGACAAGAGGGAACCACAAAAACCATGTGAACCTAGTGTTAAGACACTACGTTCCCTGCTTTCCGCCTTTCTGCAGCTGTCTTTCCGCCTATGTGCAGGACAGAGCATGAAGCTTAAGAAAATAACAATACTTAACTATTTAAGTCGTGTAATAACTCAAAACTTACAATTAATTTTCTCGATATTTTAACATTTTCTCTTCACAAATTTCAAATAATTGTGAAAACAAATTTCAAATAAATTAATTAAAGTAATAATAAGAATGGAATATTATTAATAAGGTCTTGAAATTTTGCGATTTTGGTAAGAAATCTTCAACCTATCACAGTCAATCTATGCTTACGTACTGTAAAGTGTTCAAAACATTGTATAAAGAAATGCACTATGGTATATCGAACCGTATGCGAATCATGACCATAAAGGGTTTTTTGGAAATAATATTTATAATTAAATGTAAAAAAAATTTACATACACCTAAAAATATATTGCCCTGAAAACATTATTCCGTAGATATGTACCTTTGAATTAACCATAGCTTAACATCTTGCTCTTAGGTAAAGTCAATTTAGAGTTATTAATAGTGTCTAAGCGAGCCTGCATGCTCATGACAGCTTAAAATTGGTATGCTAATGAAATTATGTTTTGAGCATCTCGTCCTTAATGATGCTTGTCCTTCGCCGTTTACGTTACTGCCTGTAGTAAAACTTACGAAGTTCTATATAAGAAATACTAAAATGTTTACAGTAACGCTGAAAGGTTGTTTTTTTAAAGTTTCACACTTTTATCCCGCATAAAGCAGGATAGGCAGAGGAAACCACAGGAACCATAGAATCCTAGTGTTTAGACACTCCGTTCCCCGCTTTTCACTTTTTTACGAGGAATGCGCGTGTTGAGTGGCAGAATACAATATCTTCTCCGAGTGGGAATCGAACCCACAAACCGTCGCATTTACAGGCAGACGCTACGCCTCTGCGTCACGACGGTCTGAAGAAATTTTTCATATAGCTTATTCCAGAAAACAGTCGACAGAAATTAACCGTTCTACGTTCTTTATTTCTTTTCATTTCTTTTTTCCTAATTTACATTAGATTTATCAAGCACTAAGAGTGGGGTAGAAAATAATTAATTCCTTAATGAGAAATCCACAATGCGTTTACAATCACACGCTGTCAGACTACAATACAATAGCACCGTTTAAATTTATAAGGAAAAAGACTACCATTATACAAAACTACTTTAACTAGTCCTTCTTTTGATAATACGTTGTTTGAAAGTAATGAAAATTATGATATGTCAAATGTAGAAACAATTCATTCACCATATTTCAATTTGCATTCATTATATCTCGGCCAATTAGATAATATACGGGTAGTATTTCTGTCGAAACAAAAAAAAAATCTGATTCTTAGTTTCTACTGTGCAAAGGCCGTCAATATTGTTATTTTTTTTCTGCACACGTTATAGAAATAAAAAATAAATCAAATGAGATAGTTGGCCACACTGGGGTATGTGATTTTGGACTGGACTTTCCCACTTTTGTCTTTTTTTTTATATTTTGTGTTGAGAGACTGAAGTCAACGTCAGGTATATGCTTAGGCTTACCTAGGTGAGAAAGGAGGAAAATAAGTCATTTTGTAACGATCATGCAAGAATTCAAGCTTCAGAATTACCTTTAGTGGAAATCGAGCTCACGACCGTCCTGTTAACAGTCAGACGCTCGCGCTGATCCGCTGCGGCACGGCGTCGCTTACATAACATTTCATAATTGGCTTGCAAATTAATATTGATTTTTGATTAAAATATAATGCAATAATAATAATAATAATGCAAGTCATAAAACTGATACTAATAATCACTGCATTTTTGTACATATTTAATAAGTTAATTAATAAGTAGATGCGTATTTTTATGATTTATAGATAGTTAATTCTAAAAAAAACATAAAAATTTAAACGCAACGTGGCATTGGAACCTGCGTCACATAATAGCTGTCCAAGCGCTAAACTATGAGGTCTTTTTCACGCTGCGTCAATTTTGTAAAAAGAAATGTAATTTCTATGTGTTAAAGTAAATAGATCATAATCTATTAACTTTTAAATATAAAGGTCAAAACAAATAACATTATGATTACTTATTCTAGAGTACCAACGCCTAGGGGTTCAGTGTCAAGTTCAAGCAGCACAAGTGCCGGGTCACGACTAGCAAGACTCCTTACCCAAGGTGTTCGGGGTGCTCCAGAGGAAACCGGTGCAGATACTCCTCGACGACTGAGTTGGGAAAGGTACGTTTTTTCTCATATTTATACATAGTTAGTTTTTGAAAATTTTAATGTAATTTATAATGGAGAAGAAATTACTTAGCGTTCCATGGATTCACCGGGCGGGTGCCGGGCCCGTCGTGTTGTGGAAAGAGGAGCTCCGATCTGAAGGTATAAGGGGCCCCTTTAAAATGCATTACGGCTAACCTTCACTGTCCGAGCTCCTCCCACTAACTAACCAAATTTTTAATGATCCTACCAAAGCCGCCTTCGAAGTACGTTTTAGAAATTAATTCGTAATAGTTCTAGACAGGCCGAGATCTTTTAGTAAACTATAGAGAAATCTTCTTGATCTCGATCGATATATCTTGTTAAATCTTTCGTAGTTATTAATATAAAATTTTCTACTTGTGTAATTTTTATACAAAAGTTATTCTTATTTTTCTCAATTCTTTAGTATGAAGACCTTGAATCTATTCAAGAGACTCAATATGAGTTCATAGAAAAGAAAATATTACTTATTAAAAGTTCTACTGAAATATGAAAAATATCTTAAGCATACAAATTGCAATGCTAGAGTAATTAAGTTTATATAGTAAATTAAAGCTTGTATTGTACATTGTGTAAATAAACATGTATTTTCCGAAACAATGAATTAATTTTTAAGTAACTCAAAGTTATGTTTCACACATATGCTAATTACTATAAGATATGAAAGAGTGAAATAATTTTAGTGTTCAACTCGATACCTATTGAGGTAAATACTTTCCATTAATTTAACTATATGTAAACTATATGAAATAAAAAATCATATATTTTCAAAGTCCATCTTAGAGTAGTGTATATGTATGTGTGTAGTATAGTGTCGATGTGACTTGTCGGTAACTCCGAATACCAGAGGTGAACCCGCCAAGGCGTAGCTTCTATCGTATTTATAAATCGAAATGTCGCTTCAGAACTATCAACTTGGTAAAATTTGTCAAGATAAGTTATCCGCGCACCTGGTGCTTTACGAAAGATTTATTGACATTTTAAACGTATATTTAAAATATATTTATGTATAAAATAAAAGTTAATAAATGTCCTATTAATTATGAAACTACTAACTTATTTGATTGTTTTGGTACGTACATACATACATACATACATCCTTATGCTTTTTACGTGACCTTCCTCCAATAACTTTGATACTATATTTTCAAAAGTCTCTTATTATCTCTCTTACCACTCTCTTATTTCGTTTATCATTTTTACCATTCTTTCATCACTTATTCTTTCGGCCTGTAAAAATCATCTGAAAAAGGTTTTATACCCAAAATGAAACAGATAAGCCGGATAACACGATATTACATAATACTGCAGTGGTTCGCTGGCGTAAACTAGCGTGACTATAAACGCGATGTCAGGTTTCATTTTCAACTAGGAACAATGAATTGTTTGCATTTCCGTAGTTATCAAGACTGCGCGGCGTTGAGTTCAGTAAATCTCTCAATGTCTCGGATACAGATGATAGAATGAGACAGTCCCTATATACTTACTTGATTTTATGAATATTGCCCTTTTTGTAATTTTTTAATTATTTACGTATTTATGTTTGTAATTAATAGAAAACCGCGGCGTTGAGTGCCGCCACTAACACGCGATGTCTGGAACAAAATTTCTTTAGATTCTGTAAAAAGTCTAAAAATTTATTTTTAGACCTTTGTGTGGCCACAAACTTATAAATTATGCGTAAATGTCCTAAATTTAGTCCTACTACAACTATACAAGATGGTCGACTAATGTACGACACTGCTCTGGGCATAGTTAACTAAATTTTCATCTTGTTACTTCAAATCAATTTAGTTTCGACATGAATTTCAATAATTGTGTCAAAGTTGAACTTGCATGTTTTGGATTTACTTAAGCCGACTAATTTGGTTACCATGTTTATTGGTAATAACTGAAATAACTTTATGTAAATTTTATATATTTGGAAAAGACGTAATAATTTAATTGTACTTCAATTTAAATTCGCGTCTTCTAAAAATATCCAAGCGTTCATAAAGATATTCTATCTTAGTTGCTAGGGCGTATAACTTTCATGATTTAACTTACTCAAAAAGAGAAGTTTTTTTTTAATAAATAAAATATAAAGGCAATTAACAGACAACTAACGTCTACAGATCCGTAACTGATGGCCAAAATATTATGAATAAACTCCATAGTAAGAATTCGTTTATAATAGTTGTGAGGAATTGACAGAGGACACTATGTTTCATGCATTCGTTTTCGAAGCATTGCGTACTGAAAAGCGGAACTAAACGCCGCGCTTTGTGTTGTTGCCAGAGCGAAATAAGTAAAAACAATTTATTCTCCCTGTAAACCGTCGTGGCGCAGAGGCGCAACGTCTGCCTGTAACGCGACGGTTACTGGGTTCGATCCCCAGTCGGAGAAGATGGATTTTTCTATTTCCATTTTCTTCCGCTCTGGCAAACTAGGCAAAGCGCGGCGTTGAGTTCCGCCACTCAACACGCAATGCCTCGAAAACGGCGGAAAGCGGAGACGGAGAAAGCAGGGACTAAGCAACGGAGTGTCTTAACACTAGGTTCTCACGGTCCCTGCAGTTCCCTCTGCCTACCCTGCCTTGTGCGGGATAAAGCGTGAAGCTATAACAAATGTATCAATTTTAACATCATATGGCACTGAAATACGAAAAAAACCTCTTTATTAGGTAACTTTTAATTGTAAGCTTCCAATTTCAATGCGAACTACTTTTTTGTTTGAAACAACATCCAAAAGAATTTTATTTAAATTGACACGACAGTTTCGAGTTCGATGTACACGGGAGTTAACGATTCAAATTTTGTACAAGCCTGTATTTTTTGCTTTTTCGCTTTCACTACCTGAATGCAGTTTATGTACCAGATTGGTTCTATGTAACGCTTGTTGAAAGTTTTTTTTTTCACAAACTGAATATTCTTGACTGTATTATTTTTAGCAGTATTATATATGTACACTATATAGAAGAATAAAATATTAATTAGAGAAAATAGATTATATTGTGAACAGATTTTTTTCACCTTAGAGCTTCAATAAAGCGTATACGTATACGTAAACAAGTTGTTTATCCCGATTGTATGGGTCACGTCTTGACACAATGGGGTCGGTACAGAGATATATAGCACCCTATATCTTAAAGCGACAACCATTGATATAATGTTAAGAAATTCATGTCGAATTATATGCTTTTAAACTCCTTTTTTTATAATATTAGGCAATAACATATACTAAATTATGATAACTTGTCTTTTATGTGTAAGAATGGTTTTTATAGCGATTTTTGTCTTATAATGATTCCGTATTTTATTTGTTAGGTACGGCGTCATATAAGTCATTTCGCCTTTTATTTCTCTCTAATTTATTATTATACATTTGTATTAACATACTCATCACCAGACCCAAAAAATGTTTTGTACATAGTACATTTTAAAATATTTGATATTGACAAAAAATATTTTGTATCTGTAACCACATTCATAATAACTAAAAACCAATACCAAATAGGCAACATTCAAATTCGACATCAACTCTTGCAGAATATCAAACCTGGATAGAATCTCTAGGAATTAATTTCAACGTTACACAAAACAAGGTATAAAACTGTCACAAGATGTTTTATAAAACTGCTTTTTGGTACTACAGTAAAATAAAAAAAAATTAAAGGCTCACGCTAAAGTGTTTGAAAAATTTATTTAAAATTTTATATTTTATGATTTATTAAACTTACAAATGCCTAAAATAGAGAAGCAAACGCATTTTACACACAAACAACATTAATTTGAGAATAATATTAAAATTTAAAAACGTATTGAGAATTCTTCATGATTCGATTATTGCGAGTCTCTCTTTAAATTATAAATATTTTTATTTATATAATTTTTTTTTAGCTTTACGCTTTTATCCCGCGTATGGCAGGGTAGGCATACATATGACTGTTTTCTCCGTCCCCGCTTTCCGCCTTTTTCGAGGCATTGCGTGTTGAGTGGCGGAACTCAACGCCGCGCTTTGCCTAGGTGCCAGAGCGAAGAAAATGGAAATAGAAAAATCCATCTTCCCCGACTGGGAATCGAACCCAGAAACTGTCGCGTTAAAGGCAGACGTTACACCTCTGCGCCACGACGGTATATTATTTTATAGTGTTTATTCAATTAATCAATAAAGTCATTAAACAATATGCAGTGCTTTCTTTGAAATTCCCAATTGTACTAAATTTAGAAAACTAGTAACTAATTGGCTTAGCTTACTTTATTTCCTAAACCAAAATATATATGGTTAAAAAAACTGTATAATGCCAACAACATAGGTAAGGAACTTAAGTGTGTATGTATAATTTCATATTGTCCAAAACTATCTCCACGCCATTAATCTCTCTCTCACAGAACAACTTAAAAGTTTTGAGATTGTAACTATACACGTTTCTAATAACATCAGACGCTTATGGAAAGCAGAGTATTTAAGCGAAGTGCCTTTGATAAACAATGCAAAATTCTACTGACGTCATTACTTCTTAATAATCGCAAACAAATATTATATATTAAAGATAAATAAAAAATAAATAGACATATTAAAAATAAGAAGCTTCTCCTGCAACAATATAAAAATGTAGAATATTATAACATTATAATATTATTATATTATTGGAATATATAAAAATGATTGGAGAAATAGTAAAAATGATTCAGAATTTCGTTCGGTCCACTTAAATATTTCGTAGCGTTTCGAGCGAATTTTCCCACGCAACTCTTTCAAAAGACCAGATTCCTCTGAACACATTGAATTAAGCAAAAATAATAAATTATATGCTCGATATATGTATTCATATTCGGGGAGATTTTCAATATCATTAGGTAAAGACAGTGGATCAAAATTGAGATTGAAAATTATTATGCTTATAAAGATACCTTTGAAAGCCCTCAGGCATACATTTCTGTTCAATCATTGATATGTAAATCACCACCTAGGGGCTAAGATGTGATAGGTTTTGGAGATTGTCACCTTTTCAATTATACACCGCTCAACGTACCGGTGTTTATATATTTTTATTTCTGAATGCCGGTAGTGAAAGTTATAAAAAGGCTTCCGTTTCGTTTAGGCTTCCGTTAAAATTAAAAACGCTTTTGCGCATTTTTTCCGGTTGTATCAAGATTTTTTTAAATACCTTCATATTTTTGTTGAATCCCTATATATTTGTAGGTTAAAAAATACATATGCGATAGGAGCGAGAGGTATAACAGCGAAATCTCTCTATAGCTTACTAAAAGATCTCGGCCTGTCTAGAACTATCACAAATTCGTTTCTAGAACGCACTTCAAAGGCGGCATTAGCAGAATCATTTCGAATTTGGTTAGATAGTGGGAGGAGCTCGGACAGTGAAGGTGAGTGTTAATGCATTTTAAAGGGGACCCTTTAAACCTACACTTGGGTCGCAAGTTCTCCTCTTCCTACAACGCGATGGACCCGGTACCCGCACAGTGAATCTATGGAATGCCAAGCAGTTTCTTCTCTTCTCATTAATAAAGTACTTTATAATAATAGTATAAAACGTATATTTATATATAATATACGCGTCTATTTTAAAGTTACATAACACATTCGAATAAGAAAACCGCTGTCGCAATTGGGACGCGTCTAACTAACATAGCTTACCGCAAGCTAAAGCTGCTGTTGCGGTCGTATTTCAAACTGCAGTGTTTATATTTAAAATGTTTATATTTCTCGTGTTTATAAAAAATGTTTATAACATAATAATTATTAAATAACAAAAAAGTCGTACTTTTTATCGGCATGTAACAGGGTAGATAGAGAAGGCCTAGTTTTAAGACACTTAGTTTTCGAGACATTGTATTTTGAGTAAAGACACACACAATAATAATATAATAACCCATTCCCTGGAGCATCGAACCCACAACCTTCACAGTTGCAATCTGACATTGTGCCACTGCCATGTTATTTTTATTTATTTCATAATCATTAATAAAATACCATTGGACTAAAGTAGCAAATATGACGTCGTTGTAAAGGCATTTAATTGTCAAGGAGGCGTCAAGTTTCTATAATGGGAGTCTCTTGTCTAGTACTAAGAAAAGTTAATAGTACCTTAATGAGGTACTGCGAGTATAATGAGAGTTGCATGATGATTGTTAATTAGAATTAAGGTTAAAACTTTTTTTTAAATTTAAATTACGTTGACGAATGTACTTACAAAACGTGGGTGGTTTAATTAAGCAACTTTTATGTATTTTTTTTAGCAATTTTATGTATGTAATTATGTCAGATGTGAAATATATACACTTACAATATATACATATAAAGCAGGGTAAGCAAAGATAGCATAGTCGGACACTTACTCAGTCCCACAAGTGTGAATCGAACTTGTAACTTTCATGTCAGTTAGTAATGCGCCACGACGCCCTCAATAAAACAACAATAATGAAAATATAACAAAAAATTTGCATATCAACAATTTTTCTCAATTTCGTTGTTACAAAACTCCAATTATGAAGTACGTTCGTATACTTTTTGATGGGTGTTAATTTAAATTTAAAATCGTATAGCATTTTGAGTATTTTCACAAAATTTTTATTTCAACGTCAATTTGTACAGGCAATTTTCTTTATTTCTAAAGTTATAGTTAAACGTGTATTTTTAAGTAAGTTATCGTTCTGGTTTTTTTTTAAATCAAGTTTACTTTTTAATTTTCAGTTTCAATTTGTTTATTATTTCTCGTTATTACAAGAATGACAAAAACTTTAAGATGTTGGTGTTATCGTTGCCCTCAATATTTTAAAATATGTATAGTTAAATTACAAATATAAAAATATCAGAAATTCAAATAACTCAAATTAGCTTCAAAAATTAAAACTGTACCCAGTTTTTTTTCTTATATAATTATTTGCGTTCTTTCCTACCTACAGCTTATATCAAAAGAATGTAACTAATTTTATAAAAGTGATAATTTTACAATTATAAGTGTTTATAATATAATGTGTCTGTAGTAAGTAACTGAAAAAAGGAGCGATATTAACTGAGAAAGAGAAATTATGTAAGCTTATATATTTTGTAACTAAATTCTTTTTTTTTTGAGGACCGTCGTGGCGCAAAGGCGTAAGCGTCTGCCTGTTGACGCGACAGTTTGTGGGTTCGATTTCCACTCGGGGAAGATGGATTTTTCTATTTCCATTTTCTTCGCTCTGGAAACTAGACAAAGCGCGGCGTTGAGTTCCGCCACTCAACACGCAATGCCTCGAAAAAGGCGGATGAAATTATCTACGGAGTGTATTAACACTAGGTTCCACGGTCCCTGCAATTTCCTCTGCCTACCCTGCCATGTGGAGGTTGAAGCGTGAACTAAATTCCTAGTAAATTATTAAGGTTATGCAAAATGGTATAGGTATTCCTATATAATTTTTTAACTATGTTATTCTAAATGAGATAAAAATGAGGAACGTAATCCATCACGGAGGAACGTAGGTAAAAAGATTTCTAGGGCAAGTAAGGTTTCTTTCAGTATAACGGATCGCGTCGTTACTCCAAAAGTTAATGACTTTGAAAGGGCAGATACGGATCCAGTGAAGAAGTTTTTAGTTCTGTATGTATCTTTTCACGTTTTTCTACCTGGAAAAGAATCAAAAGCACGTTAGAGTAAACTTTTAATATACATATATTTAAAAATATATCCAATAGTTATATTACACTTTAGACACAAAATAAAGGCGCCAAAATGAATGAATAAATGATTAAAATTTCAATTTTTTTTTCAGTCATTTATTTCATTGCCTTTATTAATGACTCGGTATATTTTTGTTATATAATAAGTAAGTCAGGTTTTTTGGTTTATATGTAATTTTAATTGTATTGTAATTACAATACTAATAAGTTCTATTTTACTATTTATAAATAGTGCTCCACTAGAGATTTTGGTTATCTTTAGTTGTCTTTAGTGAGAATGAGTGTTACAGGTCACATTCATTTCTTATTTTATAGGTCTAAACGTTCCTTACCTCGGTACCAATATTTGAATTGGTTGACAGTTGTTGACGATAGCCTCTCTTTATAGTGTTTATCCAATTGATTTGCCGTTTTCCTTAAAGCCTCCTCGTCCCTAAATATCACTGGTGGTTACTGTACTGTGAGCTTGACTTCTTATTAAATATATATAATACGTATTTTTTTTGGTGACTTAGAAGATAATTTTTTTTTGTGCTTCATGGGCCTACCCATTTGAATATTTGATACTAAGTGCTTTTTAGCTATAGATATCAATATTTTTTTTTTTAATTTTTTTTTTTAGCTTCACGCTTTATCCCGCACATGGCAGTGTAGACAGAGGGAACTCTGCAGGAACCATACGAACCTAGTGTGAAGACACTCCGTTGCTTTAGTCCCTGCTTGGTTCCGTCTCCAGTTTCCGCCTTTTTCGAGGCATTGTGAGTTGAGTGGCGGAACTCAACGCCGCGCTTTGCCTAGTTGCCAGAGCGAAGAAAATGGAAATAGAAAAAACCATCTTCTTCGAGTGGGAATCGAACCCAGAAACCGTCGCGTTTACAGGCAGACGCTTACGACTCTGCGCCACAACGGTAGTAGTAATATCAATAGTATTCTGGTATAATTAATAGTGAAACAATTATGATTGCATGATGAAATTCAGAATATATCACGACAATAGAGGCAACTTAAATACGCAATTCCATCCAATTATACATTGATTACAATTTAAATATGGTAAAATTCGATAATTTTGTGCCATTACAAATACAATCATGTTACAATATGTAAAATAAACAATAGTAAAAGAATAATTATGTTCATACTGGCCATATAAAAGTTTTTGCTAAACTTTAGGTTAGAGGCTATAAGTAACTTAAACTAGAAATCACATTCGAAAACTTTGCAACAAACACAAAATGTATTTTGAAAGAGTTAAAAATTTCGTAAAGCTTGCAAACGCCCATTTTGTGAGGCAATTGAAAGTGCCAGCCGCCGAAATCCTCACGATTTATACGTCTAACCAATGTTCTATCTTCGGCTCTGATATATTTTCCGAATAGGAAACTCTAAGTTTTATTGCCGGACCATGTATTCAAACCGCCAGTACACAGTACTTTTCTTATTAGAGAGACACTTTAGTAGAAAATATTGTTCGTTTATCAACATTCTTGGACTGACTACCAATATTAAAGAAATTACTATAGTTTTTTTAGTAAAATGCTTGAGTCATATTTTTTAAGAAGTTAATTTACGTAATATTTTCATACTCTCGTTATTGTTTTTATATGTGCTTTAATTTCATAATAAGTACCTACATGTTTTTCTTACATTATCGTTATCTTTACTATTACTTAACATATTAGTATATCTTAAAATTGTACTTAGTAGAGTACATTACGGTCGGAGAGTACGTATAACATTTTATACTATGATTCAGATTCACACTAAGATATATCGAATATGATAAAGAAATCTTAAAATTTAGATAAAAATAAAATTTAATTTAGAATACTATAATAATATCTTACTAATACAAAAGTAGAATGATAGCAACATATATTAATTTCCAAGTTCCAATGCATAATTACGAATAGAAAGAACCTATAAATGAACGGAAATCCTATTTGAAATGCGAACGTAGGAAGTCTTTGTGCCAAAGTGTAAATTCATATCAAAGAGTCTCCCACATCGTCCTATGAATGTAAGCAAATGTAGATACGCTGTTACTAACCGTCTGAATTAGAATAAAGATAAAGATAAAATTATTTCTCTACTACATATAGTTTCACCATTAAAATAAATAGTATGCTTACAATTTAAATAATAAAGGTATGTGTGTGTGGAAGACAGAAATCTGAACAAGGTAAGACCTGTGTTTTTGTTATCATACGTATTATGCATTTAGTGTAATACAGCTAAATAAGTGATATCCGCTAAATAAGTATTATATAATGAGTTAATGGGATATGAAAATATTGTAGTATATCAAATACGTCATTTTCTCTAACAGTGACAAAGACATATACATTCCTAGCTTAAGCATTTTGGCCTTGATTTCTACATTTCTATAGCGACAGTTCGAAAATGTCTCGCTAAAATCTGCACCACAGTTGACCTAAATATCCGGTGAGTAGTATTTGCAAGATTGTCGCCAAAACCTTTGTCTTTGCAAATCATTGTAGAGTCGAAAATCTACTACAATTGTCGAGGTAATGTAAAATATTCGTCCGTAAATCTGAATAAAAGTTAATCAATATTGACATTATTTATTAATATATATATTATATAGTCGTAACGCAAAGGCGCAGCGTCTACCTTTAAAGGCAACGGTTTGTGGGTTCAATTCCCACTTGGGGAAGATGGATTATTTCATTTACATTTTCTTCGCCATGGCAATTAGACAAGCTCGGCGTTAAGTTCCACTATTCAACACATAATGCCTCGAAGAAGCGGAGAACGGAATGTCTTAACACTATGTTCCCATGGTTCCTGCGATACATACTCATATAAGCCCAAAAATATAATTTCAAAATTGTAACTCTAAAATGTATTTGCGAGTCAAGAAATAAATATCCAAAAGATATCGGCTTAACAGTACATCTGTATATTAAATAGCCCTTAAATAAGAGTCGGGGGCATCGCAGCGTCAGCGGGGATGGATCGCTCGTAATGATTACTCTTCGAGATTTTATCTCGGGACATCAAAGTCAGTATTTTGCCTAAAATGGGTAGACTCTAATCGAATTGAATTATGGGAACAATAACTTTGTTATAGTAAATTCTTCTCGTCCTTTCTTGTAAATTATGTATTCAACTGCTTTAGAATTGTTTTATGTGTATAAAAATACATACGTATATTTAAATAATGACATTGTTTTTGAAATTCTATTTTATTTATCTAACCATAGAATATATGAAGACCGTCTTGGCGCAATAGCACAGCGTTTACCTGTAAAAGCTATGGTTTGTGGGTTCGATTCCCACTCGAGGGAGATGGATTGGTTTGTAGGTTCGATTCCCACTCGAGGGAGATGGATTTTTGCAAGCGCCCCTTAGAGCTCCACCACTCAACACGCAATGTCTCGAAAAGGCAGAAAACGAGGAACAGAGTGTTTACACCAGGTTCATGTGGTCCCTGCTTCCCTCTGAAAGTGTGAAGCTTATAGAAAATAACAAATGTTATAACATAACTAAATTCCACTAGCCTAAAAAGCAATGATAAGTGTCGAATAAAATATAAGTTAGTGAAAGAGAATCAATCATTATTATTTCCACAAATGTAGCTTGAAATTGAATACAACTAAATTGACCAAAACCATAACTTAGTACAAAACAAAATGGTATTCATTTTGTTTTTATGTAAATAATACGATAAGTTTTACGTTAGCTGCCATCATTCACATCAATATTTAATGTTCAGAATTTTGTCTTTAAGTAAAAAGGTCAGAAGATACTCATCAACTAAATAAGTTGAGTGTTTTTATTTCTTTTTTTATTTTTTACCAAGGAATGCTTATTATTAGCTGCCTGTTACATTCTATTATACATTTTCAATATATTTTCGTAATAACAGCATTCTGAAGCATCTATAAATACTATATTTCATGTAATTTACATAATTCAAAATAACGATTGTTTTATTGTACCTACTGAAAAACATAAGAAATAAAAGATAGTCTATATTTTCTCAACATATACATGTTCGTGCATAGTCTATATATGTTTATGCAACATAGGTTGTTATGTATTTTACATTGTGTTAATCGTTTCTATGTTACTTACTGTGCGGTTAGAATTATGTCGGCTATAGATTGTATCATGGCCCCGTGACTCATGGATCATATGCACCACTTAGTTATTACTATTTAACCACGCATGTAAGTGGATAAAAGATAATATTTTATAATATTTAGTATCAGCATTGGTATTATCAGAAATCAAACTTTTTTAAACAAAAAGAAAAATCTTTACTAAACAAAAGTTTTTTTTTACAAAAGTTTTTTTTTACTTTATACATAATTAATCACCTTACTTCTACTTAACACCATTAACTACAAAAAACTTCAATAGACTAACTGAAATTCTTTTCGAATGGACTAATAATAATGATATTGAGGCAAAATGGTCTTGACAGCGTCACAGAGGCTTATCTTATATAGCAAATATTCATTATTTTTATATCCTTATCCATCTAAAACTTGCCTGTTTCTACAAGATAACTCACCCGCTCGCAACGCTCGCTCTAAGTGCCGTGCCAGTAAGTAATTAAATCAAACCCTGCCTTTTTCCAATTTTCAATAGAGCTTTTAATGTGTTTTAAAGCACTATTTACAGTCGATACTGACGTTGAACGAAGAAATTGATGTGATAATTTCTATAAATCCTTTCGGTAAAATAATATGTATATAAAAGATTAATAATAATACTTGTAACTCTTTATATTATATATGATGGTAAAGTAGACATAGAGAACATGGTGTTCGATCACTTCGTTCACCGTTTTGGGACAAAATTAACACCTTTTTTGTTTGCTTTGGTGGTTCCCAATTAGTGACAGAATCTCTATACCACATTTCGTTTTGGTACATTAAGAATGACGTTTTAAGCGAAATTGCTAGTTCTTGGATTACCAGTTTAGTTAAGAAACGTCTTCTTTAAGTATTTTTTCGACATTTCTTTAACAATATCAATTTAAATACAACAATCTCATTTTAAAATGCAAATAAATATAAATATTTGAAATTATCAACTGTTTTACTATTAGGGTTTTGTTTTTCATTATAATGTTACGCTTGCCCCTGACATAGTATAAGAAAGTTTTTGTTTAAAATGCAAATAGCGGGTACGGTGGTGTCGGCTACGCCATTAACTCGTTGAACAACACGAAATTGTATTTAAGAACTCTGTGTTCATTATATTTATGTTTACCATGTTCTTCTTTAACCGTGAGATTTAAATTGTTTTATTATAGAAAACAAAGCCATTATAAAATTACTTTATTGTACATTTTCATCAAGATTTCGTAGACTTATTAATATGAAGTCAAACAAAATCATACTTCAAAGACGCAATCAATATATATGAGCTATGCTGTATTTTTTCTCATTTCGAAGTTAAATGTTAGGTTACATTACAATAAATTGAAAAATTATTAAAATTGGTAAAGTCATAAAAATATCATACCAACTTGTATCCGTAGGTCATTGTCTAAATTAGTGCTGCACGATTTTAGGTTTACAAATTTATATCAATTATAATTTCTACTGACCTAGAATCACGACTTTAGCTTGGCCGATAAATTTTTGATAAATTTCCGATAAATTTCCCGTAATTTTTTTACTATATATCTCCTTTACATAATAATATATAGTACAAAATCATTGTAAACTGTTATTGCTATTTTATTGTAACTTGGCACCATAATAGACGCCTAAACTAAAAAAGTAAATTGAAATAAGTATTTATATAATGACATTTTATAAACCATAACTTATTTTATTACAGAAGGGAATCAGGAACTCAACTCCCTCGATCAGCCAGTATCGATTCCATAGTGGAAGCGGCAATATGTGCTCGACATTCAGAACCCTGCACTATTACACTTCAATTGCCAAGAGCGGATCGCGCCTTAAGTTTGGTCTCACCTGCGGTGGGACGACGCACTAAATCGCAGAGAGGACAGGCAGGTATGTCTACATAATATACTAATTAGTACAACATAAATTATGTATATATATATATATATATATATATATATATATATATATATATATATATATATATATATATATATATATATATATATATATATATATATATATATATATATATATATATATATATATATATATATATATATATATATATATATATATATATATATATATATATATATATATATATATATATATATATATATATATATATATATATATACAACAACAACAACTTAAAAAAAAGAAATTTTAAATATGGAATGTAAGGCCCAAAAATATACTAGGAAAAGCCATGAATTCAAGTTTTTTTTTAAAGTGTTTATCATTTCTTCAACTGGCATTTGATAATGATCGACGATGATGACGTGATCAGAACTATAACACACACGTTCGAAAATCACTGATTTTCATTAACTTCATAATCACAAAATAATTTTTCTATATTTAAAAACTTATCACCTCATGATTTTCACATATTTAACGGAGTAATAATAAAAAGCTTAACAGAAAATTATTTTATACGTACACAATATACTGTCAATACAACATACATTATCTGCTGACATCAAAAGCTCGTTTAATTAAACAATAAGCACATCTTTAATCCATTTCAATTTAAATTGACCTCAGAACATCAATAGGGTTTGGTTGACGTTATTTCATGTTCTTTGAGTGGAACATCGCTTTGACAAATATATAATTTCAAAACGGTATTGGATAGAGAAATGTACCTGTCGTAGTTTACGAACTATTTATTTTCTTTCTTTTTTAACGAATTTATAGTGAAATAAGTCTAAAACTTTCTACAAGTTTAAAAAAAAAAGCTTTACGCTACTTTCTGCAAGTAGATAGTGGAAAATTTATGTTAAGATACTCCATTTCCTACTTGTGGCCTAATTTTCAGATTTCTACGCCATTTGTCTGATTATGAGAACATGAAAAGGAAAATTAATTTTCCGTAGCAGAATTGAACCAAGACCCACCACTTTTACAGTCAGACGTTGCTACTAATGCCACGACGACAAATGTATTAATTATTAACAGTATATAGTATTTTAGTTAAATTTCGTAGCGTTTCGTTTAGTTCTGCCACAGACCGTCTTACGTTCTCATGTTCAGGCAAAGCATTATTACAATATGTCCAGGCAGAGGCCTTCCCTAGTAAACGGTAGCTTATATATGCTTTCGTGGTCAAGTTACACAAAATACTTTGGGATTTACATGTGTTATCTATATATTTCGGAAATTAGGGATCTTTCATAAAGTTCTGAATACTTGTGGATGGATCTGGGATTTGTTATAATTACGCATATTTCATATTGTTGTCACATCCCTTGTAATATAAGTTAAACACAACTTTCTATTCATTTTATGGCATTGTAATTGTTATGGAAGTATTTCAGTAACATAATTGTTAATTCATTAATCTTACCACTAATGTCACTTTTAAAGTTATCGATAAAACGAATTACCACGTCCTATCAGACATTAAAAAAAAAGCTGATAAGCTGATGACTTAGTTTCTTGACTAGAGTACTGAAAAGACTGATGCTGGAGCGTTTAGAGAACGCTTGAAGACAGAGTATATGGCTTGCAGAAAGCCAGACCCAAGCACTATCCGTTTAGGATCTGAGCTAGCTGTTAAGTCGAATATGTTCAGATACCTTGGATCTGTCATGCATAAATAGAATCTGGCATCGACCACGAAGTCCGTGTCCGTATAAGCGCTGCTTGGACCAAATAGCGAGAGGTTACTGGTGTGGTCTGCGAATGTCGAATAACGCCCTAGCTCAAGCGACTGATATACAAAAACTTTATATTCCAATTTTTTTATATGCCCGGACGACTAAGGATGTGAAGGCTGGATGTAGTGAAAGAGGACATGATAGCCAATAGATTGTCCACTGAGGATACAGAATACCGAGCACAGTGGAGTATGCTTAGTCGGAATAAATTTTCTGGTATATTGAATATTTTATGTTTTTAGTTACTGAAGTATTTATATTTAATGGTATTTTTTTAAATTAGACTTAAAGTCGTAGCCATCGTATATACTTAAAAGTGTGAAATTACCCAATATATATAATAAAACTTTAAACGATACTAATTCCGTGCACAGTAACTCAGAACTTTAAAACTACACTACGGACACAGAAACAACAACTTTATTGTAAACCGTATTTAAAGGAATTTCAAGCGAAGCTTTCCGCATCGACGAATAATCGATGAGAAGAATTAAACTTGTACGTGCGTATTTGTTTACAGCTTGCAACTTGCAATTTATTACTTATTTATATGAAAATTATACGTTCAGTTATAAATATTTTACATTAAATTGAATTTTTAAATAAAGCATTTTCAAGATTAACAAATTATATTATCGGAAGAGAGAATACAACGACGTACTTAGTAAGTCATAATATGGTGTATGGTTTATGCAGATGATATTTTTTATCGTTTACTAAGTAACTTATTATTTAAAACTATCGCTGAAACGTGGAACAAGGTGACTTTTGGTGTAATTACTTGAACAATGAATGAACTTGAGAAATGAATTATTCTCGTTTTCTAGGTCTGGTAAGGTTTCTCCACATTCTCCATCTCGCAGCATTACATTTCTCCACTTTATATGTATTATCTAGAATAAAGGGCAATAGAGTATTCTCTTTCTCTCCATTCACTTCTCTCAATTTTCTTTGTCAGTTTTCCCTACTGAGAATAAAGATAATGTTAAAAATGTTTAAAGCTTAAAAATGGTGAAAAGAAATTTAAAATCGGTCGAGTAGTTTTTGAGCCTATTCATTATAAAGAAACAAATATTACCTCTTTATAATATTAATACAGATGTAAGCCTGTCATATTATTGGAGCAAAATATACAGAGCGATATTTAAGCTTCAAGTTTATTGAGAGGTTACAATGTATATTTGAGAATTGATATATTTATGGATTTTATATATTATGTCAATGTATATCAAAACTAGCTATATAGTATAGCTATTCTTCTGGAAAGATCGATTGTAAATTATTCTTTTATTTCCTTTGTTTTAACGCTCACGTCACGCTCTATCCATGGAACCTCGTGTTAAGACACTCCATTCCCCGTTTGCCACTCTTCAAGGCATTACGTATTATTACACTCCATTCCCCGTTTGCCATTCTTCAAGGCATTACGTGTTGAGTAGCGAAACTCAACGCCGCGCTTTGCCCAGTTGCCAGAGAGAAGATAGTGATAAAATCCATCCTCAGCGGAAATTGATCTGTTTCTCTGCTTCACGACACTCAATGTGATTCTACATATTGAGTTAAACTTGTATTATATATTTTTCATACAAAAAATAAACTGTCTTTCATTCAAAACAATTTATGAACATCAAGTAGTGCATGTATGAGCAAGAGCAACTCCTACTCATTTAAATAGGAAGTCAAGTAAAGTCATTTTATATGAAAGCTAAAACTTGAGCGCATCATTTAAACTTTTTCGTGAGTGTACTTAAGTTAGTTAGGTATGTAATTAACAATGTGAGTATTATAATGTCAGTACATTTTAAAATTATTTTGCATACTTGTGAAGGATAATTTTGTTTTAATAAGCTCTACGTATTTAATTTTTTTAGTGAGTATGATGACACCAGTTTAGATTTTTTTCTTTTTGTATATTTTTATTATCTACATATTTATTTAAAACAAAATAATTTTAAAATAAAAGGTTCTTGTTACTGTTATCACGAATTTCCTAGTTTTTTCGCTGCCCGCAATGATTCTAACTTAATTTTTATAGTCAAACCAATTTGATGACCGTATTTCATTTGGACTATGACTACTGAACAGTTAATTTTACAGTAATCTGCTAAATTTTTTTCAGGATGTTAACTTATGTCTTCCTTAAAATTAGTTCTAATTCGCGTATATTTAAAAGCCTTCTTGTTACATAGTCATAGTTTTTCTAATCTATAAACAACAATTTAAATATAATTAACTATATATAAATAAATAAACATATATATCTAAATAAATTTAAAAAAATTGACACTATAAAAAGATATAGGCCTGTAATCTGTAATACCTGGCGTATTACGTCGTACAAATATAAGAGCTTTATAAAAATGATTATAACATATACCCTATTTTACATACTACAAGCACTTGCCTTTATGTAAAGGATAATACAATTAACTGAGCTTTCACCTTTTAAAAGCCCTTTTATAATTAAGTTTCAAATAAATTCTAATTGAAGCTTTCTGTTTTACTTATGAGCTTGTAATTATTTCGCACATATTTAAACTAAGTGTAAAATAAGTATATAAAAGTTTAATGAGTGTATGTAACATTTCTTATGGCTTATTCAATAATTATTTTTTTTAGAATATTACGTATTCAATAACGGAACTTAACGCCGTGCTTTGTCTTGCTATTAGAACGAAAATGGATAATAAAAATAATAATTTCGCCTCTAGTGAGAATCGATCCAATAACCATAGTCTTTACAGTGTCAATGCCGCTATGCCACCAAGACCTTTCTTTATACAACGCAATTACAATTGCAATATTACAAAATAAATCGCAAAT
This sequence comes from Dione vanillae, assembly GCA_037178615.1. Classification (NCBI taxonomy): domain Eukaryota; kingdom Metazoa; phylum Arthropoda; class Insecta; order Lepidoptera; family Nymphalidae; genus Dione; species Dione vanillae. The sequence goes on from JAZFAU010000088.1 coordinate 2,122,958, forward strand.
TTAAAACTCAAATATCAAAATGTCGAAGAAAATAAATTTTTATATTGAACACAAAACTTATTTGGGGCCAAACAAGCAGTTTTCTCTTAGAATAAAACTTAAATCATTGGTGACACGAATGCTCTTGAGGGCAAAGATCAAAGAAAGCGTTGCACTGTGCTATTTTAAAAGTAGTTTTCCTTATTTTGTCGTTTATTTTTGATATATTTTTGCTTACCAAAATTTACAGTCCATCATTTCTGTATATCTAGTGGGTTACCCATATGCGCTTCATTTTATTAACTTAACACTTTTTGGAAACGGTAAAGTTAAAAATATATATTTTTTTAAAAGACAGAATTTCTGATCTTCATGTCCCTTTCCTTCGCTCTACCTACTAGACAAGCGTTTCATTGAGTTCCGCCACTCTACATGCAAAGTCTCGAAAGTGCCGGGACGGAATGTCATAACATTCTGCTATGCTCTGGATCAAGGTGAAGCTAAAAATATTTTTTTTAAATCATATCTAATCTTGAAGTTAGTGTTAAGATACAGGTGAGTGATGTAACACGGTGTTACCATATTAGTAAAAAGAAAATAATTATTTATTATTTAATCTGTTATTAATATTATTTACTTCTTCTTCTATTGTTTTTAAATGGAATTTAATAATGAAGTGACCATATATTATTACTATATATCACGCCACTCTCGTCGTCTAGTAAAAAAATCCACGCTAGTTGAAAAAAATACGCATATATACAAGTACACATAGTAAACGCTTATATACAAGTATATATATAACCCATTTAGCATAGCAAGCACATTAAAACACAAGTTAAAGAGTGGTACTATTCATACCTCTTTAGAATTAAACTATTATTTTTTGACATCCTTAATGCGAAATTATTAATATCATCAATTACAGAATTATTTACATATATAATATAATATGTGAATAGTAGCTGCAGGAACATAATATTTGTATATATATATATATATATATATATATATATAATATATATATATATATATATATATATATACTATATATATATATATATATATATATATATATATATATATATATATATATATATATATATATATATATATATATTATATATATATTATATATATATATATATATATATATATATATATATATATATATATATATATATATATATATATATATATATATATATATATATATATATATATATATATATATATATATATATATATATATATATATATATATATATATATATATATATATATATATATATATATATATATATATATATATATATATATATATATATATATATATATATATATATATATATATATATATATATATATATATATATATATATATATATATATATATATATATATATATATATATATATATATATATATATAGTTATACGACATTGCACGAGTCGCCAACTTTGCCGATAAAATAATCGATATGACTGCTTCATTAATTAACAGCAGACGCGGCGGATGTGGACTTCAAAACGATAGTGATGCCTCGATAGGTACTTTGGAATGATCGATTATGGAAAGTCCAAGCGGAATCAAAAAATAATAGAGTCTATGTAAATATATATTCACAAGTATACGAGCCACCGGGATTATGTGACGCTTGTCTCGAACGACTTAGTAACGGACGACGCTAGAAATCTATCAAGAAACGAACAAACAAAACGTCAGTGTTTGTGCGAAAAACTCAGGTTCCACCGAGATTTGAACTCGGATCGCTGGATTCAAAGTCCAGAGTGCTCACCATTACACCATGGAACCGCTTATTAAAACTTTATTTGAATATTGATCTTATCTCGCTAATTATTGGGAATATACTACAGCGTAGGCTTATAATATACCACTTGATCAAACAGTGATCGAATTATATTTAATGATAGACAAACGCTAAACGACATCTCTGAGTGTGTCGAAGGTAGCTTCGATACAGCTCAGTGGTCGTCGGCTCCGTTCGCATGCACTAATTGCGCTGTTTCCTTTCTGTTGAGACATCAGAATTTGAGAGAAATTCGTCTCTAAAGAGAGTTAATTTTCTTGTACGGAACAATTTTCAATGGAGTTGTCTATTTCGAATTCGTCTTTAGAATGAAAAATATTCTCATAGTTTTCGTTCGCTAATGTATTGTTTTAAATGTGGAGAGTATATAAAACCACACGTAGAGTTGCTTCTGTCGCGAGTTGAGTTCCCTTACGTTATGTATGTGTAGATATATATGTACATACATACATACATACATATGTAGGTGATAGTATAGTGGAAAGCGTCACTCCCAGTAGAGGTAACTAAAGAAGAAACTAAGCTTTTGAATTTGCTCGTTGCCAACGTCCATACCACGTTGAACACACCGGTTCTCGTCCGATCACCGAAGTTAAGCAACGTCGGGCGCGGTCGGTTCAGTGTTTTCTGTGTAAACAATATAAACATATACTGACGTATATATATATATATATATATATATATATATATATATATATATATATATATATATATATATATATATAATATATATATATATATGTATATATATATATATATATATATATATATATATATATATATATATATATATATATATATATATATATATATATATATGTATATATATATATATATATATATATATATATATATATATATATATATATATATATATATATATATATATATATATATATATATATATATATATATATATATATATATATATATATATATATATATATATATATATATATATATATATATATATATCGCCGGAAGCCATATAAATCCTTGGGAGAAAGTTATGTACAAAAGTGGACTATACATGGATCGATAGAAAATACACCTTAAAGTATAAAAATAACCAAATTTTCGTCGTTTTATTGACTAAGATATTTAATACATTTACAAAAAATAAACAAGACGCAACTTGCTATGAACAAATTGCGTCGAGAGAGTAAAGAAAACTACTCTCAAAATTGGAGTCTCTCAAATCTCGTTTAAGCCATTTTACGGTGTAACTTTATATTGTATTACGCATCATAATATTTTTTAGTTTTATCGTTCTCTTATTTTCTAAGTAACACACATTTCACCACTTTGAAAGTGTCGTGGAAACTATTCAGTTACATTAAATGTGAAACCGCAAAATCATTTCGAATACCTATCCATATACATTCCATACGAATGGGGTTCATGAAAAATTTTATTTTGAATTTATATTCTAAATATAAGAAAACCCTGAAACTTGTTTTGTTTTTCCTTTTTACTTGTAAATCTTAAGGCCATTCAGAGAATACATCTATATACTGAAAAACTTTTCTCGCACTTAGTATAGTACCTATTCATTATCATAAGACCACCTTAAGTTACTTCAACATTACTACTAAAATTATGCAACGTTTGTTAAACTATTGTATAATATATATGCTAAACCGCGCGATAACAATAAACATGTACTGTAAAACTATCTATAGGTACCCACGACACAGGAATACCTAGTGTGGGTACCACCGGCCATTTCACTGTATAATGTTGTTATTTTGTTAATTAGCATTTTTTTCATTTTTAATTTTTTCACTCACCAGGTTTTAACAGTATGGCATATGAACGAACAAGCGGACAGACAGACACGACTAATTTATAAAAGTTCTGTTTTTTAATATTCGGAAGTATAAAAATGGAGACAAATAGAATAAATTGTTACGATATTTATATTATGAACGTACGTACACAACGTTATGAACTTTTGGACGTTTTAAATACTTACATTTTAAACACGAAAATTAAATATACTCAATTAGAAGTTTTACATAACAAGGTTGAAATTTCGAGAAGACTAACTTACTCTAATTAATTAGTTCTTTGTTACCTTTGCTCATGTTTAAAGAACTTCCCATTTTATTTCGCAAACGTAATACGAAAAAATATATTTGTAGACCAAGTTACTCATTATACCTGGGTATTATATTAACTGGGTATTATAATTGACTGGGGTATTATTATAAACATTTCACTATACATATCAGAAACAATTTTTTACAATAAGTAGTTACAAAGTAATTAGTTTTAATTATTGAAAATGCATCATCCTAATTGTAAATGCTACTTGCTAACTTTTCATATCAACATATTAAATAGCCTGGACAATTAATTGATCTTGTTATTTTTTTTAATATTAATAGACTGTTGCCTATTTTCTCTTTATGCCATAAACATCATATTTTAGTCTTAATTGAAATTTCTGATCATATTTAAAATCTCAAATAAATCACTGTGAAAGCAAAAAATGTCTTTTAAAAAGTAAAAATATGTTTTTGCGACAGTAAATGACCACTTTTATTATATAAATCTTTTTCATCGTACATCTAACAACGCTTATAAGTGCTATTGATAGTAACTGAACCAAAAGTGGTAGAATTATAATAAAATTTACGCAGTTCTTCACAACTTTTAAAAGTTTAAGACGGCCAAACTATAAATAAGCCCTATATATATGTAGATTATGTATTTTCGACTTGAAAGTTGGTATGCCTGAATTCAGCGTTCTTGTTCAATTTAAATGTAAATGTGGGGTTAATCTAAGGTTTCCTGTACAAAAAATCTAAAGGTGACCTAGATTAGTGTCGCATCGCTTTTCCTACATTTTGTAAGATTTGCGGCTTTGTAAGCCACGTATTTTGTAAAACAAAATAGATTAACCAGCTTACAATTAGATAATTTATAGTATCATTTAGAGATTAAAAATGACAGTTTTTTTATCTATAACTTATTTATTTACATTATCTGTATTATTATTATTATACTAAATATCTAAAAGTAAAACTGTTATTAATTTAGTTTACAACGATGGACTTGTATCTATGAAAGATCATTTATTTTTACGTAACCTTTTGTCTTATATAAAATATTTTTCTCGTCAAAGGTTACACAAACTATTTTTAAGGCAGGACAAAGAGTACGTATAAGGCACTATTTTTTTTATTTTTTTTTTTAGTTAAGCAAATACTGGTATATTTTACTGCTTAGAATTTCGTTTTAAAATCATTGATAGGTGAATGTTTAATTTTTACAAGTATTAATGTAAAATATTTTTTGCACTCTACACATTTTCAGGCTATATAGAGCACTGGATAGACATATAGAGATGAGTTGAAACACTCCGTTCTCTGCTTTCCATATTCCACTGTTGAGTGGAGGAACTAAACCTACACTGTCGTACTCCAAGCTAAATTCTTTTGTACGTGTACATGCTTTTTAGTACTTTCATGATCTAATAAAAAATATGCTCAATTTATTTCTTCCTTTCTGGAACTGTTCATATGACAAATTAATATCAATGATACATTTGTAACTACACTTAATAAAGCGGCAATTCTTCTCAAATTGAAAGTCGACGTTTTCGTTGTTTATTTTATTTGTAATATGAGAGAGCTTGCACGGGCTTGTATGTGGTTTTTTTAAATAAAACGTCATAATTTGTAAGAATAAGTTTAATATTTTAATTTATATCATGTAAACCTTATGTAATTAGTAATATTCATGTCATGTCATTGTTATTTGTCACAAATCTTAGAAGTATAGACAGCGACTGTAAAAATGCCATTATAATATACAGTGTGGGTTCGATTCCTAGCCAAGTCTCTCTTTTCTTATTTTTCTTGCTTTAACAACAAGACAAAATGCAGTGTTTCATTCAAAATTCTTCTACTTTTATAAAAATATTAAATTACAAATAAAGTAAACCACGTATATATTCCGCCAAACCTTCAGAAATTCACAATTTAATATGAACTAACAGGTGTTTTAATGGACTCTGTGCTCGTGACCGACGTCGGTATCTATCTAATTAATTCCTAACATCTTGATAGATAGCCAAAGATACGTATTGAACCAGCTTGAGCTTGATATCTACCGACGCCCACAACTAACCTGTGATTGATTAATATTCCAAATTGCAGCGTATCTTGTATACGTCAGTATGTTAGACACGGTGATCTGTACCTTATAAGATTAGACGTAAAAATAGCTATATATATATATATATATATATATATATATATATATATATATATATATATATATATATATATATATATATATATATATATATATATATATATATATATATATATATATATATATATATATATATATATATATATATATATATATATATATATATATATATATATATATATATATATATATATATATATATATATATATATATATATATATATATATATATATATACAATTTTTTATATGTACAGACGACGGATACTTTAAAAATAAATTAAATCAGTAGAATACTATCATCAACATTATATACACGAAAGAATTATTATTTCATTATAAAAATAATCAATATTCCCTTAAAAGAAAAAATAGAATAAAATCCCGTTTTATAATTACGAAAGAACCAGTTTATGGAACACAGTTATATGGCCGTAGTCTGGTGACCACTTATTCTAAGCATTTAGCATTAAATGTTAAAGATATCCAGTTTGACTTCATTATTTATACTTCTAGCTTGAATGAACGTCATTAACTATAGTAAGCGTATATATATTTGTTGATTCCGTTTGAATTTAATGATTTTATAGGATAATTAGAGTTAATTTTGTTTAAATAATCTTATTTAAGTAAAATTAATTTTTCTTCTTCCTTTCATTCTCACTTACTTAATAATTAATCTGAAAGCTAGTATTGATCAATTGAAAAAAAATTTACGTGCCATTTACGTATTGTGTGAAGTGTAACAATAATATTCAAACAGATAAACAATAGTATTTCAAGTAATATTTTTAAATAAACATAGATACTAAATATTAAACTATTTTATATTCTAATTGTACATCAATAAGTCAACATTTAAACAAAATACAATCTTGTCTTGTCCATTAAAATGTAGTGTACTATTACAGCAAAAAAATTATTATTATTTGTTAGTCACTACCTGATATAAATACAAAGGCACAATAAGGTCCACAAAACTTTGTTCATTATAAGTAATCAGAGTCAACCCACAAAGTGCATCAACACATAGCTATGTAGAGCTTTTAAGGCTCTATACTTCCATCTCTTTTACACCAATTATCTACATGAATGCTATCCCGCTCTATGCATGGCGACAGCTAGCGGTTAGTAGTTAAACTAAATGACAGTTGCGCACACGCATGTCTTTGTATTGTATACGCGAGCGTTTATTTAGTTGTATTTCGTAAATTTATATCTAAAGTTGTATTCGGTTCTCGCAATTCAATATGTTAATAATATTTTGCACTAAATTCTTCAGTATATGTGATAAAAATGTGCGTTTGTGTCAGTAAATGAATGTTCGGGGTGTTGTTGACATATCTGGTTTATTGACTTGGAGCCCGAAGAACAGAATCAAGATAAAGCTAAAACGTATGTAACTTTGTGCCTTACCGTGTAAATATTTTTTTGTTTGTACACCTAAGCTTTGAAGAACTTATTACTTTTGGCTAAAACAGTATATATTAGGTTATGAACCGTTTCTTTGATGTTTTTCCTTTAAAAAATAAAATATCTGTATATTAAATAATGATAAATATACATATTAACGAAATTTGTAATGCAAATATAATTCTAATAACTTATTAAATGTCAATTCTTAATTTCGAGAAATAATTTAAGTAATTAGTATTCATCGAAGACGTTTTAATAATCAATTTAGGTCGCTTTAATTGATTTCAAATTAAAGACGAGCTCTGTTGAATTATTATAACAGTTTAATATTTATAAACAAAACTATTTTATGCCATATTATAAATAATCTGTGTCGTTAATAAAATTGTTAAATGTTTTATTTTATTACATTGTTTATTTTACAATACTTAAAACATTTTTATTTTATCATAGAACTAGAAATCGCTCAAATCGCAATCAGGAAAATTACAATTTACCTAAACGTTTAAAGAGATCTCACAAATTTAAATAAATATATATCTTACAATATATTTTCTTACATGCAATTTAATTTTTTATTAAGCTTCTTTATTGTATGTTGAAGATTGAAAAAACCAATCAAAACAATTTTTATTTCCCTTTTGTGATAACATTTTTTTTTCATCTATACTTTGTAAAAAAGCTTCTTTTTTTTCATAAATTTCATATTTTTTATAAGCTTTTATTGATTCAAACTCGTATGGTCTAAAAAATATGTAGATGTTTATATTTTAATGGGCATTGAAAAAAATGATTAATTCCTGTTAACGACGAATTTAAATCAATTATTAATTTACTTTTTTAATTTAAGCTGGTACGATCAAAATTAACATAAAATTTATAACTTAAATTTTGTAACGTCCCAACACTATGTATTCTACGTTAACAAATTGAAATCGATACGCATGTTACGTACCTATTTAGTATAGAAAACATTTTTAATAACTTTATTGTTTTATTTAACAATAGAGCTCGCAGTTAAAAGTAAATACAATATTTATTTCTTCACAAAACAATTGTATAGAGATGAAAGGTTGTTTATAAAAATACAAATGATGAAAGTGAATATGACTTAGTAGCGATTGAAAGTCTATAACAATTATCGATTACGATTGAATAGTAACCATGTTCTGGTATTGTGAGACTTTTTACTAATCAAGACAACAATACCGTCTCTTCTACCCATATAAGGCAATAAATAGATGAACTTTCGTTATACTAAAGATCTATACAAAAAAAATCACATATTTTTACGTGTTATGTTTTATATATATGAGTAAATTAAATCAGGCAATATTTTAAGCTTATCCTTTTTAGCTTTCACAAAAGACTTAATTTTCATTAAATTAATTGCTTCAATTCATTAATTAAGTAAAAAAATAATAAAAGGAATAAATTTTACATTAAATTTCATTCATTTTAGTACTGTGATATTTATTTATTTACTCAAGTGCTAATTTATGTTTCTAAATACCGCTGTCATATACACTGTCTACTACTCCGATCAATTCGCGGTCAATGCCGTGAAAACAAGTTACGTTACATAATATAAGATTATATTTACATTGCAAATGCATATATCCATATGCATTTCGCTAACAGAGCGCGACGAGAGATAACATGAAATGCTGTATTAATAATTTTAGCTTAATTACAAGTAAATTATGATGTTTGGAAAATTATCTTTATTTAATATTATATTAATTCTCTCGGGGCGGGGACTGAGAAAGCTGGGACTAAACAGCAGTTCCCCTTTTCCTACTCTGCCACGTACGGAATAAAGCGTGAAGCTAAAAAAATATTCTCTCCGTTTATCATAAAGGCTTGGTAATAAATAATATAACTAGTTTTGTTCAAAATGCACGATTATTAAGAATATATATATATGTCTTAAACATTTATAAAACCTACATTATTATGTTTTACTAATTAATTTATTGTGTTTATGTTTGAGGACCGTCGTGGCGCAGTGGCGTAAGCGTCTCCCTGTAAACGCGTTTGTGGGTTCGATTCCCACTCGGAGAAGATGTATTTTCTATTTGAATTTTCTTCGCTCTGATGAACTAGGCAAAACGCCTTGTTGAGTTCCGCCACTCAACACACAATGCCTCGAAAAAGGCGGAAAGCAGGGACTAAGCAACGGAGTGTCTTAACACTAGTTTCCCACGGTTCCTGCGGTTCCCACTGACTACCCTGCCATGTGCGGGATAAAGCGTGAAACTACAAAAAAAATAGTTTATAATAATAAATGAAATGGAAAATATATGTAAATGTTATAAATGAATATTAAAAATAATTACCGTGACTCTCTCACGTCGATACGTAATGTTCCTAATTAGGGTCTAAAAGTAAATGTACTTTTAATTCTCCATAGCCAAAGTCAAAAAATACTTGTCTTTTTAAGAAATATAGTGTGAAAATTAAAAACTAAGATTAAAGTCCCAGTACTAAGTAATTAATACAAAATATTCTTAAAAAATTAACGTTGACTAAAAGCAAGAATTAATTTATAAAAGCTCTATTATAATTTGATACAAGCATACTAAAGAGCCATAGTGCAATATTTTATAGGTGTCTAGCATTTAAGTTCATCTTTAAGCTATGAATGTGCAAACCTGTACAAGGTACAAGTACACAAACGTCAGTATTTGTTGGCGACACCGCGTCTTGCATTCTAACCGTGTACATTCCTAAAACAGACGAAGCTGCTTAATATAATAATGTAGTCATAATGTCATTACTGGCAAATAACATTTTAAATATATATTTTTTTATCTTCGCGCTTGATCCCGCGCATACCAAGGTGGGCTAAGGGAACCCCGGGAACTATGGGAACCTATAAATATAAAATAAATATAAAATTAAATATAAAATAAAAAAAAATATTTTATATTCCTAGTTACTCTCGACTTCATTAGGTACAAGCATTAATTTTAAAAATTTTACATTTAAACGATCATTAATTGTATTTTAATTGATTCAAGTTTGGAATACATCTATATTTTAACAGATTAGTTTTGGCTTGGCTATTTCTAGCAAAATATAGTAATATATTACGTGTAGTATGCAAACGATTTATGTTTCCTGTTGGCATCATATACCAAGACACATTCACCAGAAATCAATTACCAAGAAATCTTTTTAACAAAAAAAAACAATTGTTACTTCTTATCTCTGAACATGTAAGAATTCATTATCTCAATAGTTAATAGGTCAATTAAATTAGTGCAAATTGAGTCAGCGTTTATCAGTAAATGTAAGGGCTACTATTATGTATATATATATAAATATATATATATATATATATATATATATATATATATATATATATATATATATATATATATATATATATATATATATATATATATATATATATATATATATATATATATATATATATATATATATATATATATATATATATATATATATATATATATATACATATATATATATATATATATATATATATATATATATATATATATATATATATATATATATATATATATATATATATATATATATATATATATATATATATATATATATATATATATATATATATATATATATATATATATATATATATAAATATATCTCTTCGAGATAATCTTAAGAGCAAAAAGAAACAATTAATATTATAAGGAGGTAATGAAAGGGATATTATATATAACGTATCATATTATAAGTGTCCATTATTTTTTACAAACAAAAATAGCACATACTTATAATACGATAAATAATAGTAGCATATCACAATTTATTTTGATTTCATTCTCTCACGAAGAAGTAAATTATTCGATAATTGCAGTATTGAATTAGTCCACTCAACACCAAATGACCGGAATTTAGGTAGAGAATCCCATTATTCTTAGTTCCCTTTAAGTAGGTTTACGTAAGTCATCATGCTTCATCATGCGTTTAATAATGAATTAGTGCATTTTTTATAAAATTATGTACTAAATAAATTACATTTAATTATTTTATTCATTTTTATACATTAATTTTACATCATTAAAACATTTAATTATTTCGACAACGTTTCAATAAATTACCTTTTCATACGAAATAAAATTTATTGTTATAGTTTTCTTCACGCGTATTGTGTGTATTAAAATAGGTTAATTAAGCAAATTAATTAGTTTCGGTACATGAGTTATATTTTATATTACACTATGTGTTACAATTAAGTTTAACACAATGTCAGTACTCGCTACATCGCCTACTGAAACTATATATACTCAAAATTTGTATATGTTTTCTTTAAGTATCTTTTCTATGCTTAGTGTAGATTAATACTTTAAAAATCATCAAAATAATTGAAGGTTATTTATGTAACCAAAATATATATAACTATAGTTGGCATATACATTGTGTACAATCGCCACCTTATGAACCCGACTTGGCTAGAAATGCGGTACGGTTTCGCCATTTAGTGCGAAACATTATTATTATTTTTAATAACCTTTATTTTTTAATTATTAAATTTAGTATAGTTTGTTCGCTTAGAAATCTAAAAAATAATAATTTTGTTACTAAAATGACTTCTATTAGCAGCTATTGAATTATAATACGGTATTAAATCGATAAATATATGGTAAAATCATGGAAATCTTAACAAATTTAATTTTTTAATTTAATTAAATATCAAACTTAATATACCTATGTGAATTTTCAAAATGTTTTTTACTTTACTATTTTAATCTCTCAAAAATGTGACCTTACTTAAATTGGAAAACATGCGTATTTCATTTAAAATAACATATAAATACTTAGTAAGAAGATCTGGACTAAAACAATATAAAGTTACGATATAAAACTTGTAATATTAGAACTGTAACATTAGACAAAAATCAAGGCCAAACGACAAGTAACATCTTACATTCTGTTACAGTTACGTGTGTCGATAAGAGTTATTAGTTGGTGAGATATATATATATATATATATATATATATATATATATATATATATATATATATATATATATATATATATATATATATATATATATATATATATATATATATATATATATATATATATATATATATATATATATATATAGACCCGTAACTTATTGAAAATATACAGTTGTTATATGTTTGTATAGATATAGAGGTGACTGTACACTTTTTTTTGTTTGCCCATGATAGTATATATTTTTTATTAAGATGGCCTGAATGTCCTTATAATATATAATAACTGTTAAATAGCGTATTTAAAAAGTTTATATTGCGGTGTAGAGTTCTGCCACTCAATATACAACGCAAATACGAGAAGCGGAGAACAGTGTCTTAGCCCTAGGTTTTCACGGTTCCTATCCTGCTTTGAACGGTATAAGGCGTGAAATAGAATTTAATGCCGAACATTTTATTTATTTATCTTCTATGTCTACTATATAGAAATATAAATGTACAAAAGTTGACTTTACTCTACTAAGCATGTACACTAGATAAATTTTGTGCAGCAACGTAACATTATAACTTTGCTTTACGTTTAATATAGGTATAAACATGTATTTGAAGTCGTTAAAATAATAAATATGTCAAACAAGTTACATTACGTTTGCGTTATTTATTTATTTATTTATTTATTTATTTATTTATTTTTTATTTATTTGGTTATCATTAAAATTTTCCCGGAAACAAGTTTCTTAGAGGGAACTGGCAAATTCGGATTATTAAGGTACATCATTAAAAAGAACAAAAAAATATTCTTTCATAGCGAACTCCCAATTTAAAAGTTCGTAATTGATCGCTAAAATATGGAGCAGCTCCAATTGTCATATTCTGTTAACAAGATGACGTTGTGTTCCGCCACTGGACGTGCAAAATATTGTGAAGCGAAATGTCGGGAACTGAATATCCACTAAGTTCAACACTATCACTAGCCCTTCATCAATATTGCACAATTATAGGATGAAGAAACAATATTTAAAGGTAAATACGATTGTTACGGGTTAGGTCTCTGATGGGGGAAATTAACAATTTTAAATTCGCTACGCTATATTAGACTTTTTAGAATACAATGACTCAAGTTCATCTAGAAAGTGTAGACCGAAATGTGTTGGCACTAAGTATTTTCTATATGGTTATATGGTTATATGGCTGTATATATGGTTATATATTATGGTATATAGCGTATGTTTGTACTTTACATATAACAGCTTTTTATTTTTTCATGAATTACATTAAGATGTCACTCTTTTCCATTCTCCACTTTCATCATATAAAATGTTTATCAGGGTAAACTGAGGGAACCACAAGCATCGAAGGAACTTAGTTTTAAGGCTATCGGTTCCCGGCCAATATATTGGGAATTGCATAAAACCTACGTTACAACAGCTAATTTACCTATGTACCTGAAAACAATGTTTAAAGTAAATATCCACAAGATTCGGTTCGGATTAAACAACTCCTACAGTTGTTTAAGTATTTACAAATTAAAATAATGAATTACGAAATGAAATTATTCGGAACCTTTATATTAGCCGACCCTTAAATCAATCCTGGTTGATTTGGTATTTGTATTTAATTTGTGAACAAGCAATACTGACATTCAAATATTTATAGCTTTGCAGCGAATAATTTATGGACTTCTTACCTTTAATAAAAATGTCAACATAATTTTGTTGATTGTGAGGTGTATACGTTATTTTCAGTTACCAAAGTACACGCTTATAATTTCAGAAGGGTTTATCTAAGCTGCAAGACATAAAAATTGATTGTGTTTTTTTTATAGCGTCAAATTTCATCCCGCACATACCAGGGTAGACAGAGGAAACCGTGAAAATCTACTGTTAGAGACTCTGTTCTCCACTTTTCGCGTTTTTTAAGCCACTGTATGTTGAAAGACAGAACTCAACGCCGCACTTTGCCTAGTTGTCAGAGCGAAGAATATAGAAATGACAAAATTCATGTTCCCCTAGTGGGAATCGAACCCACAAAGCACCCACCATCGCGTTTACAGACAGACACTACTGTAAATTGAATTGAATATATTATAATAAAAATAATTGCTCTTTTAATCACAAAATCCATGACCTTTACAAGCACGACGTTGAGTTAACCACTCTACACGCAATGCCTCGAAAAGGTGAAAAGCGGGCAACGGATTGTCTTAATATTAGGTTCCTACGGTGAATTCAGCAATTCCTTCTGCCTACCTTTTGGGATAAAACGTGAAGTTAAAAAAGCAGCTACAGCTAAGGAGAAACATACAGGAATTTAATTCTTACAAGTTCTCATACATATTTCGTAAGTTCCAAAGCGTTCAATATTCTTTTTTTTTCTCTTATTACACCTCTTATTTTTAGTTAAGAATCTTTTTTTTCTTTTATTTGAATATTTACTTTCTCTAAAAAATTATTATGGGAGCATAGGAATATTTTTCGCCATATATATAATATCGTGTCAGACACGATAGCCTTAATCAACTAGCTAAAGACATTATTGCTTACCACTTTCTACCCTTATAAAGATAATGATTGCTTGGTGAAACCTATTTCTAAATTCAGCAAACCCAAGAACGGAAATACTTCAACTTCGTGGCATTTGAACCTATAATATTAAAGTAAAGCTAATACTTAGCTTTCATTTAGCTTAGCATCTAGCTTTCGTTTTTCACTTCATACCTACAAGCATCTGTCAATCTTATATATATATATATATATATATATATATATATATATATATATATATATATATATATATATATATATATATATATATATATATATATATATATATATATATATATATATATATATATATATATATATATATATATATATATATATATATATATATATATATATATATATATATATATATATATATATATATATATATATATATATATATATATATATATATATATATATATATATATATATATATATATATATATATATATATATATATATATGTACCTTTATGTATGTATGTACTTAGATTATAAAACAAATGTTTACAAATTGCTTGTTAAATATCTTAAGTATTGAGACAGTACCTTTTTATATATTTTGTTATTAAATTAAATTACACTTGACATTGCTATATGTTGGCGAAAATGGCCGCTTTCTCCTCGTAATGCGATTTTTGTGTCACCTAACGGTTAAATTGTTGCGTGCCTACTAATATTCCAATACGTGATATGTATGACGACCTATTATTATACGGTATAATTATATTAAAATTATTTATTTAGAACAGAATATATGTAAACTTTTTTAATTATTAAAATTAGCTAAACCTAGACTTTTTTGCTGTCATTATCAAAATCTTATAGTCACTTAAAATCTGAAATGTTACATAAATAAAAATACATATACCTACCTAATATAAAACACTAAATAAGTGGCATATTTATTGAACGCTTTAAAATATACAACATAATAGATATCTTTGAATATAAAATTAACTTTCCCTTAAAATATTTAGCAATTTCAAACGAAACAGTACAAAATATGAACACTACAAACTATTTTTTCTACTTTAACATGCAACAAGCTACTTTAAAATATTCCTAACAACATAATGCCATTAAATACTTATTTGGAGACGAATATTACTTTGCATACATACCGATACGCATAGTTAATTACGTGTAATTGCACTAAGACGACCTTGACTTAAATCATTCACATTTCTTCTTATTTTTCTATATACCTCTACAAGAAACGTAAATGTTTGTGTAAGTAAACCAATAATAGGTATCTCGCTGGTTGGATGAAAAAATTATATTCGGAAAGTCAGCTCCCGGCGCCAAGCACCGTTACTAATTTCGATTATCGCTGAACCATGTAATCTATGTACATATAAAAATTGTATGAAAAATCCAATTATATTATTGGAATTTTTATCGAGATCGGCTCGATCGATCGGTTGGCGTATAGGTTAACGGTAGTCAATGAAAACATAGCGTTGATTGTAGAAAATTTACTCTTATTAAAATTTACAATAAGTAAATAAATAGTATAACACACTATAATTATGTAACTTAAGGACCATTACTCTTTTACTACCCAAGAATTATATTCTAATCCACTGTCATTAGTCTAATCACACATGTTTTTTCATGGGGGTCCTCATGCTTTTTATGTGACCTTACTCCAGTATCTCCGATGTTATGTTTTCGAAAGTCTACCGAGGTCTCCCCTTACCTCTCTCGCTACTTACTTTTGCTTCTTAATATATTATTATTATATTTTACTTTATATAAAATAGAATATACTAATAATATATACACATACACAGATATACACAGCCCCTGAGTAAGTATACCCATCAAGTTCAAACTATAACGGAGAAGCAAGAGCAAAAACGACAGGAATCGTAATTTGGTTCTCTAATTTGCATCTTAACAGAGAAATTGCGGAACTAAACGCCGTCCTTTTATTAAATCAACTAAGAATTGTACTCGTAGTAATACACCAAGCAAATTTTCAATTTACAACACGAGGCAAATCATGATCGCGTCATCATTGACGTTAAATAAGAACAACCATATAAATTGCTATTGATTGACAAGTATCAGTCTAGACTATTTACACAATAAGCGCATGTATGATGTTTTTAAGTTCAATGGCTCATTCAAAACAAAGACACTATTATACTATATTTCAATGGATTTGTCAAGATGATATCATTTGTTTAGTATAAATTTATGAACGTTTTCTCGTTAGATATATAGTATCTGTGCGTGCGTTTATAAATTAATGTTTCGATCTTTATGTAAAAGTTCCAAATAAAAAGAAATATAATTTGAGATGGGTTGGATTGACCTTTAATGTATAAAAAATTAAAGTAAATTAAGCTAGATATGTCATATGCCACCCAATATGGTAGACTGAACTAGTCTCATAATAAATTATAGAGCCCTTTTTTGTTTTCACTGTTAAAAAATAAATTGGCCAGTATGTTCTTTCTAACAAAATTCCTAAAATAACGTTGAATTTTATATATTTTTTAAAGTAATTTGCATTTACATACAATATGTTATCGAAATGACACTCTCATAGCATATGACGACCGAAACTAAAGTAGTATTTTGTTTTAATTTGAAATTTTATACTATTGTGGGAAAGACAAACACACCACATTCCCAAACTCGGCAAATCAACCCTCTTTTAATATGCTTCAGTGCACTTTCGATATATGGCGATCATCCAACGCTTTTATGTTTGAAGTGCATCAAACTTATGCACTTATCTTACGTATTTTAATTTTTTCATTAGTAGAATAAATATATCAATATTTTTGGAAATAACACGCAACGCCATCAAGGTGATATAGATTTCGAATCAGTAGATATGAAAAATGATACTTTTTTATGGCTTCACGCTTTAGGCGGAGGGAACCGCAGGAACCATAGGAACCTAGCGTTAAAACACTCCGTTCCCCGCTTTCCGCCTATTTCGAAGCATTGCGTGTTTGGTGGAGAACTCGACGCCCTTATTATATATATATATATATATATATATATATATATATATATATATATATATATATATATATATATATATATATATATATATATATATATATATATATATATATATATATATATATATATATATATATATATATATATATATATATATATATATATATATATTATTCTATATTACTATATACATTATTTAATTAAAAAAATTAAATTCGATAGAAATTATTTGTTTTACACGACTTTTTATATAGAGGACGAGAAGAGACGACCAAAAATCTTCTCGAATTGTCTATTACGATTTACGACTGTACTTTTGTATATTATGACTTACGTTATAGGCTAACCAAACAATACCATTCTCTTAGCGACGTTATTTCACACCTTTAGTATTATGAAAGTGTCGATAAAGTGCAAAATGGTTATTGTTCTAAATAAGGTAGAGTTATCTTCCTTTAGGACGGTGTTGAACGAGAACGTGCACTATAAATGTTGTTATCTGTTCAACAGGGAGCTTTAAAAAAACATTTTTTTCAGGTGTAACTTTGCATTGAGGAAAATATATATATTTTTTACAGCTTCACGCTTTATCCCACACATGGCAGGGTAGGCAGAAGGAACTGCAGGAACCATAGAAACTAGTGTTAAGACACCTCGTTTCCTGGTTTCCGCCATTTTCGAGGCATTGCGAATTAAATTTCGAACTAGTCAGACTTAAAGATCTTTAATTTTCATAAGACTGTTGTAGTTTTTGTGTCTAAATTAGTTCAATTAAGTAGTTTATTTCATGAATGTTATGAGATTTGTTTGGTAATAAAACATTGCTTCAATTATTTTGTAATATAATGCCATATTTTTAGTTATAAATTACTTCAAAATTTTACTTACTAATAAAAATGTAAATTTTAATACATCTTTATTTCGGTCTGATTAGCACAACGCAACAGCAGAAATGTGGGTAACAACCTACATTACATAGTAACTTACTTGATAATATGATTGTTATTTAATTAACAGAGAAATTTATTAATTGTATCAAGTAAACGTGAATTTCATATTATTTTTTATACTGGAAGTTTCATACATGTATTGAATTTAATTTTTATATATATAATTTTAATGTGTCCACAATCGTAAACAAATAAATTTATGTATATAAATAATGCAATTCAAATGTTATTAAGTCACTAGACCAATGTTTTTTTTTATTCTCGCCGACGTTTTTACTTATATTTTTTTTTTTTTATTTTACTTAAAGAATTTTTGTAAATCTATATAAAGTAATATTGTTATATATAGTTAAAACTTCATAGCAAAATGTACACATAGGGAAAGGTATAATACATTTAACAGTATAAGAAATATACAAGGGATAGGAGATGGCGTACTACTACTAGACGCGAAATATCAATACGAAAGTAGCTCTAACCTACTACTATAACGTAAAATACCATTTTTTCCTGTTCTCGCTGGAATCTCTATGCTGCGGTACTTTCAAAGAAAACCTAGTGTTAGATCACTCAATTCCACACTCATAAGTGCAAATTTAAGACTGATTTTCTTTTGAGTGATGAAACTCAACGCTGCACTTCACCTTTGGGCCAGAGAAAGAAAAAATATATATTTATGTATTTGTACTCTACAAAAACATTTACACAAAGGCAGTTTTTATGAGTTTCATTCATGGACGATGTAGGAGGAACCATACATATCCTGTACTCCTTTAATGTCATCAAAATGGGCATATTTCCAAACAAAACTCGCAAGGAACTGAGAAATATCGTAGGCTCTTTGTGATGCGACTGAGGTTTGGGGCATTGTCCTTCTTATAATGGTCGAAGTTTGAAGGTCGGCCTCGCAGTGCGCTTTTGTTTTGTGAATATTCAAATGTGAAGAATGAACAGGATATTCGAAATTGAGATGGAATGGCCCTCTTTACCTTACCTTACTTTAGATTACAAGTATACTTAAAACAATTAATTCATTGAAAATTTATTAAATTTCTATCGCATTCCTCAATAAAAAAACAACTATTATTATTTATTTGATTTAAGGATATACGTATATCTTTACATTTTTTTTAACTTCACACTTTGTCCCGCATGTTGCAGGGTAGGCAGAGAGAACCGCAGGAACCATATAAATCTAGTGTAAAGACACTCCGTTGCTTGGTCCCTGCTTTCTCATCCCCGCTTTCCGCCTTTTTCGAAGTATTGCGTATTGAGTGACGGAACTCAACGCCGCGCTTTGCCTAGTTTCCAGAGCGAAGAAAATGAAAATAGAAAAATCATATTTTTGATGATTTTTAAAGTGTTAATCCACACTGAGGATAGAAAAAATACTTAAAGAAAACATATAAAAATTTGAACGCAGCGGGACTCGAACCCGCGCCCTCCTGCGAACCGTGCAGGCGCTCTCACCACTGAGCCATGCGTTCTACATCACGCCGCGTTGACATTCTTATATGCTTTTATACAACTTATATCGTTGTTAGCATCTCTGTTTGAAAAAATTTTTATATGTTTTCTTTAAGTATTTTTAGAAAAATCATCTTCTCCGAGGGGGAATCGAACCCTCAAACCGTCGCGTTTACAGGCAGACGCTTACGCCTCTGCGCCACGACGATCCTCATTAATATATCTTTACATATTATATGTTAAAGAGCTTTAATCACAATATTTGGATCCCAGTACTTTTAAGTTATAAATGCCCAATGTAAAATAGCACTGCGCCTGGCTGTAAGCTATAGCAGAATATGTAGATAAAGAAGACAGATTAAAACTCAAAACCGCACATAGTCTTACTACCAAAGCGAACAAAATTAAATCATTTTATTCCCCCCTATTGGAGCTCGATCAATCTCACTTACAACCAGACACAGTGCTACGCAATGACGACTATAAAACTTAAATAAAATTATTTAGGTTAACTAAACACTTAACAAATTAAACTCTAAAAAAAAATTAATCCTTTTAAATACATCATTAGCTCTTTTTGTGTAATTTATTAAACTTGTTTTGAAACTTTAATTATTTTTAAGGTACCGTGTTTTATGGGAGTCCATGTAGTTTTTCCTTTGTCTGTCTTTGTTAGAAGTGTATTCTTTTTTGAAAAATTATTTTTTAGGTCTCGTTTATACTTCACCCTAAATCGTTCGTATCACATTATTGCGTTTTATCTGTAAAATAAATTCTCTAAAGCCCGTAGTCTCTCTTCAAAAATTGAGATGGCTTTATATATATATATATATATATATATATATATATATATATATATATATATATATATATATATATATATATATATATATATATATATATATATATATATATATATATATATATATATATATATATATATATATATATATATATATATATATATATATATATATATATATATATATATATATATATATATATATATATATATATATATATATATATATATATATATATATATATATATATATATATATATGTTATTTCAGTTATTTAATATTACACTTATTATAATTACGTACAGATAATATCATGCTTGTACCTTGATAAAAACACGTGAAGACCATAAAGATAAAACGTTAAATTACCAAATAATTGAGAGAAAATTGTAAACAATGTGAATTACGTAATCAATTACCTCGAGTTTCCATTGTGAAGAAGAATGTCAAGGAGTCAAGAAAGTTTGGGAACGTATGTTGAAGTATTTTTGTATGTAAATACCTTTTCTCGGAAAATATTTCCTTGTGGTTTAGAAACGCTTGTATTTTGCAATTAATTAGGAAGCTTATTATATTTGTTACTAAGCTTACTTGTTAGTATAAAAAAATCAAGTAACATATAAGAGGTTTTTATGATCACTATAAACTTTATATAGAATGTTTTAATAATAATATAAGTATTATTGAACATACAAAATAATTATAAATAAAAAACGGACCAAATGTCTTTAGAATTAAATATATTTAAAAAAAAGGTTTAACTTGTCTTGTAACAGCGTCAAAAATATTTTGTGAAGACAAGTCGTGTCTAGAATATTTATAACATATATACACGATTAATGTTCGCAAAAGGACCTCCATACAAAAGGCTAAATTGTGTAATCGTAACACACAGGCTGTATTGTTCCAGCGTCCCAACACTGAAATACAATTGCGCAATAACTCTAAACATTAACAATTTTGCCACAGAAAATTGCTTCGAGAAATTACTGTGCGTTTCAAATAACGTACACCTCCTGTTGTTAGGAACTAAATCTTAGAGGCCAAAACATATTTTATTTGTGGCAGTAATAAAATGCTTCTGTTATGAGGACCATTGTTTATATAGTAATTGTCTATGAATAAAAGCTTTTTATATGATTCACAGTAGATAATACTTATATTATAAAATATAAAGTTTAGTTCAAGTTATTAAGGTTTAACTTTAACATATTTAATTGTCACTGTTTAATTGAGAAGTCATTATCAATGTAAAAATTTACAAGTATATATTAAATATTTTATTTTTTATTTTTTTCTTGTAATGTATTAAATATCTTTTCAATATTAAAAAAAATAACTTCACGCTTTATTCGCTAACTTCACGCTTCTGCTCATAGCATGATAGGTAGAGTGAACCGCTTGAACCTTGGGAATCTCGTGTTAGGACACTTTGTACCCCACTTTCCGCAATTTGAAGCAATGCGTGTTGAGTGACGAAATTTAACGTTGAGCTTTACCTTGTTACTAAACGAAAAAAATGGAAATTAAGTAATCCATTCTCCATGGGTGGAAATCGATCCCACCAACTGTCGCGTTTGTAGGAAGACGCTAAGCCTCTGCGCCATGATGGCCCTCCAATATCCTCCTATATTGAACTCAATGATTGTAAATATACCAAATTAATGAATATATATAATTATAGTAAAACATTATAATAGTTTTATAATGTTGAAATAGTATTAGTCTTTTAATTTAGTTTCTTATACAAAAGTAGCCTACATGCGAATCATATTCGTATGGACGAAAAACACGTCATAGTAACACAGATTAATGATGGTAGGAACTCACACGATTAATAATGGAATAAAAATATACTTCACACAATATTATTTATAAAGAAATATATATTTAATTTACTCTAGTCATCGCGTATAATTCGTTTGCGTTACCTTATAACCTCTCCGCTGCATCCATTTAACTTCCGTGTCATTAAAACTTGCAGTAGCTTAACATATAGCATCTATTTCAAGATATTTTGTTCTCCGAAATAGGATTTGCAGCCGATCTCAAACTCAAAATTTTATTCAAAATGAGAAGATACTTATTATATATAATAAGATGTTTATTTTAATGAACGTTAAATAATTTATTAATAAGATGTTTATTTTAATGAACGTTAAATAATTTATTAATTTATCACTACTTTGGTTAATTAAAAAAGTTAATTTCTCAGACCTGAGAAGAACCGGCGCAAAAAACTTATTGGAAGCGTTCTCTGTTTTTTTTTTCAATTTGCCAAAAATTTACAATTGGACAATTTTTGAACTAGAGTATTTTATTCCCAAAGCGTGTTACCATTTATAAAATCATCATCAACTCGAAGCATTGCTCATTGAGTCCTTTCTTGGAACAGAAGAGAGGGGAAATGAAAGTAAATTAAGGATTAAATTATTTCAAATTAAGTATTACAATATTTTATCCAGACTCATTATGGTAAAAAGCTCTAACTTACAATGATTTTTAGTTTGTCAACTAAAATGTCCACTACTAACTACAGTTGGCTAATGCATTTATTTATTTATTTAATTTTAGCTGTTTTACCACGATTCTTTGTCAAATACCCACATCTTAAATTTATTTATTTATTTTATTTATATATTTATTTGTAGCATACAAAAGCAACGACTTTAAAAGAACGAACGTTGACACTGCTAAAGTTAAAAAAACTGCAGCGCAGTGTCAGCGCCCACATACTTAAGATGAAGATTATAGCTCCATAAATATTAAAACATCAAGAACATTGACAAAAAACAAAAAATATATGTATTAAATTACATTTCAAAATAAATTATTAAAAATATTTATATATAATTCGAAAACATTTTGTTAAGGTAGTTTTACTACATTTCACAGTTGGAGGGTAATAAAATCTTAAATTTTATGTCAATGGAGATAGTCTAGTCCACCAGTCTTCAAAACCAATTAAAGCGTAGATCCTCCTAAGTACATTGTCAAACAAAGTTGCATTCAAATTCGTTCAATAGCTCTGAAGATGTCTTACCCGTAAAAAATAGACGATTTCCTCTTTTTTCTATTCATAGATTTATTTTCTATTGTAAGTTTTCATTTCCCTAAAAACATTGTTAACTACAATGGTCAATAAAATCATAAGAAGTCTAAAGTTCCAAACCTTCAAAATGTATATTATTAAAGGGTAATAGTGATTGGATAATAAATAATATTTGAAATAGTATATTACTATACTTACTTTATTTTAACATTAGGTACTAGCTCTACCTATCCTGTTTTATGCGGGATTAACCGCCCGCAATTTTGTGTGGACCTTCTAACCTTTACGCTGCATTCATTTTACATCCGTTGTCATTAAAACTTGCAGTAGCTTAGCATAAGGAGTCTATTGTTAAGACATTCTGTTCTCCAAAATGGAATTTACTCTCGAATTCGAAACATTGCTTATTGGGTTCTTTGTTGGGACAATTTAAAGGGGAAATGAAAGTAAATGTAAATTAAGGAATAGATTTATATTATTTCAGTATATTAGATTATTTCATCCAGACTCGGTTTCATTATGCTAAAAACCTTCAATTTACAGTAATTTTTGATTTGTCAACCAAAAATGTCCACTAATAACTAGTTTTGCTTAATTTTTTCTTATATTCATTTATACTTTTTATAGCTTCACGCTTAATCCCGCATATAGCAGGGTAGGCAGAGGGAACTGCAGGAACAATATGAATCTAGTGTTAAGACACTCCGTTGCTTACTCCCTGCTTTCTCAGTCTTTGCTTTACGCCTTTTTTCGAGGCATTGAGTGCTCAGTGGCAGAACTCAACGCCGCGCTTTGCCTAGTTTCCAAAGCGAAGAAAATGGATATAGAAAAATCCATCTTCCCCGAATGGCAATCGAACCCTCAAACCATCGCATTTACAGGCAGACGCTCATGCCTCTGCGTCATGACGGTCCGACGGACGGACGGTTATTACACTTTATTTATTTCATTTTGGCTATTCTATTATGATTGTTTATCAGATACTGCAGATCTAAAATATTTATATATAATTCGAAAATATTTTGCTATGGCTGTATTTTACTACATTTTACGCTTGAGGTGAAGTAAAATCTTACAATCAAATAATTTTATATCAATGGAAATAGTCTAGTCCACCAGTCTTTAAAACGAATTAAAGCGTATATGCCTCCCAAGTTCATCGTCAAAAAAGTTTCATTCAAATTCATACAATGCCTCTGAAGCTGTTGTACACGTACCAATAGACGATTTGTTTCTTTTACTCGTAGACTTCTTTTCTATTATAAGTTTTTTATTTCCCTAAATAAATGTTTAACTATAATAGTTACTAAATTCATAAAAAGTCTAAACTATCTTATTTTATACACGAACTTCACTTTACTAAAGCATATTAAAACATGAGATATTAACAATTACCTCTACCGGTATAGGTAGAGGTAATTATTAATACCTCATATAATATCACTACCTCATATAACGATTATTACTACCTCATATAAAACGCGCAATATGCGGAATACAGTTTGAATTTATGTAATAACTTAAAGATAACGTCTAATTAATACTTTAACTCTATATCTAAATATATGCAACCACAACAAAATTTCATATTAATACTATAATATATAGCCATAATCGAAAGAGTCTTTGATATTAAACAAAAAAATGCTAAATGACAATAAAATGTACATAATTTTATTGACAAGTAAAACCGCTGTTACATTTTTTATGATTACGATTTAAAATGTATTAAACGATCTAAATCAATTATTATATTGTAAATGATTGCAATATAAAAACGACATATTTATGGAATTATGTTGTATTTATTTAAAACAATTGTAATGATTATAATAACAGCGATTATGTCACATAGCATGTTTTCAGATGTCTTCCCGTCGACTTTCTCTCTTTTAACAATGTATTGTATTTGATTCATTATAAAGAACTTATTATGAGCATACCACTATTTAGTTACAGTAGTTAAATATTGTTTTTGATGCATATGTAATATTAATAGCATATCTACATTGTATACATAACGGTACGAGTTATTTTTTTTAACTTCTTCATTAAAATTATGTCCAGTTATCAATATCATATGGATTTTTTGTGTCAATATTTAAGTTAATAATATATAAAAGATGAATTTACTTAGAGTATTATAAAAAGAGATTTTTTTGATATTTATATTATATGAAAAAATTGTATTACATATACTCGTTATAGCTAGTCATTATACGATAGTGATCATATTTGTAGGTTTAGTGCCAAATAGAAAATCTAAATATTTTATGAAACATTATAAATTTTCTTTGATTTCGAATACCATTTCCTACTATATCAAATATATATAGCACATAAACATTGTCGTCAGTTTTAAGTATGAGTATAAAAAAAGACATTTAATATGGCAATGACTTTATTTGCTGTAATAAATAAAACAAGAAAAATCCTTACGTAGGGTCACTTTTTTATAAACCTTGAATCTATAAACATGACCATATTAGCATCCTGTCTTAATACATAAATTGCGCAAGTCATTGCATCAATCAAACAGGTTCGTCGGTTAACCAGACTCATTCATTACTATGCGGCTCTATAAGTTGACTGACCGGCCATATTGGCCGCCATGTTGGTAGAACTGTCATGGCTACGGTTGGTAACCATGTAACCGTTGCCAACTTCACGTCAAAGCAGTTGTTTATACGTGCAGAGTACGTTACAATGTTTTGAATGTTTGGTGTAATCGTGTTGTTATCAACTATAAATCGATTTTAATCAATGAAAATAATTTAATTTCTGTTATTTTTTATGTTTAAATATTAGTTTGTGAGTAATGTGATAAACTATATAATGTGTATGAAAGAATTATTATTTAAGTGAAAGTGTGGTTATGTTGACAGTTGATTTGTAAAACCAAAAAACAAATCGTTGGATTGTTTCCTTTTTCATTATAAAAATCACAAGATGTATCTATAATTTATAATTTAATTATTATAAACAAACATGGTAAATTAATTTATATACATCATATCACTTAGAATTATTAATTAAACTATTGAAGCTAGTGATTTTAAAGTGTAACAAATTTCTTTTACTTTCTCTTGACATATTAATTCATATTGTATATGCTACAATCTATTTTTATGCCATTATATTTTATAAAATATAAAATTATTTACTGCGAAATATTTCTGTATGTAATTAAAAAAAACAGAAGGCATTATTACTAAATCGTGATTGATTTGACCTTGTTATAGTGTTTTTTAAAACGAAAGACCTCGGAGCCCGGTCTTTGATCACCTTCGGTTTTGATTTTGGCCTCAAAGGAAACGCTTAGATTACAACCAACTTTCTAACAATATAACATTACGTGTAACATGAGTTCTATAGTAAAAAATTAATTATCCAATGCATTGGCTAAATTATATAATTATTAATTAAATGTAACAACATTGATTTGAAACTATGTTGTATTGTACTTGAAAGGATACCATGAATGACCATGAATATATTTTTCGAAAACTGACGATGACAGTATATTTTATTAGACTTACAGATAAGATAGTCATTTTCATTTATATTAAATAATTCGTTAAGTTAAAAAAAATTATTGTTGAGTTAGTACACGAGAATTTCAGCTGTTCTAAAAATTATATTATTAATTAAATAAATAATTAATATAAATATATTCAAACAATTTTATTACACTAGGAAACTACACAATAGTTTATAGCAAAGAGTTTCTATACCAAATTAAAGGCCCTAGAGGCTTATAGCTTTCAAACGACACGCGATCTAATATAGTTCAGGGTCAGGCGTATTAATTTACCCTAGACTGGCCTGTTGTTAATTTACTTCACAATGCGTTTGCGGCAATATATTTAACAAAATTTAGTTAAAAAATTGGCAATTATGTAACGTAATCATTTATTAGTCGTTACTAATTTTGCTACCTTATACTCTTCTTCTAAAATGCCGTCATTTGTAATAGATATACCTAACTAAATCTGCATACGAAATGTATATTCTGAGAAAAAAAATATTTTTAAAAACATAATATATTTGTAAATAAATGCGGCACTTTCATACAATTGCGACAATTAACCGTTTTAATTAATTTTCAACATAACGTCAAAGTCGCGTGTTTTACTGTCATGTGAAAAATATCTTTCAACCATCAAACTAGCTGTATTGTCCATACGTACTTATCGTTTATAGTATCACAGTTTTGTTATTTTTAAATGCGATAACGATAATTGTACATAATTTTTATATTACGTCGTCTTAATTTAAAGCAATACTTAAAAGAATTATATCTTTAACGTATTTCCTAGTGTAAAAGTAAACTCTAGGATAAAGTACCGAACACCATAATATTATGATACTAAAAGGTTTCCAAATAAGGACAAAAATATATTTCTTGCTTCCAGAGAGCAAGGGCCGCCTCATCCAGTTTCTTACTATAACTAGTACGCAATTTGATTTTTTTCTATACACACTTTAACTTGGCAAAGAAGTGCAAGTGCAGTATATTGCAGTTCTTTAGCTCTCACGTTGAATACTAAGGTAGCTAATAAATTATCTATTGTGTTTTAATCGTAAAACGGATTGTATATAATTACCTATTAGAATTTTGTTTTTTCTAAGAATTTTTCTCTAACAAAATATAAAGTTATTTGTAAACCGAAACATTAAGATTTTTATGTTTAAAATTCCGACCATCCCCTAAATTGAGGGATATTCTTATAATGCACCTGCTACCTGCTCGACGAGTTCCCCTCGGACTCGCAAGCGAATTGGTTAAGTTAATACAATCTAAGTTTTACAATTTTAAATATTCTCTTCTTTTATTTAGTTTTACTTTCATATACATTATGACGGTTTATAAAAAAATATACCTAGGTTTTTCTAAAATAACTAGATTATATTGTAATAATTTTTTTTCTTACTATTTAAATGAAATTTGCGAGTTACAGAACCAAAACTCACACGACGTCCAAATAAGTGAAAATGTACACAGTTAATTATATATTCATATGCATATTTTATTGTGACATTTTTATTCAAAATTTTGACAATATAGTATTTTTATGAAAATCTTTTCCAGAGTTCAAGATCTACTTTTGTATATCACTTATTTTATAATATGCTTCAACTACACAATTCATTGTGTTAAAGACAGCTTTGAAAATGATAAGTTATACTTAAGTATTTGAAAAAAAAAATGAACACACTTGAGTTTGCGTTTGTAAGACGCTTTTGTCACGAAGTGATGTGACAAGTTTATGATAGATAATTTCATAAAATTCAATTCAAACGGAAGATTGTTATAGGAGTATAACATATTATTATAAGGATTAAGAGTATAACAATTTTTTATATTATATCGTACTTAACTTACGCTACGATACGATCAATGTCAATGTAATATTTAAAAAAAACATGCGAAAGGAATGGCATTTTCCAATTTCAATTGATTACGTAATTATTTTTTATAATTAAGAATATCTTGGTATCGAAACTACTTGCTTTAAATAGTATCTGCTCTAAAAAAATAAGCAGTGTTATAACTTTAAGAAAACTCTCAATCTTATAAATTTTTAATAACTTTTAGTATCAGAGGCGGTTCTTGCCATGAAAAAGTTTGAACTTGCTACTTAAACATCATTAGTGTATATTTCAAAGATTTTTTTTTTCAAGTATCATAGCTAAAATTATATTTTGTTATTTTTTTTAAACAAATTTAAAAGAAAAAGTTTAGGTACGATTCGATGTTGACTTTTATTATAAATTTAAACCACAGCTGGATTCATGTCGTGTTACTATTTCGTGATAAATAACGTAGCAATATCGACGAGGCCAATGAATTATTGAAATCGACGTATTATTCATTGTATCACTCTTACTTATGCTCATTAAATTTACGTCATGATAAACAAATCTCAGTCGTGCTGACATGCGTACGTTTCAAATAGCCATATCAGGCATAACTAACTATCTTATCAAATCATGAGATTGTGCAAATGAGATCAGATTGTTAGAATCACACTGTCGCGTCCGTTGTAGGCAAAGACCGGGCTCTTTAGACGTCTGGGGTCGTATCGAGCCCTACTAGAACATAGATTATTGTTACCAGCATTCAACGGGCTGACGCCACTACGAGTGAACGTCGGAAAGAAAACGACTCACGTAACTATCATTCGACTGAATAGCGTGCGCGTAGTCGATTGTAACGTGCAATGCACAGGGCCCCGCGCGCCCCTTCACCCCTCGCAGGGCTATGGAGACCCTCCTCGACAAATTCAAAAAGGAACAAGGGGGGTTACGCAGGTCCCGATCCGTCCGCGCTTCCCTACGACTGATAGGCAACCGCTGGAGATCTACGAAAGACGAGGACACGTCTGACGATATAGAAACAATCAAGCGCGACAACGTTGTTGTCAAACAGATATTTAACGCCGAGAAAGACTTCACGGTTGCATACACGGGTATCGACGGTACATACAAACCAAAAACACCAAGCATGACTAAACGTAAACCGGAACCGGCTAAAATAAGGAGAAAGAGCGGGGATATTGATCTCACATTGAAGCCGCAAAGACACAGAAGAATTGAGAAGACTAAGTTTAGTGATTTATTTAACAAAAAGCCTAAAAGTGTTTCGGCTAAAGAGTTACTCATTCCTGAAAAGATACCTCCAAAAGCTGCAGCGATCTTACATATAAATTCACCGGAAAAAGATAAAATGAAAAGGAAGTTAAAAGGTATGGGTAAATCCGAGAGTGCCAAGCTGATAACAGACGTAGGCACGCGTCATCGAACGCGAAGAGGCTCCGAGAGCGATATGACGTGCGGAACTCAACCACGTGGCTGCGTCAATCAGGCGTTTGTGTACAGCACTCCACCAAAGGAAAGGCGGCAGATACCTTTATCTCCATCGGCCTACTTAAGTACGTATATTGTATTTATTGTTTTTGAACCTAATTTATCGTCTTCGATAACGGTGTACTGCATTGACTTAGACTTAATGCTCAAACAGTATTAAACTGGTTAAAGTCACAATTAGGACACCGCCCGTACCGCTGATTGCGTTACGTAAATTGGCTTATTCAATAAATAAATAATATAGCTGATTCATGGTGCTTTGAATTGTATCTATAAATTGATTTGCTTTATCGTAACAAGTTATTGAAAGCGATATTGAGTCCATAATTAACTTCATTGGTTTAGAGTAAGACTGAGAGAACTGTCTAACTGCTACGTTATACTACATAAAATGATTTATACTTATGCATTATTCGTATCAAATAAAACTAAAATATTACTTCAAATATGTAATATCATAAATATTAATCTATAACAAATGTAACTAGTATCGCAGTGTGTAGGGTGTCGTAATACGTCGATGATACTTGGATTACAGAACCGTATCAATAGTTGATTTTTTTTTATATATTTTGAAAGTTCATGCTGGTTTTAATTGGCTCTGATAAGCTCGTTTCCTTTAATATTTTTTATCAATATGTAGCTTTTCGAGACAAAAGCTTAAACTTTAAAAGCCTTACAATATATAAATAAAGTTATAGTCTTAAAAACGATTGATAGCTCAAATCCATACGTTCGCAGGCAAATTTAGCATATAATCATTTATAATTAATTTATATAATACTTTCGTTAGTAAGAACTTCTTTTGTCTTCTCAATAAATACATTAATTGTACTTTTCTTGTACTGTTCTTCATTAAATTATTAGCCACTATGGTATACCTAGTTAATTCTCTAACATTATACCTTCATATTATACCCTCCTACCTAATTTCAATGAAAAGATTTTATCTTTAGAAAGAGCTAGACTCACTTACCTTATGAAGTAACCAAAATAAAAAAAATATGTTTATGTTGTGCTAGAACTTCGACTTTATCGCTTGCAACTTTTCCAGACAGAGAACTCTGTTTCCATTACAATAGTACTGGAAACTGTCGTTAAAGTTGTATAATGTTATTCTTATATATATTACTTAGTATATAAAACTTTAGAAAAAAGCGGGGACGGAGAAAGCAGGGACTAAGCAACGGAGTGTCTTAACACTAGGTTCCCACGGTCCCTGCAGTTCCCTCTGCCTACCCTGCCATTTGCGGGATAAAGGGTGAAGCTGAAAAAAAAAGTATAAATTTCTTCGTATTAATGACATACTAATATGCTTATTAAATATTTAGTAGTTGTTTAATTTAAAGTTATATTACATCATAAACGGTTACATAGAAGAACATCTTGATATACCTACGGAGATGAAATTAAAGCCATTGCAAAACAATTCGTAAAATATTTTTATTTCAATAAGGATAGCTATAGGTAAACGTTCTAAAGGGCTCAATTTTTATTTTGCTTCAATCATTAATGGTAATACGTAAACTAGACCTTGCAGTTTTAAGATTAATTATTATCGGTTATTTCGCTTCTTATTATTTTCCATTGTAATTTGTTATGAGCATATTACGTACAAGTAAATAAGTAGATAAGTCTATGTGTAATTAACTTCATATAAACCTTGAATAACAATGCAGGCTCGTCCTATTTTTGAATCGTTACTAAGTATGAGAAAGAAAATTATTATTGATATATATATCAGTAATAATTTTCTTGAAAAAAAATTAAACAAAACTCTTTACGATTAAGAACTTAGAAAACTGCTATTTCGTATATATATAAATCTAGATTAAGAAAGCTTCGTCGCGTAGATTTTACATCCATTTGGGGTAATGGCTTTTTTATTTCTGAAAACAAAACAAAGCGTAGCATTGAGTCCCGCAAGTCAACACACACTGAGTGTTGACTTGCAGGACTCAATTCTCAAAAAACGAAAAATCCAGGCAGAAAGGCTAGGTTTCTTCTGCGTCTGCGTATAGCAGGAATCTAGTCCTTTTCCCTACCCTGCTATATACGGAATACCCCATGAAGCTGTAAGAGAAAAGATTATTAACCCGAAAGGTTTCAGCATAAATACAATATGCTGACAGAGAAATCAGTGAAATTACATAATTTTTACATACTTAATTCATTTCTTAGCTGAGGTAGAAAATGTAAATTTTTACTAATAATGAACTTTAAAATCATAATTATCTAATAATTAATTAGAGGCTGCAACAGTAAATAAGTCCATTAAGATAAGGCATGCTCTTAATACAAGCGGGCACGTGAACGAGCAATTTGATGCCAATAAAATCGTCATTAAATATTTGTTGCTAGAATGTGAAATAATTAACCGCAGCTTAACAGTTGGATGATATTTGTAGTTTCCTTAATTTTGACATGTTTATAGTTCACAATGCAACGAATTGGGTAATATTATTATATAGTATTATTTAATAACAACACAAGGACAAAACAACTAATTTATTATATTTATGCAGAGTATTTAAAGGGTTTTTCCAAAAATTATTTATTTAATACAGAGACATTGTTGATAGTGAAGAACAAAATTTAATAATTTTGCGTCATATAAAAAATTAGTTTTAAAATATTACACGTATTCTTTTACTTTAACCTGAGTAAAAAAAAATTGAAAATAAATGATATACATATATACACACACGTCAAATATTACTGCAGTATTCATAAGAATACTAATATGAGTAGTATATAGAATATACATAGTCATACATATAGCGTACAAAAGTCATATATTTGTTTAATGTGTAATATTATCGAAATAAGTATATTGAAACATATATAAGACTAGTTAAAAAGAAATTAAAAGTAAAATCTCTAGCCGCACAAGAAACAGGCTTTTCACCGCGCGACGGCGTGGGAAACATTTGCACCCACCACTTCCCATTGAATATTGCAACTTACATGGCAAAACATACAGGCATTGTGTTGTAATTTGTGTGTAAACGGCTTAGTAGTTTTTATTTTAAATAATTCTGGGAATAGGAAAGAAAAAGATATCAAAAGATAAATTACCAAGAACGATTCATATTAAAATAATGTTTATCCTCACTGACATTTTAAATTCGAGTGTAAAACGGAGAACGGAGTGTCTTAGGACAATGAGTGACATAAAATTTTATACTATTTAAATTTAATACCTAAAAGGCTTATTTTTTATTTATTTTTCTAGAACGATTAATGATTCAAACGAATGTGAGTAAACGTATGTAGGTACATCAAAACACATGACACAAGAATTTTATCGTTACATCCTCCGTAGTTTTTACTATCTTAACGATGTTTAGTCTGCATCAGATTAGTTGCTTATATAATATTTAATATTATTGTTTCCAAGCACTTGATGTATACTTTAGGCACTTGAAATAGGTATATGTGAATCATAGGTAGATAGTGTATATAATCTATATACGGCAATAGTTTTAGAGTTCTCTAATTCACTTGTAAATTAGCTTTATATGAAACTCTTAATTAATCTGTTGTTTCTGCTCTTTTTTTATTTTGTTGCTCATTATTTTTGAAATGAAATATAATTTATTAATATAGTGTTTTAAAATAACCTTAAAAATTACCTATATAGGTACACACATTTGTTAATCTTAGGAGCTGTTTTTGGTAGAAATTTAGCTGTGTTCAGAATAATCCAATCAATACTTACAATGTGAGGTGCTGCCCTATTTGACAATGTTAAAGAAGTTAAACGTTTTTTTATAGTATGTACCTATGTCTCTGATGTTTTGGGCACATCGAGAGAATTAGAGATCAAAAAACGATAAAAAGTGTAAGAGAGTTAAGGGGCGACTTTGGTGGCTTTCAAAAACACAGTACCGAAAATACCGGAGGTATGTCAAGTGAAAAAGAACCCCCTAGAAAGCATGTATGAAGAGGTCAATAATAAATAGTACACGAGGCGAAAGACGTATGCAGGTACCGCAACGTTTTGCGCTTCGTTCTCTCTGATAACTCGCTAGGGATAAATCGTGAAATTAATTTAAATATTAAAAAAATCGACAATTTCATTTATTCATTACATCTAACTACACAATTATATGATTACATCACATTATCGAGTTACGAGTTAACTCTAAATTCATAATAATGTGCGATTATCACTAATGCCTTATTAAAGCGTTTTAACTTCACAGGTTTGTTCACTTTTTCTTTCCAAGTTTTGCGTAATGTACAATATTTTTTAGTATAATAGTTGCTGTTTATAAGGTACCGACGTAAGGTATTACCGGGTTAGTAATAATTTATTTTTGTTAAAATACTTTCACATTTCCAGCTTTTATTACATAATATATGTACAAAAAGTGTGTCTTTTATAGCATATAAATTATATTATGTAGTATGTGAAATATAATTTAAGTATATATATATATATATATATATATATATATATATATATATATATATATATATATATATATATATATATATATATATATATATATATATATATATATATATATATATATATATATATATATATATATATATATATATATATATATATATATATATATATATATATATATATATATATATATATATATATATATATATATATATATATATATATATATATATATATATATATATATATATATATATATATATATATATATATATATGTATATATATATATATATATATATATATACATATATATATATATATATATATATATATATATATATATATTACAAAGATATGGTTTCTTCTTTTTAAAGTTCCTTATATACTTCTAGCAGTACTTTATGGAATCACCCAAGCTTCTATTCAGTTAATTATGTAAATGTTAGCTTCATATGTAACCTAATTGTCATCGTAATCATTAATTTTTGATATATACTACATAAACTATCAACGTATAGATATAGATTTTCCTTATATTTAAAAAGGTGAGATAAAGTTCTAGATTTTTTAATTAGTGAACGTAAGCGTTAATGCGTTTTAAAGGGGACTCTTCAAACCTACACTTGGGTCGCAAGTCCCAAGCGCTGATTGGAGCTCCTCTTCCTACAAAGCAATGGGCCCGGCATCCGCACGGTGAATCCATGGAATGCTAAGCAATTTTTTTCTCTCTTGGAAGTATCTTTATAGATACTTTTTATGAGTCACGAGCTTTGAGATAAATATTCTAAAATTGAGTGGCATCATTAGTAGTTATATAATAGAGACAAGCGAGGAAACTTCTCAGCGTTTCTTGTGTTTCACATTGCGGGTGCCGAGCCCGTCTTGTTGCAGTGATCAGAGACAAATATTACCCATATATATTAATTAAAATATTTGTGATCAGAATATAAATAAATACTAAAAAAATAACAAACTTTGTCCGCACATAGCAGGGTAATTAGAGGGAACCGCAGGAACCCAAAGAACCTAGTGTTGAGACACTCCTTTCTTAAAACCAAAAATAATATATTCTTGAAACGAATAAATTACACTAAATTAACATCTCAATATGCTAGTCTTTTCTTCATACTCAAGTACCTAAAAAATATAACAAGCAAAAGTGAGTAGGAGGGACCTTGGTCTATGCCGACCGCATAATCGTCATAATTTTCTTAATTTTTTGTTATATCAGAATAGTAAAAGTCAAAAGTGATAATTAAAAAACACGCAATGCCTCGAAAACGGCGGAAAGTGGGGACGGAGTAAGCAGGGACTAAGTAACGGAGTGTCTTAACACTAGGTTCTTATGGTTCCTGCAGTTCCCTCTGCCTACCCTGCCATGTGCGGGATAAAGCGTGAAGCTACAATTAAAAAACCTTTTCAAAAAAGGCTGCTTATCCTTATATATTATTAAAAATTCGACGAAACCTTTTTTAAATACGACGAAAGATTTTTCTTTTTAGGAATACGTTACTGTTCGTGTTTAATATTTAAAATTTGGCAATGGGACTGGAAATCCACTCCAGTTACACCCACGTTAACAAGTTATAATTGCGCGTATCAAATCGTAAAAATACTGTTCCGATAACTGTTTTTAAATACAGTTATGGCCTATAAATATTTAAAGCTGATAACTTACATGCATTAGTTCACAATTAAACTACTTGATTTGAAATGTAAAAATATTCATACCTTTATAAATTAAAGAGTGTACCTAATGTAGGTAGAAACTTTTTATATTTTTTTTTAAATTACTTTGGATATAATACAACAAAGAACAAGCTCTTTACTTCGATAACTGCATGTTGTGTTTAATTAGGTCAGGCCTTTTTTTATTACAAAAGCATTATGATGAAGCCATCGTGCCATAGAGGGACAGCATCTGACTTAAAACGAGAAGCTCTGAGTTCGATCAACGATAGTGATTTACTTATATGCATTTCCCTATTAATAGATAAAAAAGCGAAGCTCAGATTTAGATAGAATGCGGTAAGAGCGGTGTCTTAACAGTAATCTTCTTGTCTACTTTGTTAAATGCGAGATGAAGCTAAAAAAGGATTAGCTTAAATTATTGCATTTAAAATAATTCTTAACCAACCGACCTACGTTTAGATATATTTGATAAAAATATTCTTGTTTTCTTTCTTCATCATCAGCACCTAGTTATCTTTCAGTGTTCTATAAACATATATATATATATATATATATATATATATATATATATATATATATATATATATATATATATATATATATATATATATATATATATATATATATATATATATATATATATATATATATATATATATATATATATATATATATATATATATATATATACATATACATATACATATACATATACATATACATATACATATACATATACATATACATATACATATACATATACATATACATATACATATACATACACATACACATACACATACACATACACATACACATACACATACACATACACATACACATACACATACACATACACATACACATACACATACACATACACATACACATACACATACACATACACATACACATACACATACACATACACATACACATACACATACACATACACATACACATACACATACACATACACATACACATACACATACACATACACATACACATACACATACACATACACATACACATACACATACACATACACATACACATACACATACACATACACATACACATACACATACACATACACATACACATACACATACACATACACATACACATACACATACACATACACATACACATACACATACACATACACATACACATACACATACACATACACATACACATACACATACACATACACATACACATACACATACACATACACATACACATACACATACACATACACATACACATACACATACACATACACATACACATACACATACACATACACATACACATACACATACACATACACATACATATACATATATATATATATATATATATATATATATATATATATATATATAGAAATGCCGATGTCTACTTTACATATAAATTATATGAAATTTCTTGAGTCTCAACTATTGCATTATATAAGCATTGTTATTGATCACTGTTATATAGATTTTATCAAAATATTTTCTGTTTACTTATTTGTTTACAATAATTAACGCGCTAACTTATCTTAGAATGGTAGGATTTTTGATATAATATTTTAGTAAGCTTCACTATCGATTTTATACCACTTTTTACAATACTAGCTTTTTACAGTTTTTGTTTACTTAATAAAGCAAAACGGGGTATAAAATAAAAAAAAATATATTTTATAACCCGTTTTCTTTTCTATAAATTTACTTTTTTACGTAAAATATTTGTCTATAACGATAACTTTCGAATCTCAAATTTAAAGTCTACTAGTTCACAGTAACAAGTAGTTATTTGGTATAATGCAATTTACAAAATACAATGGAACAAGAAGATCTTTCATTGTATTTGAGGTATGATATCATGAGATTTAGTTATGTAAGACGTAAGTGGGTAGCAAAATCGCAGTGTGGGAGTGTTTTGACGATATTATGTTGCGCGTTACGAAATAAACGATTATCTTGAAAGTAGAGACATTGACCTTTCGTCTGATGAAGAAGAGCATTAGTAATTTGATATAAGTTCACTAATCGCGCAATTGCTATGCTAAACTGTCCTTTAAGCTTGTCATTTACTTCCGCCTGCTCGTGTAAGTCCATTTGCCGTAATCGACTAAATAGTATGGGTAATTAATATATAATCTAGTGGTAACCCGCGTACATACGCTTCGATTTATGAGCTTGGCACTTTTTATGGATGGTAAAGTTAGATTTTTTCTTAAAAGTGTTTTTAAGCAAATTCAGTGGTTAACGTATAGAACTTTTTTAATCAATTATCAATTGAACTCGTTAAGTTTATCAATTAAACTAAAACTCTAGGTCGAAAACGCGTTTATCCAAGTGTGCGCAATTAAAACGCTTCCACAAATAATATATAATGATAATCTTTACAATAAAAAGAATAACTTAAATCGCTAATAGTTGACAATTTATAAGAACCCATTTTATTAATTGGCCAATTACTACACTAAACTAATTTGAAGTTGCACTCAAGTCATATGTAGCCACTTTCGCACACTCGCAGATGCGGTGATGACATAGATGTTAGATAGCACATGCAACGGAGCCCCAAACCGTGCGACCACTTCAGTCACAACAATGCTACTCGAATGGAGTGACATGGTTGACTTCTTCACATGCGGTCAGTGTCGATCTTTTTAATTTTATTCTGTGCCCATAAATAGTGTTGTGCTCTGCAATTTTGTTCGGTTCATTGTGAGATTTTCCACTTCCGTTCGGTTCCATGTCCGATTTTGTCGATCTCATGTCGCGTTCCGCTCAATGGCCTCGACGGTTTTATTTCCGCTACACAGCTCGATACATCACTGTTACTTTCAAACTGTTTTTACATGGATATAATTGAGCTATTGCCCACGCGATGTGTCGACACGAAGTCACGAGCAATTTAAACAATAATATTGTTCAAGAATGTTAGCAAGATAGCATTTACGGGGCCGTTTTAGTAATTTAAAGAAAATGCATCACCATGGATTTGTACTCGCGTCTGACAATGATGGGAAATTTCCACCGCAACTTTGAAGAGTTTTATTATTTTATTGAAACCGTTGCTTGAAGGTTTTTACTCAAACTAAAGTAACTTGGTAGCATTCATTTATTTACAATGATTTCTATTATAATGAAAGGAGACCCTATAAAATAAGGTAAGGATTCTTTATCCTCAATTGTGTTGTAATTTTTATATAGTGAATGTTTTCCTTTTATGATATTATTATGCTAAAATAGACTTGTTACCAAATAATATATATTTTTACTTTTAAAACATTCTTTCTTACAGTGTGTAATATATATATATATATATATATATATATATATATATATATATATATATATATATATATATATATATATATATATATATATATATATATATATATA
This sequence comes from Dione vanillae, assembly GCA_037178615.1. Classification (NCBI taxonomy): domain Eukaryota; kingdom Metazoa; phylum Arthropoda; class Insecta; order Lepidoptera; family Nymphalidae; genus Dione; species Dione vanillae. The sequence continues at coordinate 2,163,562 of JAZFAU010000088.1, forward strand.
TATATATATATATATATATATATATATATATATATATATATATATATATATATATATATATATATATATATATATATATATATATATATATATATATATATCATCGTCATAATTCGTGATGGTAAAAAAAATCTATAGTCATATGCAGGGTGTTACATGGCAGTAAATAGATATTAATGAAATTATTACGTAGTTGTATATGTATTTTGTCACATTTAAATAAATAAAATATTTTTATTTAACCTTAATTTACGGCTTATTAAAAAATATACAGATTTACAATATATGTCATATATTCAATAATTTGTGCCATTACGAATCGTTACTTTTTAAATATAATATCAACCAGCTATTGACAATTTCCCATAAATCCTTCTTTTGTCAATTCTAAAGGGTTAACCTTCCTTCCTAATAATAATGTGATGTGTGTTGCCAAATAAGGCTATTGAACGTGCCGCTCGAGGCCTTACCTTCATACGATGAAATACTAAACGAAATCTCTTAGCGTATTTGCTCTAGCTGCTGGATATTGTTCCGATATAAAAGACTCACTGTACAGATTTTAAACAAAACGTTCGTTTAGCAAAGCCTTGTATTAGTAAATCATTGAATAAACTAAATTAAATATATTTATTTAACAGTTTTTCGTTTAATTTAAAAGTATTTCTTCAAAATTTTTCGTTTAAAAATTTATCTTTTTAAAATCAACAGATATTTTTTTCATTTTCAATAAGAGTATAAGTAAACAATAGCAGAAAATAAGTCATACTGATTCCTTTACAAGTATTGATGCGTACATTGTGACATATTACCATACAATTTTTAAGTTTCACCTTGAATTTCTAAGGAAAATGCGTACTGTGTTAATAATTCAGATCTAAATGTCAACTATATAAGCTATAGGGCTATGTTATACGGCTTTATTTGTGTTAATACTATATATTTACACAGTTTCCAATAACGCAGGTTCAAATCCCAATGCGTCCAAATTTTTTGTTTTCTTAAATGTTCTAACCAAATAACCTTTTTTATGAAGTCTATACCGATTACCTACATACTCGGTTTTTCTAAGTTATTTGACCGAAACTGTTAAATGAATTTCTCTGATGCTTGGGAAAGAAATCATTATTTAATTTATTTAAATAGATTCAATCTATTCCGCTTTATTTTTGTCACTCATTTTAAGTTAATTATGTACCATATTAATATTAAAAAAAATATAAACTAATGTTTAGTTTGTAAACGAATAGTTTAAAATGACAAAAGTCTTGTCAACACTAAAAGTATTAAGACTAAATAAAATAATTATTTGCTAACCATAATCAAATTCAGATCAAATTAATTACACGGGTCAACTGTTTCTGATGAGCGACGTTACTTCCAGTAATTAATGGAATAGGGACATAATTTGACAACGTCATTTGTGACTGGAAAAGCTTATGCATAACAAATGACAAGGAAATATGTGTTGTTATTTTAATTTAAGCTCGCGATGAACAGGCGGTAGAATAAAATAGAGTTGTAATTTTATGTTCTTGTAGATTCATTTGCAATTTAAATAAATTATTTACTATATATATAATCTGTATAAATGCTTTTTTGCAATAAACCATTTTCATAATTAGACCTAGGATTATTTTTAAAAACTATTATAAAGTATTCGTTATTTTGCCTATCTATGTAAGTCTGACTATAAAAAAAAACATTACATACTATATATATATATATATATATATATATATATATATATATATATATATATATATATATATATATATATATATATATATATATATATATATATATATATATATATATATATATATATATATATATATATATATATATATATATATATATATATATATATATATATATATATATATATATATATATATACTCACCTGCTATACCTACATTTTTTATTATTTTAAAACCTTTATGGCTAGAAATAATATGAATGTGCGTCAATTGAAATGTAAACACGTTAATTAGCGTTTATCTTAACTAAATTCAGATATGCTACTGCCGGTGTTTTAATATTTTTTTAACTATTCAGTAGAAACAAATTAAATACTAATATTAAACTTATTAACTTAATAAATCTAACAAGTATTAATAAAATATGAGACCTTAGTACAAATTAGGTGCGGCAATAGGTACGTATAAATTGAACGTAGGTACCTTCGCAGACATTCGGACGTCTGGTAATTGAATTTCAGTCTCGACTAGCATTATTCAAAATGTCTTATTAATATTCCAATGGCAATTTAAAGTAAATTAATTACTTGCTAGGCTTATTACTTAATTCACATCAAGAATATTAATGTTTATATAAACGCTTGATTACTCGCACAGTGGAGATTAATTTATCGTTATTACTTAAAAAGAAAAATTCTTTTTATTTTATTACGCAAATATTCGGCTTAGACAAACTGAACTTTCGATATCCTAAATTCTAGTATGTATAATAGATGATTACTATTTAACTAGCAGCTTTGTGGTTTATAACAAAAATGGACAGTCATCGGCAGCAATGATTTCTTACTTATTTATTATTTATGATTCATTCAATTCAATTCTCTTCATAGTAACGTTCCAAGAAGTAAAAGTCTCTCCTCTCCTTTTATTTATTGAAGCTACGAAAGCTTTTAATTAATATTTACATGACAAAAAAGCTCGTAAATTTTAATTGAAGTTTCATTTCAGTACAGATGTTTTGTATTTTTCTTTTATTTATTTTTTGTTTTTTCTTATTTATTTATTATTTTACATAGAGCTTCAATACGGCGCGCTGTTGGACGGGTGCGGGGGGGAGCTGCCGTCGCTGAGCGCGTGCGCGCCGCTCCCCCCGCACCTCGATAAAGCGGCACGCCGCCAGCAGAAGGATGCGCGTGCGCAGCAAGACAAAGTTACACAAGTTAATATACATTTGCAGGGTATTTTGTTTTATTTTTTTTAATTATTTTTATGTTTTTTTTCTTATTTTTAAGTATCCTTATGTTGACGAGCAATAATTTTTTCAATATAAATATTATATATACTAGTTAAATTATAATAATAAATAAATTTAATTTTCAGAATAACATTATAATGTACGCTGTGGTGGTAAGTTAAACAGATTGGAAAGTTACATTGTATTGTTTCTTTTGTTACAGCACTATTCGCGGCGGTTGAACATGGCTACCTCGACAAAGCGAGAAACATCTTGGAATCCACCGACGTTGATGTTAATAGGTAATGTTCAATATATAACAGTAATGCTAGAAATATTTATTTATATAGAATTTTTTTACAGAAATAGACAACAAAAACTCATTTATTTAAATTACTTTTTTTATTTTGATCTCTAATCTTTGTAAACATTTTTAAATAAAAGCACAGACGAAATATGTTTAAATAAAGTCATGAAAAATGTAAATTTGATACAAAAAAAAATTAAAAATCTGTAAAATATATTTCTAAAAATATATTTCGAAGTTAAAGTTTTAGCAAAAAGCTCTCCACTTCCTTTTAAAAGTGCTACCTGATCCCAATGCATTTAGCTGTCTAAATGCACATGTGTTGTGTCATATCTGTTTACTCTTACTATGTACGGTCTTTAATGCACCACTTTACCTCAAATTGCACTTTTAGTATACATTTTTATTTCTATTCAATAAAATTTGTTTTAAAATAATTTAAGCAAATATTCCATAAAGCAAATTTTAATGGACTCCGTTGGGGCTATCCCTGCTTTTCGCTTTTTTCGAGGCATTGCGACTCAGTATTGAGTTGCGGAACTCAACGCCGCGCTTTGCCTAGTTTCCAGACCGAAGAAAATGGAAAAAGAAAAATCCATCTTCCCGATGTGGGAATTAAACCCACAAACCGTCGCCTCTACATGTAGACGCTACGCCTCATAGACATATATATTTAGACATATATATTTCTCTTTAAACTATAATAATAATACGAGCGACAGTGAAATTGTTAACTCTAGCAAAATCCAATATACCTTGTTAAATCTTAATAAAATACGAGACTGAGTAAGCATTAAACCTTAGACGAAACCACACCGTCCGTAGAGAGTTAAACTGGCAACCGTTTCTGTTACGTATTGATGGTTCCCCTCATGCTCCAATGGAGAGCAAATAAATAACTAATGGTCGACGTTTCGAACTTAACGAGCTACGATCCCGACAGCAACGTTTAAAACCACAACTTTGTTGTTACTAAATAATTATTGACATTCCAGTGAGCGTGGTCTCTTTTAGGTTCTAGGTTTATTTAGTTTTTTTTTAAGATAACCTTATTTTGCTATCTAAGACTTAGTTTAAAATTTAATTTGTTATACTTGTATGTCAAGAATCTTCCCTTTTTATAATCTTCCCTTTATATCTTCCGTTTTGATAATTCAGAAAGAATTATATACATTTTATATTATTTTTAAAGTGTTTATCCACATTGATGATAGAAAAAGGACTTAAAAAAACATACAAAATTTTGAACGCAGCTGGATTTAAACCAGTCAGAGCGCTTGTACGGTTCGCAAGAGAACGCGGGTTTAAATCTTACTGCTTTTATATATTGTCCTTAAGCAGAATTGTATATGTTTTTTTCATTCATGATGATGTCACCGGCTTCTTGAAATCTTTATCTCGCTTGGATCATTATCAAGAAGTTTATCTAAATAAAACACGGTGTAAACTTTGATTTCCAGTCTTAACCCAGACGGTTTGTCACCACTCGATGTCGCGGTGTTGGCGTGCAACCGACACCTCGCAAAAATGCTTATGGAATTTGGAGCTAAAGAAGGCACTCAGTGTAAGTACACGAGCTTGAGTTTTCTTATTGTGTCTTTAGGATCTTTGAAGCTTTTAATGTTTTTTTTTTTTTTTTTCGAAAAATTTGTAAGGAAAAAGAAGTAATTGAAAATTTTGAAATTAGTTACAATTTTTTTAGAGCTTATTTTGAATTTCTTCTAAAGAAATATAGTTGAGAAATAAATTTATATAGCACAGATTATGTTTATGCCAGAATCGATTGTTTCTATAAAACAGAAAAATCAATTTCAATAGAATGGAATTTTAGTGCTATAAGCTTTAAAAATTAATTATGTAATTCTTATATATGTTTATGTGTTTTTAAGTTAAGGAAATATATATATTTTATAAAAAAATATTTAAAGAAAACATAAAAAGTTAAACACAGCACGATTGATACACTACCGCTCTGCAGGAACCTAGTGTTAGGACAGTCCGTTGCGTAGTCCCTGCTTTCTTTCCCCGCTTTCCGCCTTTTTCGAGGCATAGCGTGTTGAGTGGCGTAACTCAACGCCGCGCCTTGCCTAGTTTTCAGAGTGAAGAAAAAGAAAATAGAAAGTTCCATTATCTCTGAGTGGGAATCGAACCCACAAACCGTTTACAGGTTCGCCTCTGCGCTACGACGGTTCCCAAATATACACAATACTTTTAACTATTTGTTAACATTATTTTACATGTTATACATTACTAATTTAATTTTTGACTCATGTCTGTCTTTATTTTCAATGTCGTCTTCACAATGCTTTGCAAGTTAAATCCATTTTTCCAAAGGTATTTGTTATTTTCTGCCATTTGTCTTGTAACTTTCTCCACAATTCTTCCTTATATGTAGGAAAACATTTTCGCACTTGTCGATCCACCTGATTCCACAGCAATTCGATAGGGTTCAAGTTATGGAACTGGGGAGGCCAAATCATTAATTCTAATACATTTTGTTGTTCCTTTTCTCTTAAAAATGCCTTGCTTAACTTAGACGTGTTTTAAGGAACATTATCTAGTTGGAAACAACCTCGAACCAATTAAACGGGACCCCGAAAGCAATGCACTAGTTTCTCAATTGTTTTTGTAACCTTATTTTTTTTTAAATTCCTTTGTATGTGCATAAGATCTCCAACGGAAGAGTCACCAAACTATCACAGAGCCTCCGCCGTATTTAACTTAACTAGTGCAAGTGTCGATCACCCTTTCGTTCGATTGCCGCAATACGAAAACTATGTTTGAAAACAAAACTTTCAAATATTAATTCGTCCGACCAAAAGATCTTTTTCCAATCGGCTGTTGCCCAATTTTTGTTAGCGCTAGCCCAATTAAGTCTCTTTCTTCCTTCGGTTTAAGAAGTGGTTATGAGAGTACTATGCATTTTTGGAGTCTAGCTTCAAGGAATCACCTTTTTACTGTGGATACACTCCCTGTTTTATAACGCCCCACATTGAACTGTGCTGCTATTTCTGGTATACTTAATCGTCTATTACGGTTGCTTTTAATATTTAGGTAAATAATCACTTGAAGTAGTGTTATGCGGTCTTGTTGGAAGACGGTTTTTGGAAATTGTTCTTTCAGAAGCAAACTTCTGTACAATATAGTCCACAGTATGCCTTGGAATATTCTGCAGTCTTCATAGTTCACGATTACTTTTACCCGCTTTGGGGATGTTCTATCTATATTGCCAGTTTCCTTTAAAAAACAAAATTTAGAAGTCCATAGCAAAAAAATTTTGATAGATCTGAAGTGTTGTGATGTGGAAAACGTGTCTTGTATTCAAATGACATCAAATAACTAAGAAAATAATATTTCTAGTAGTAATTGTACATGTTAATTTGTTTATTATTTAAACAAAACCGTCATTTCAAAGAAATTTCAAAAGAAATTAAACAATAACTCTATCTTGGTATTATGACTATGAATGGGTAAATAATAACAACTGTTCACCTTTATTCATTTAGATACTTATTTTGAAATGAAGCAGGGCAAGCGTTAAATATATTAAAATATTTTTAAAGGTATATTATTTGCAGTTTTAAGAAAATAGCAGGTGGCCAAATATTTTTGAGCGGTAGTATATATTCTTTATGTATGCTTTAATTAACTTTTTTATATATTTTTTCCGGTTCTTTTCTATACTTATAGAAAAGAATCGGAAAAACGTTCTAACAAAGCAAGACCTATCTCGTAACCTGTGAAACAGTCCTACCGCTTTATAGTTTATCTTGTTAACTTTTAAACTTTCTTAAGTACCGAATAAAATCCCCCAGACTGAAATCGCATACGATCGATCATTTTATGCTGCTTGTAACAACGATAAGGCATGTTTTGCTAAAGATTTTCTTTGAAGATTGTCAGATCAAAACAAATCTCAATTATCTCCTCACAATAAAGTAGGTATAAGACCATTTGATCAATCTTCTGATAAAATGCCTATCAAGTTCATCATCGGTGCCTTAGTTCGAATTCATTGATTAGATATCTGCGTTTGAAATCTGAGAAATGAAGTACTTTTCTAACATTTTTTTTTGCGCAATAAAAGTTACTGTTGTGAAACAAGCAAATGAAAAATCACAAAAATATTTTTTTATATTACCTTTAATTTAATAATCAAAATTAATTGATAACAACATATAGAAACAATTTTTTTCATTAACAAGAGTAAAGCGAACTAACAGTATATTAAAGTAAAACATTTCTTTTACAGATTAGCTCTTTACCTATTTCTAAGTTTAAAAAGATACAAATTATTTATTGAATAGATTTTAATAAAGTGATGGTCGTGTAATTATTAAGCTAGATTTTCCCGGTTTATTTTATTATATAAAAGCTTTTTCTACGGTTTCGTCCTCGTCAATAGTCGCCATTCAAATTAGAAAATAAGAATTGTATATGCGACATTAATTTATTAAATCGGTAAATTATGTTTTCTTGTTTTAATTTCTGAAGTGCCCAAACATCTTATACAATAGATACATTGAAGCTTTAACGTAATATACCGTCGTGGCGCAGAGGCGCATTGTCTGCCTGTAACGCGATGGTTTCTGGGTTCGATCCCCAGTCGAGGAAGATGGATTTTTCTATTTCCATTTTCGCTTTCGCAAACTAGGCAAAGCGCGGCATTAAGTTCCGCCAATCAACACGCAATGCCTCGAAAAAGGCGGAAAGCGGGGACGGAGAAAGCAGGGACTAAGCAACGGAGTGTCTTAACACTAGGTTCCCACGGTTCCTGCAGTTCCCTCTGCCTACCCTGCCATGTGCAGGATAAAGCGTGAAGCTAAAAAAAATACGTAATATAACATAGTATATAGTCAAATAACACTTTTCTGCTTAGAAAAGCAAGTTATATAAATATATTTTGCCTTTAAAAAATGGATAAAGCGTTCCGATTCTAAAACTTTGTTTCAAATAGTGATAATTTAAATTATTAGACAATTAAGTCTATAAATAAAAGTTGTCATTACAGTCAAAACACCGGAAGCGCTAGGCGCGCACCTCCGCAAGTTATCGCGGGAAGCGGAGTCACGTTTGCACGAAGTCACGGGCTACATACCGGAGAAGGCGTGCCGGGACGATGTTTGCAGGTGATTATTATTTACAGCGTTTATAGTTATCCATATCGATATTATAGTTATCAATATATTTTGACACCGTTTTTACGATTTGTAATGTTTTTTTTAATAAGTACTATAAATGGTAATTTAAACGCTAAATATAAAGTCGTAGTTTTATCTCGAGAACTTTCATTTTTAAAGTATTTACCTTATTCTTTATTACTTCCTTAAAATAGTATGATGCTAAATTTATGATGATAAATTTGTGTGTTAAAGGTTATTACCAATTTAATGATTTCATAAATGATAACACTCCTTGGGAATGAAATGCTCGCTCCAGCCTAATTCAATAGTATCTATCATTGTCATTAATAAGAATTGTGAAATTGTAAATGTCTGACAAATTAAAAAAAAGAAAAAAAATAATGTCCCGCTGAGTTCCTTTCACCGGTTCTTCTCAGGTCTGAGGCATTAACTTTAGCGAACCGGTGGTAAATTAAATAAATTATTTGACGTTCAAAAAATGAAGCTTGTACTTCTTATTTTGAATAAAATTGTTTGACTTTGGTTTTGAATCAAAAGTCGTAGTTTGATCTCAAAGACTTTTATTTTTAAAGTATTTATCTCATTCATTGTAGATCAGCAGCAGGTGGTCAAGCCGGTACTATGGGATGCGCCGGTGGTACCGGGTCGGAGAAAGATAAACAAACTCAACATTGGGAGAGACGACTTCGGACGTTAAAGTAAGGATCGTAAATATGATGTAAAAATTAAAAAGATAGATATGACATACAATGAAAATATCTACTCTTTGTTTCGTCTATAACAGGATTGGCAGAGAAAACTTAGTGTCAAAACACTTTGTTATGCACATTCCATGCCATTCGGAGACATTAAATGTTAAATAACGGTACACAACGCCGTATTAATATTTTATCTTATTAATGGTTGATAACGTGGAAAATATATTACATATTAAATATGTTAACACTTTAAAAATAAACACAAAAAAACTGTAAAATTAGTTTATAAAATTAATATTAAAACCATCGCCTTTTATTCACTGTTAATTACATTACATATTCCAAACTAGATAAGTATTAAACATATTATTATCATTTTAAAATAATTATACTCTACAAGTTCTACACATATAAAGCACATTACAAACGAAAAATCCGAAATCTATCACCTAAACGTTAATTTTAAAGATTTTAATTATATATAAAATTGAATATGTTATATATTTTTTTAGCTGGACGCTTTATCCTGCACTACTAGAATATTTTATATTAAATGTAAATAATGTCTTCAGACGCCTTCTCCAAGGGTGGCAACAGGCGCGAGTGCCCGCCGTGCCGCCCGCGCCCGACCTGGAGGTGTGCGGCGCGCACTCCGTGTGCGTGCGCCTTAAGGACTCAAAGACGGTGCAGGGCGCGCGCGACCCGCCTATTGTTACTAAGTTTAAAGGTTTGTGTACTATTTGTTTATTTTTTTTTTATGTCTTCACGCTTTATCCCTCACATGCCAGGGTAGGCTAGGTTAGGGAACTACAGGAACTATAAGAACCTAGTGATAAGACACTCCGATGCTTAGTCCCTGCTTTTTTTGTCCCCGCTTTCCGCCTTTTACGAGGCATTGCATGTTGAGCGGTGGAACTCAACGCCGCGCTTTGTTTAGTTTCCAGAGCGAAGAACGTGGAAAAAGAAAATTCCATTTTCCATCTTCAGTGGGAATCGAAACGACAAACCGTCACATTTACAGGTAGACGCTACCTCTCTGCGCCACGATGCTCATGAATTAATTTATTTAATGCTTTGTTACACCAAATAAGTACGGTGGCAGCAGAGGATCAAAAAGAAAAACATTTTTTTTAATTATTTATTATATTAAAAAAAATTACATTCTAACTTATAACTAAAACGGTCACTACTTGCACGATGCTAGAGACAAGAGTGATTTAGTATTTTAAAATTATAACTAACATTAATTGGTGATCTCCTCCAGGCAACCCCTGCCATGGAAAAGAGAAAATAATATATAGATTTTGGCTAGTGTACAAATGTATCTTTTAGTAAATATACAGGTGTGGCTGTTACCACGTCCGTCATTGAAAGCATAGTATTAACTAGCCTTTTTAAACTTGGTAAAATTATAAAACAAGTAAAATTTTCAAAAATAAAAAAAATATTGTTTTCAAACAAAGTAAATAATTAAATTGTTCCTGTGTGTAAAAATGATCCTGTGCCTAAACTACACAGGCACGGAGTACCTTGTGTTAAGACACTCCGTTTCTCTCTTTCCGACGAATTACAACATTACGTGTTGAATGACACCACAGATTATAACCAAAACAAACTTTACGATTTACTCAAAATTTGTTATATTTATATTACGTTTTTCCAGTGGAATGGTCATCTCGTTCGGATTTCTCCAATGTGTGCGGGTACCGCGAGGTTCCCCCCTCGGGTTCCAGTACACGGGTTCTCATAGCTGGGCTCACACGCGGCCGACGGTACTTCTTCCGTGCTTTCGCCGGAAATGTTAAAGGGTGGGGGCCTAGCTGTGTGTCGGTGCCTAGGAGTGTTGTTCCAAGTAGTAAGTGTATTGTCTTTTTTTATGTCTTCACGCTTTATCCCACACATGGCAGGGTAGGCGGAGGGAACTGCGGGAACGGTAGGAACCTAGATTTTGATTCTCCGTCCTACCTAGTGTAAAGACGCTTTATCCCGCGCAAAGGAGTATAGAAACTAGGGGAAGCTATTGTTAAGTTAATCCTTGAAATATTGCGTGTTGATTGTCGGAATTGAACGCCGTGCTTGCCATATTTACCAGAGCTAAGACAGTGAAAATTGAATAATTTGTCCTCCCCGAGTGAAAATCGAACCCATAAACCATCGCGTTTACAAGCAGATTCTACGCCACGGCGGTCCTCTTTATTTTGTATGTTATGTAAAATATTTCCTTACTGTTTCTTTAGTGGTCTAGTAGACACCTAAGAAGCTCTCGGGTTCCACATAACTGTTACGTTAATAATTGTTTATAATACAATATACTAACTGGGTAAGGTTGGCGCGACGTGTCAGCGCGGCGGAGGGAAGCGGGAGGCGCGGCGGCCGCGCTGGACTCGCTGGCGACGGCGGCGGCGGGCGCACGGCAGCGCGTCCCGCAGCCGCGCCTGCCCCGCAAGAAGACAGCCACCATACGGCAGCTGTTCACCGCGGCGAGCAAGTTTCAGAAGAACTTGAGACGGTAGTTGTTCTTTTTTCTATGTCTTCACGCTTTATCCCGCTCGTGGCAGGGTAGGCAGAGGGAGCTGCAGAAATAGGAACCTAGTGTTAAGGCAATCCTTTGTTTAGTCCCCGCTTTCCGCCTTTTTCCAGGCATTGCGTGTTGAGTTGCGGAACTCAACACCGCACTTTGCCTAGTTTCAAGAGTGAAGAAAATGGAAATAGAAACGTCCATCTTCCCCGAGTGGGAATTGAACCCACAAGTTGTCGCGTTTACAGGTAGCTGGTGCTATGACTCTGCGCTCGACTGTGCTCGTGTAACTTTAAAAATAAAAACAAAAGCAATTTTTAAAAATAAAAAAAAAACCCGTAGTGATATGACATCGTACTATCTTGTGTGTCAACTGATAATTGCAAAATTGATTTATAGTGTGTTTGCTCACATGATTATCTAAGAACGAACACAAAGTTACCGATTTAAATAAAATGCATTTTTCTAGTGGTCGTTTTGTATTATATTACATTGGTTTGTGACTCGTAGTTAAATACAATATTAGTCTTTTAATTCGTCAAAAAAAAATTAAAATATTTTTAGTAAAACTTAAATACAGCATTTATATGCTTTCTAAAAACTAACCAGAGATGATAGAACGTTCCCGTCCCTACATATTGTCTCTTTCGCCTTATCACCATATCGCCCTTTTAATACATGCCCTTAGGCCAATTCCTCATGCTTCAAATTGACTTGTTCATAAATCATTTTCAAATATGTTCTTTTTTTTATTTTGTTTATATTTAATATTTATATTTTACAACTCTAAATTATTACACTAAAAAATTTAATACAATGTTGTAATATTTCTATTATTTTTTACCAGGGGCGTCTATCTAGCGTGCATTATCTATCACGAAGACAAGGTGCTGGTCACTAGCGAGGAGTTCCTACCTGTCATAGAAGTAGACGAGACCTACCCCGCCTGTATTTATACGGATTTTCACTGGCTTATGAAGGTATTTAAAAATTATTCCTATATTTAAATAACAATCGTTATTCTATATTTAAAGCAGAGTTGACTTAGTGTTGATTTGCTCAGTTTTCCGCTTTTTGTCAATTAAATTTTCGGAATATTAACGCTTTTTGTCGTTAATTAATCTTAATCGTTTGTTCAAGTGGGAATCAAACCCATAATTAATGCCTTTGCATTGTGACGCTGTTGTTGTAGGGAGCTTGAATATATATATTTATATACAAATTTAAATAAATATGATATAACTGTGGTAAGGTGTAACCATTCTTTTCATTTTATAAAGCATTAGTAATTTTGAAATCATAAGAACTTCAAACAAGCAAAAGCAAAATCATCACAATTATTGCATGACGGTATTAAAATTTTAAAAATAATTTTCATGTAACTAAGCGGTCATTCTTGACTCTTTCAACAATCTGCGTAAACTTGAAACATAGCCAATGTAACAGTTGCTAACTATTTTATAAAAAAAACTTACTTTTACATATCTTTTTACTGATTAATTAATTTAATTTTAATATAGAATGTTTTTTTTTATTATTTATACAATCAGCACAATAAAGTTCTATATTAATAATTATAATAATTTACATATGTGTATTAATTTAGGTAACAATAACTGCATATATACTATAAATCTAGTAATACTGTAAAAATACATTTATATTTATTCTACATAACAAACGCTCCTTAATTTCTGTTCAATTCATACAGACATTGCGCGTCGTGTGGCGGAACTCAACGCCACGCTTTTTATATTACCAGAGCGAGAAAATTAACTAATTATTTTTTTTCTCCAGGTGTCGTGTTCCTGGGACGAAGTTAAAGCGCTAAGGTCAGATATGGAGAAACATACTTCTTCATCAATACACTTCAGATTGAAACTTCTCACAGCCGCCGCTCAAATGCAGTCTGCTCTATGCATACAGGACTTAGGTGAATATTTACTTGTTTTCGTATTAAACTGCACTTTACTGCACCTTTTTTTAGAAGTAATACAAACTTCTAATGTTAATATTACGTACGTACTTGCGTAAAAAAGTAAAATAAAATGTATAAATTAAAATTCTACAAATAACAATATTAACTATATCGACCGATATAGGAAGAAGAATATAGAGGACCGTCGTGTCGCAGAGGTACTGCGTTTACCTGTAAACACGACGGTTCGTGGGTTCGATTCCCATTCCTATCTATCCTATGGTTACTATATACAAACTGCTGCGTTGAGTTCCTCCATTCAACGTACAATGCATCGAAAAGGTGGAAACTCGTCTTCCGCCTTTTAGACGGGAGGAAACCGAACGGAAAGTCTTAATATTAGGTTCCCACAATTCCTGCGCATGCCTTTGCCTTGCTATGTGCAGGATAAAGCGTAAAGCTGAAAAAAAAAGATAATAGATACTTAAGACAAGAGTCACCGTGATGAGAATATTATTATAATCTTCCTCAGTAAGAGGCTCATACAGGAATTTTTTTAATACAAATATTTCAAAAAACTTGTCAAATCTAGCGTTCACCAAAACATAATTCCAAGTTATATAACATAATAACGTATCGCAACACAATATGACAGGCCAGCTGTACCACAAGCCGCTGCGGGACGCGCACGGCACGGTGGTGCTGTCCTGCATCAGCTCGGTGAAGTCGGCCAAGTGCGTGTCCGCGCTGAACTCGCGCTGGGCGCCCGTGGCCAGGCTGCGCCGCCGCGTGCTCAGCGACGACAACACCATGGGCGAGCTGCTCATGGCCTCCGTGCACGAGCAGATCGCGTACCACCAGGTATGTGTTGGGAGGTTGGCGTAGGTTGGGTGTGAAAGGAATGGGATACCTATGTGTTGGTAGGTTTGTTATTGGTTGTGTGTGAAAGAGATGGGACATATATATGTTAGTAGGTTAGATTTGACAAATATATGTTGATAGGTTACCTTTGGTTATATGTGAAAAAGATGACAATAGTTACAATAAAACACTAACAACTGTGTAAGACGCCTATAAATAAGCGCATCATAGAGTAAATTATATAGTAATATGATAAATAAAAGTATATATGACGGGGGATAACAATTTGTATTTTTCATTTAAATTAAATTTTATTTAATAATGAAAATTGAATTATTAAAAACGTAACTAAACTAGTTTTAAAACAACATGAAACAAATATTTTACCAAACTATATATATCATGATAATACAATTGCAATTAAGAAATTAACTAAAAATTTGTATTAAGCATATTACAATATGTAATATAAATACAAAATTTGCTAATTCTTTTAATATGCAACATTTCAGGTATCCCGGGACCAACTACCGCGTGGTTTGTACCTGGGCTACCTCAAGCTGCAGTCGTCGGTAGAGGTAGTGCGGATAGTAGCGCCGGCGCGGACACCCAACGTGCCTCCACACACACGGATAAGGGACAATCCACATGTCTCTGCGTGAGTGTTTGTTTTATTATTATTATTATTTGTAAGCAGGGACTAAGCAACGGAGTTTAACTTAACACTAGGTTCCTGCAGTCCCCTGCGCCTACTTTGCCATGTGAACCTAATGTTAAGACACTCCGTTGCTTAGTCCCTGCTTTCTCCGTACCTGCTTTCCACCTTACTCGAGGCATTGCGTGTTGAGTGGCTGAACTCAACGCCGCGCTTTGCCTAGTTTCCAGAGCGAAGAAAATGGAAATAGAAAAATCCATCTCCTCTGAGTGGGAATCGAACCCTCAAAACGTCGCGTTTACAGGCAGACGGTCCTCATAGCAGTTGTAAATATCGTAAAATAGGAAAAATGATGATGTACTTGTATAGCCTTGAAATATTTTACCCTATAGGTAGTTTTGACAAAAGCCGCGTTGTCAGATACACCCTGTAACTACTGTACTAATAAAAACATTAAAAAAATATTATCATTTCAGAGAGGAATGGGAATATCTTAAATCTCAATCCGGCAAAATAGCAGACGAGAATCAATCGATAAACAACTTAGTATCGATAAGCGCTAACGACAAACCTTCAGAATCTCAAGAGATGTTCCTAGAGCAGATCGCAGCGGCGTCCCGGAGACTGTTCAAGGATATGGAGATACCCAAAGATAACGCGATCACCCACCGAATATATGATCTCGAAGTTGTTGAACTAAACCACGATGTAAGCTTCATCATGATGTGTCCGCCAGCAGAACAAGCCTGCTCTGTGCCCGGACAAAAGGAGATTTTACTCCAAAAAGGAGATCTACTAAGCCTACCCATTCAGGCGTTCGAAATGATCCACCTACAAACCTATCATAGTAATATTCTTAATAAATACTCGAAACTTAGTTGCGTTTTAGAGTTAGATGTAGCTTTAGCTGCTCATTCCCAAAGAGAGGCTTTTTCTTGTACAGAACTGCAGACGGCTAAGGAGAGATTAACTAAATTAGAAGATCTACAGAACAATCTTAATTTAGTATGGAAAGCTGAACGTTGGCTTATGGATTTAATCGGTTTCGCCCGGGACAAAGACAAGGCTGGGCCAAGTTCGGGAATTTTGCTCAAGTACGTATTAGATAAGACACCGTCCAAGACATGCGCAGACGGCACCGATAACAATTGTGAGAAGGACGTCAATTTGAAAATAGATTTACTCCAATTACCGCCAAGAGATGGCAAGATGACTAAAACTTCCCCGGGTCGTGGATCTTGGCCAGGACCGGCCGGCAACGGAAACCATACCAACTTACATCCGGAATTTAGTAAATCCGAGCAACAATTAAGTTTAGCTCCTCGACAAACTTCAGTATCAACGTTGAATTTAAGCAGTTCATCATATCTGCATTCGGATGCAAAATACGCTAGAAAAGGCAGCGCAGATTCCCAATTCACACAATCCAGTAATAACTTTATGAGTAGCAATTCTCAGTTCGATATAAAGTCCACCGGATCTCATGCTAGCATAGGAAGTCCTCGACTTCCGCCGTCGAGGAGTGAAGACACTCTAGTACTTCAAAACGAGAACATAGAACCTAAGCCTCGACCTCACAGTATTAACACAAGCGTCTCTACATCATCAAGTCCGTTGTTAACCGTCAAAAATTATTACCCAGGTAGCATGATAAGTGTTAAAACCATGAAGAACGCCTCAGAATCGGTCCAAAGTCTATCGAGCGATTCGGAAAGTCAAAGCTGCCCAGTAACTATGACGCTTTCACCCAAAATCCGTCCCAGCCGACATACTGTAATATCTTCAAAAAGTATGACTAATGTGAAGTCGTCTGACGTGGAGTTTACCGACACTGGCCAAGATATCTTAAACAAAGCGTACTCTGTGAAACGACAGCCGCTACTGGAAACCCAGGAGGATATAGATTATAGTAATAAAAATCCAAAGACTGATGAAAAACAAAGTGACAGTGAAGACCGAAATGTCAAATTCCCAATAGAACAACGAATCGATCAAGCGGGTATCTTACAGGTATTGTATTATTTTTTTATGCTTTCAATCTTTATTAATGTATAATATTCCAAAAAATGATAAGAAATGATGGTAGATTTAAAAAAAATCTCATTGATTTATTTCAATCAGCACAGCATCAGACAGTAAACGATTACTCACAAATTATAGGTTCCATCCTAGTTTGTAGAATTTAATTAATTAAAAAAAAAACAAGAAATGGAAGTACTGCATTGAGTCCTACCCGCACACATGTTTCAAAAGCGGAGAACTGAAGAGAATTCGTTCATTAAACGAAGAACGGAGTGTCTTAACACAAAGTTCCCTGCGTGCATTGAACAGCGTGTAAATTATTTATTATTTTTTTCAGGTATTTGCAGCATACGAGACAGGACTAGCATCGGGCACATCTCTAAAGCTGCACGTCACACCGCGCACGTCCGCACGCGAGGTCATCGACCTAGTTGTCAAACAATTAAACATGGCTGCCGTCCTCAAAGGGAAATCCGGCCCGGTTTATGGCCCTGAAAAATTACAAGACTTTTGCTTAGTAGCAGTGATCGGAGCTCGAGAAAGATGCCTCCGAGATGACTTCCGACCTCTACAGTTGCAAAATCCTTGGAGAAAAGGCAGGCTGTATGTACGACTTAAACATGACGTGCTCGCGGCACTACAGCATTCAGCCAAACAACCTGCTTATATTTAAATTTAGAACAATTTATGTATGAGATTAATAGATTAAAAAAAAACTTTTTGTTTTTTTTTTTTCATAAGGTCTCATCTCAAAGTATTAGACGCTGGTATGGTAATTTTATTTTTCGGTGCCAATTATTATTTTTGATGCTTTAAATAACTAGTATTATACAAATAAGTGAAAGTTGTGAGTAACATTAGGTGTGATTTACAGAATGTATGGTGCTTTTCACTGTAACGACGCTCTATGAATGATGTTCTCAAATTTATCTCTGTTAGATTCTATAGTTATCTATGTAGCTTTTCTTGTCTGTGTTACTCGTACTCTTAAATAATTTAGACCTAGACCTATTTATAATAAAATTATAGTTTCAGTTAGAAATTCTTAACTATTCAGCAAATCTTAAAAAGATAGTGTAAACTACAACTCGAGTTAAGTTATTTAAATAAAAAAAAGTTAGTATAGATATTTATTAATGATTAATCATATCTTCAAAACATTGGGAGTGCCTCTATTATTTTGCTACTCTATCATATCTCTGGAGTGTAACAGGGTTTACAATGAAAGGAAATACACATTATTATTTCTAATTAACGCATATTCAAACCGCAGAATATCAATTTTATTGCTCAGAGCAAAAAATAATTATAGATTAAATTGTATATAGAATATACTAAATATTGTGTGTAGTAGACATTGTATTATGATATAGATTGTTATAATTAATACTAAAAAACTATACTTCAGAGATCAACCTTTAGTATTAGATATTTGATATTTGTTACCTAAATTGCCATAACACGAATAGGTATATAATTTTTTATAGAAAAATACTAACTATATTCCTTTTTTACTTTGAAATGAGAGTAAATAATTTTATATTGTATTATTATATTGAAAGAAATATTTTCTTACATATATGTAAATTAATTTGTAACAGTGCAATCACAAAATCAAGTGTGTATATAAAAACATAAATGAACCTATTTTATTATTTTATCTTACTAAAAAAAGAATTTAATCTGTATATTAAATATTACTGTCGATGTGTATAATATATTTATCTTTTTTAATTTTCATAACTAATAACATTTGTTCCACAGAGTAAAAAAATATGAGAAATAATTTTAAAACTAATTACAAGTATATATAATTTATGTTTATACCAGTACACATATAGGCCCATGTCAATATATTGTTAAAAGTTAATTTGTAGTTAGATTCAAATTTATTATATAGTTAATTAATGTGAAAATATCAACGATTCGAGCCATTCTTTAACGGATTGCAATTATTGTTATAGCAAAGCCTAACTAAATGTCTTATGATGATGAATTGTGTTTTATTTGTAGATTATTATAATACTGTGTAAGTAATCACCCTTATTCGCGGTGTTGTACATTAGACATTAGAGAAAGTGGAGTATGAAATTATGCACAAAAATAAATGTATTTGAAATCTCATGCTTTTATCATTTTGTCCCTTTTACATAGTGAAATTTTTTATATTTTAATTTTTAACCCGTGAGGGCTGGGAGAGTAAGAACGTAACATTGTTTGGAAACCAAATAATATCGGTTACATTTTTTTAAGAAAGAATCAATCAATTTCAAAGTATAATATACCACAAATACTAATAAGACATTAAACGTTGCCTAAAAGGATTGAACTACCCTTTAACGGGGCTAAGCTATGGCTTAAAGGATATGTTACGATGGAAGTATATGCTAAGGACTACCACTATTTATTGGCTCGCATTATATTGAATCTAAGTACCTAAAATTTTTCTGTAAAAATTTAAATATTTTTTTTGCTTCACACTACACAGCAAATAGTGGGGCATAAGAAATTTAATTTTCCGACACTCTATTCTACAACGTTAAATGGCGGAACTAAAACAAAATAATTCTTTCTCTCCGTGTGTATCACGACGGCCTTTAATTAAGTTTAGAATCCTTTCTTATATAATAACAAAAAAGTTAAAAAATCTTCTAAAGAGAGATAACCTACGTTTTGTTAATTCCCACCTGATTATAATATGTAAATATATGTATATCATGAACCTGACATCCTTGACAAGAATACCGGAATAACTACAAAATGTTTTTGCGTAAAAATTATTTTTAAAATACTTGGTTATTACAGGTTCAATAATGACATTCACTCAGTACACTTTTATCAGTTGCATGATCTAAAACTTTAATTAAAGTCTACTTCATATAATTAATACAACGTTTTCTTAAATGAGGAATAACAAAAAGTAGGTTCTGTTCTGAGATGACATCGTGGCGCAGTGGCGTAGCGTCTGCCTGTAAACGCGACGGTTTATGGGTTTTATTCTCACTCGGGGAAGATGAATTTTTCTATTTCCATTTTCTTCGCTCTGGAAACTAGGCTAAGCACGGCGTCGAATTCTGCCACTCAACACGCAATGCCTCGTAAAAAAGGCGGAAAGCAGGGACGGAGAAAGCAGGGACTAAGCAACGGAGTGTCTTAACACTAGGTTCCCACGGTTCCTCCAGTTCCGTCTGCCTACCAGGGCCGTAGCTAAGCGGGGGCATTGTGGGACAATGCCCTACCTTAAAAATACTAAAACTAAGATAAAATACAATATTTGTCTACGCATAGCCATTGAATGTACCTATATCATTTTAAGTGATGACCCTGCTGCCCTACCCTGCAATATACGGGATAAAACGTGAAGCTATAGGTTCTGTTCTGTTTGTTGTTTAGGAATTTTCCATAAATGAGATTTTCGGCAAATACTATAATTTTTACTAAAAATTCTAGTATCAGTAGTTTTATGTAATTGATGATTATGATAGTGGCCACTTCTATCTTTTTTTAAAACATTTTGGACGGTGAGTGAAATGTAATATAATTTTTAACAAAAATTTTGTTACTTTTATAAAACTTGTATCGTGAATCATTTGAAATAGGCTAAATATAATCGCAACATATTAGATTGGTTGGTAAGATAGGCACTATTATAGTCATGAATCGAGCACGGCTTAATTGTACAAAAAAAGTTAAGAAAAAGTCTTGTGCTGAAAATGATAATAACTTAATAAAAAAAGCAAAAAATATGACTATAAGCAATGGTAAGTTAAAATCTATATATCTATGTTAGTCTTTATTGGGAAAATAAGAGTCCAACATTTGTACCTTCCGCAGCCTTGGTCTAGCTGTACAAAAGAGCCTCCAACAATTTGCGAGTTCAATATAATAATACCTTCAGGGCACTGTTGCGACTTCCTTATTATTGTAATACGTCCGGCATGTTTGCAGACGCTAACACTGGTGATATTTGGTTATAACCAAAATGGGTAGGAAGGTGGTGTCAATAATGCAAAGGGAAAGGTAAGTTCCAACAGCGTCCTGAAGGTATTGACAGCAAGACCGGACGGACAAACCATGGGGAGGTTTATCAAGCTACATTTAAAAAGTGTAGCCAGGTCAATTTCCCTGTGGTAGCCATTTATAATTTAGTACATTAAGTAGAGACGGAAGATACGAGATGGATATGGAAAAACGCTTTGCTGTCGGCATGAACAGTACCCTAGCTGCGTTGTTGAGACGGAAGAACGTCAGTGTCGTGCTCATTTGGGCTTATAGAATGCAGTTCTGGCTCTAAGCTGTTATACATGGCAGTTAAACGTGGGTATTACAAAAGAAAAATGAAAGAAATATAAATGCTATGGAGATACGTTCTCTTCGAAGTATACGTGGAGTCAGCTTTTCTGACAGAATCCGCAACGAAGAAATACACTGGATCGTAGATACCAACGAGGATGTCACAGTCAGGATGTAGAAGAACGTGCTCGGATGGTTTAAGCACGTCGAAAGATACTGGAGGCTAATGACTGTGGACGAGGTAAATGAGGTATGCAGGGACCACAGCTTTTGGCGCCCCGTTCTCCCTGATTATCCCACTATAGAGCGTGAAGATATGTATGTACGTGTGTAATTTGTTTAACCAACTATGAGCAGAATATAAAAGATTTTTCTTTTATTTACTTGTATTTTTTAAATAAACTGAAACAAAGTGGACACGTTTTATTTTGTGTGTATTACCTATTTAAAACTAGTACTATTGTAAGTACCACTTTTTTCTTGTTTATCTTAATTCTTCGCATAAATTATCATCATTGCAGTAACCACGTGTTAACCAAAACACTTTTTTTTCCCATCTACTGCCTATTATCTTCCTTATATATTTTATTGCCCTTTTTAGTGACTTTGTTGTAGAGTCACTATCCGACAAATGTTGTGTCATTGTGCCTAACTTATAACAAATAACAAATGCATGGGCAAGACTTGAAGACAGTACAATTTGGATTAAAATTAAATTGTTCATAACTAGTCTAATTTCTTCTCCATCCTCACATCTAGAAAAGAAAAGGGAAAATTAGGTGTAGCACTGGCATGTAGCTTTTTCCTGTTTTTGCCTTGTAAAGTTTCGAAATTTAATTTCTTAGGTAAAAAAAATCTAGGTAAATTTAAATGTTGGCAAGTGTATTTGGTTGAGCTAAATACTTGCTTGTTCAAACTTTATTTATTTCATTTATTTATTTCTTTATTTATAAATGATATCATACAAATAAGAAAAAAAGCACAAAAGGCGATCTTATGGCTAACTAGCTATCTCTTCCAGATAACAGTTAGGGCGAAAAGAAATAGTTGAAAAGTATATCTTAAAAGAAGTAGAAATTACATTGGAAGTATTTAAAAATAATTATTAATAAACACTTAAGGTTGTTATAATTAAAAATATTAGCTGTGACGATCGACAATCACAATATCGCAAAAAACCAGCAAGGAGTGAAGAACGAAGTAATATTAAGATTTTTTTGTTTATTCTATAAAAAACGTGAAGCTTATAATATAATATAAAAAAATACTTAAAGAAAACATAAAATTTCAACGCAGCGGGATTTGAAACTGCGTCTCGTTTAAACCGTACAGGCGCTCTGATCACTTAAGCCATGCGTTTGAGTGATCAGAGCGCTTACACGGCTTGTAAAAAGCGCGGTTTCAAATTTGAGCGCAGCGTTTAACTTTTTGTATTTTTCAAGTATTTTTTTTATCCTTAGTGTAGATTATATTTTAAAAATACAAAATAACTCATAATTAAGTACATTTTTACTAAAATTATTGCATAAATACTTTTTATTTATTTTTATTTATAAATTACTAGATTTTATTGATCAAATTTGTTATTAAATTAAAGTGGCGGACTAAAATTTTAAGAATTCATGTACAGAATTTACACAGATTACGAAGTGAAATTAGGAAAGTGACGTTGGTTATATGGCTTGTTGACGGCGGACGTATTGTTTAAAACTTGAAGTTTCAGGTTTCGACATTACTTCAAGTTTGTTGCTTGAATTGATTAGTATACTGCTTGTTTACTTATAATTTGTTAACAGTTTTTAATTAAATAAGTTTTATTTTATTTAAAAACCGTTCATTATGAGTTTAGTAGCAAATACCGGGTAAGATGTTAGATATCAGTGTAAAATTGCTTTTAATGTTCTACTTTCACATATTTTTGTGGCTTATTAGGAAATTAGCGGGTCGTACGCTATTTATTACCGGTGCATCGCGAGGCATAGGCAAAGCTATAGCCCTTAAAGCGGCTAAGGATGGAGCAAATGTTGTTGTGGCTGCCAAAACAGCAGAACCTCATCCTAAACTACCGGGCACTATTTACACAGCCGCTGAAGAAAGTAAGATCTATTATATATTTTAACATATATAAGATTTTGTTTATATACTACAAGCAAAAATGATAAAATATAATTATACAATAGATACTTAGGATATGGACTTTGAACCTAAATGAAAGTCCACTGACCTTTATGTTTTCTGTTAACATTTTTCACATGTCATTGGTATTTATTATTATACATTATATTAAAGTAACTTAGAATTGATTGTTATTTATTTTATTTCATTCATCATGTATCACTGTACCATTGTATTCATTACTGTGGGAAATTTTTTAAACACAGTTGAAGCTCTCGGAGGAAAAGCTTTACCCTGCATAGTAGATGTAAGAGATGAAAAACAGGTTCAAAATGCAATTGACATGGCTGTTAAAAAGGTAATTTTATTAAATTATTTTAAGATTTTTTAAATTGAATTTTAAAATTGCAAAAACAAAAAAAAGGAAAAGCTGTGTTATTATTAATTATATATAATCTATTATAATAGTTATATCTACTATATCTAATTATATCTACTATAGAATCATAAAAAATCTTTCTATACATTTTTATACATTTTTTACTTTGCTTATTTATAATATTTTTTTGTTTATATATTGAAAATTTCACAAATTATATATTATATGTTTTTAGTTCAATGGCATTGATATCTTAGTGAACAATGCATCTGCTATCTCTTTGACTGGAACAGCTCAAACTGACATGAAAAGATATGACCTTATGCATAACATCAACACTAGAGGAACTTTCTTAGTGTAAGTAATAATACTTTAGTCTATATATGATTTATATGTTTAACCCAAATATGACATAATTATACATAAAATAAAAGTTAATAAATATAACATAATTATTCATAAATATTTTTTTTTTGAAGTATTTATTATTATTCAATGTTGTCTTCTATTTTAGATCAAAATTGTGCTTGCCGCTGTTGCAAAACAGTGATCATGCGCATATTCTCAATCTGTCGCCTCCTTTAAACATGAATCCTTATTGGTAAGTGGATTTTATTTTAATATTAATACTGGAGGGCCGTCGTGGCGCGGAGACGTAAGCGTCTGCCTGTAAACGCGATGGTTTGAGAGTTTGATTCCCACTCAGAGAAGATGAATTTTTTATTAGCATTTTCTTCGCTATGGAAACTAGACAAAGCACGGCATTTAATTCCGCCACTCAACACGCAATGCCTCGAAAACAGTAGAAAGCAGGGACTGAGCAATGGAGTGTCTTAACACTGGGTTCATATGGTTCCTGCAGTTCTCTGCAGTGAAGCTAAAAAAAGAGACTAAAAAATTGTTTATAGTTTATCTTCTTTTTTTATTACAAAAAGCAGCTTAATGATTTCAATAGTTATTATTATGTAACGTATTTATAATATTTATTTATGCAAAAATATTATAAACCATATTTAATTATAAGATTAACATAAATTTTCCAATATTTTTTAGGTTCTCCATCCATGTGGCATACACAATGGCCAAATATGGAATGTCAATGTGTGTGCTTGGCATGAGTGAAGAGTTTAAACCTTTTAATATAGGAGTAAATGCATTATGGCCCAGAACAGGTATTTTTTAATTTATATAAATAGTAATAAATAAAAAATATAATTTTTATTTAACTCTATAATTAAAATCGTAAGTAAATTCAAAGGAAATACAATAATTATATAGTTCTTTTTAAGTTTTGATATTCAGTATGCACAATTTAAATTATGAAAGTGGCAAGTACACCTATGTTAGTTATGTAAAGACCTGTTATTGAAACAAAACAGGTATTTGTCACATAAATACTTATATATATATATATATATATATATATATATATATATATATATATATATATATATATATATATATATATATATATATATATATATATATATATATATATATATATATATATATATATATATATATATATATATATATATATATATATATATGTATATATGTATATATGTATATATGTATATATGTATATATGTATATATGTATATATGTATATATGTATATATGTATATATGTATATATGTATATATGTATATATGTATATATGTATATATGTATATATGTATATATGTATATATGTATATATGTATATATGTATATATGTATATATGTATATATGTATATATGTATATATGTATATATGTATATATGTATATATGTATATATGTATATATGTATATATGTATATATGTATATATGTATATATGTATATATGTATATATGTATATATGTATATATGTATATATGTATATATGTATATATGTATATATGTATATATGTATATATGTATATATGTATATATGTATATATGTATATATGTATATATGTATATATGTATATATATATATATATATATATATATATATATATATATATATATATATATATATATATATATATATATGTACATATTATAAATTCTATTTATTTATTTTAGCAATAGCCACTGCAGCTATAGAGATGTTGACAGGGGACACGTCGACGAGTCGCAAGCCTGAAATAGTGTCGGATGCAGCTTACGTCATGCTTTGCAAGTCAGATCTTTGCTTTTTATATTTATTTTATATATAAATAATTAATTGCAAATTGGTACATTAACGTGATGTAATATAACTTGTGGCCTTCATTGTTCAAAAAAAGTATTATTTTTCATATTTAAGTAGTAGGTTTTGTAATTATTATAATTCTATATAATACGTATATTTAATATACCTTTAGAATTATAATAATTAGAGGACCGTCGTGGCGCGAAGCGTTGCGTGTGCCTGTAAACGCGACGGTTTGTGGGTTCGATTCCCAATCGGGGAAGATGGATTTTTTTAGTTCCATTTTCTTTGTTCTGGAAGCTAGGCAAAGTGCGCCGTTGAGTTTCGAAACTCAGCACGCAATGCCTCGAAAAACGGCGGAAAGCGTGGACGGAGATAGCAGGGTCTAAAGCAACGGAGTGTCTTAACACTAGGTTCATATGGTTCCTGCAGTTACCTCTGCCTACTCTGCTATAAGCGGAATAAAGCGTGAAGCTAAAAAATACTAAAATAATACATACATAAAATAAAATACAAATGAAATAATACCAAAATAGATTTGTGCTGTTATTAAAAAAGCTTGTTATTTTTTACAGAGATCCAAAACAATACACTGGTAACTTTGCAATTGATGAAGACGTTCTTAAAGCAAATGGCGTCAAAGATCTAACTCCTTATGCTTGTGATCCAAGTAAGTACAAAATATACACATAATGTACATATATATTTAAATTAAAACATATGTTACAAATTTGTATATATAATAGCTGACATATAATTTTACTATAATAAAAAAAAAACTATTTTTTAATTACGTCAAGTAAGCTATTAAAATGTCACGCGTAAAGACGTGCATGGATGAAAAATACTAAAATATTATTATAAAGGTATTAAATGGTATTTAAATGTAATTTATATAATTGTTAACATTTACATCTATATGTGTTACTTTAAGTTATGGTTTTTACAATATTTATAATGTTATAAAGAAATAATATATAATTTAGTTTACCTTATTTTTTCCTTTTGGGTAAAATTTAATGCTCTTTTTACTCCGTTCTCTTTATCTACCGATATTAGTTGTCTGTCAGTAATTTAATTAGAGACTCTTAAAACAATTTAAACAATTCAACGCCCAAGTAAAAACTAATGCTATAAATTCTATATATAATCTTCATCCACGCATGTCTTTAATTATATATAGAGAACACGGATAATCTGTTGATCGATGGTTTCTTGGACGACCCGGAATCGATCCGGCACCACCGCGCCCTGTCGGCGGGCTCGACGCGACACTACCATACCACCGCGGTACAATACAGTGAGAAGGTTCGTCTATTACAATAGACAAAATATTATTATTGTGTCTTCACGCTTTATCCCGCACATGGCAGGGTAGAGAGGGAACAGCGGCAACTATAGGAACCTAGTGTTAAGACACTCCGTTGCTTAGTCCCTGCTTTCTCCGTCTCTGCTATCTGCCTTTTTAGAGGCATTGCGTGTTGAGTGGCGGAACTCAACGCCGCGCTTTTGCTCAGTTGCCAGAGCGAAGAAGACAGAAATAGAAAAATCTATCTTTCCCGAGTGGGAATCGAACCCACAAACCGTCACGTTTACAGGTAGAAGCTACGCCTCGCGCCACGACAGTATTACTAATTATTAAAAAAAATCTTTTTTATTAATTGTGTTTAAATTAATTAGGTTTGTGTAAAATATTTAATTGTGATTTGAGTGTGTTTTTATTATGAGTATTTTTTTTATTAATTGCTTATGTAGATCACATTGTTAGATTAGATCGGAAATTTGTTGTATGTAATAATACAATACCGTAATGATTATTTTTGTTATACTGTAAAATAGTAGGTAGATTTTTTGTATGAATTTATAACTAAATAAGGCAATCGTTCGCGTTATATAAAAATTAGTCATTAGAAAATGTTTAAAATTGAATTTGGTTAGAGATAAACGAGATTTAGCTAAAACTTAAATGATTATATGAATATATTTAAAATATTTGGCAGTACAAACGGCTGCTTTCGTATTTTGTTAATAGTATAAATAGTTTAATGCCTATATTTAAATTTATGAGTTATTTGTATTATTAAATTAAGCTCGCATTATACATGTTTATCGCTAATTTTAAAATACTTTTACGACACTTACGTCACTAGCGTTATCGACAAAAAATTCGTTTAACAATTAACCTAAAAAAAATATATTTAAAATTAGTGGTTATAGAGGCCTTTTAGCTTTTCTAATATTTTCGTTTCAAAGTTACATAAGAAAATTAAATTATATTTATTTTTATTTCAACTATGTTCTCGTTTCAAAATTAAATACAAAAAAATTAATTATATATTTTTTTTATATATTTTACTTGTTATTTATAATTTTATTTTTGGCATTTAAAGTTAAAATATCGCGAATTATCTTTTAAATTCTCATAGAAAATGAACATTTTTATCAAAATTGGCCACGTATTTGTTCGCAGGTCGTGTGAACGATCTATTACCTGACTTCTTTTTGGATGTACCCGGAGAAAAAAAAGAAAAGGCTAGCGAAAAGGTGTGAAAATATCTTTAAAATATAATTAAAAAAAATAAATGCAATCTATGACCACTAATTTTTTTATTTAACCAAATTCGTATAAAGATCTTGATCCTACTGACCTGTCAATTTTTTTTATTTATTACTAATAATGATAAGATAGCAACAATTTTCAAATCTAATCTAACATTCTTGTTGTTGATAATGCTAATTTAATACAGAAAATAATTAATAGTACAGATTATCATAAATTTTATTTAATCTGTTTTTATTTAATAAAATTACAGGAAGAATCTGGCGGCCAAATACCAGTGTTGTTTGACGTTATTAGCAAAAGTATAAGTCCTGAGTTAATACAGAAAACTCAAGCCGTATTTCAATTTAATGTAAAAGGTATTGTTTATAGGTTATGTATTTTTGTTTTGATGGAACATATATTTTGTTATATTTAAGCAACATATATATTATAAAGGATTATTACAGTACACTTAGTATTGCCATAAACATTGTATTAAAAAAACAATCGTTTTATGTTGAAGGTAACGTATATTGTTTTTTACAATGTTTTCATATAATATGTTAAAATAAAAAACATTAAATAAAAATTTAGCGTTCTCTATTGGCTGCAATAAAACCCTTTTAATGTTGAGGAGTAACTAAGGAAAATAGATATTTATTTTTAAACAATTTGTACTCTATTCTATAGATATAAACATAAAGATTCTAACATGAGTTATTATATTAATTACTTTAATTAACAGGTAAAGAAGAAGGTGTCTGGCATTTGGATTTAAAGAACGGGGATGGTTCTTGTGGGCAAGGCGAGCCCAAGCACCCACCAGACGCAACTCTTACTATGGATAGCAATAATTTCGCGGATATGTTTGCTGGTAAGCCAAAAAATATATTTTATACGCCATTTTCTTCTCTTTCGAACTATGAATGATATAGTAAAGTAAATAAATAGAACATAATATCAAGACTTCACTCATGTCAAAATTTAAGACATTGCGCGACTTTGGCGGAACTCAACACCGCACTACAAATGAGGACAACAACTCACTTCAAAGGTTTATGTATTATATATAGTAAAATTTTCTTGATGTACACAATATATATACTTCACTAGAGATTTCTTTCTTTTTATATACTGCCTATGTGAAAATATTTAGTTAAAGTGCTAAATCACTACTAATTATAAAACAAAGTTGCCTCTTGTTGCCTGTCCCTATGTATGCTTCAATAATTAAAATACCGCATCAAATTTTGATGCGGCTTTAATCCATAGAATAATATTAAAATGTAATGAAAAAAAATCTGCCGTCAAGTTTATAAAGACATTATGTATTTTTAATAAAATAAGCATTATTAATAAATTACAAAGTAAATATTGTTCAAAGCTAATTTCGTCAATGTTTTTTCTAAGGTAAACTGAAAGCTACAAATGCTTTTATGATGGGCAAATTGAAGATAAAAGGAGACTTGCAGAAAGCCATGAAGTTGGAAAAAATGATGAAGTCCCTGAAGAATAAAGTCTGATAAAGATATATTACATATATTTATAATGTTAATTTGTTTAAATAAATAATTAGTGTTTTTTTATTAAAATGAATTGAATTGTTGTATTTTAAAATTTTAATTTTACACAACTGAATATGGTAGCAAAAATATTTATTGATAAATTGCTTTTTTATTTTTCAAATATGTACAAATATTTGTTTTTAAATAAGTAGTAACATTTAAATATACTTTTTGTGTGTTATGATAAACATATTCAACTAAATACATTAATGTTTTTTTACACTGGTTGATATTTAAGAGTAAGACAAGGATTTAAAAGTTTGAAGTGAATTTGCTTGTTTTGTATAGGAAGTTGTATTTTTAATTTAAAACAGTTAAAATAGGCTATTTGGTTATTTATTTTTTTTATTTTTAAGATACCAGTCCAATATTAACAACACTTTTTTGAAATAAACTTCAATTTAACATTTACATAGACCACCTTAATTTCAAGGACAATAAATAAAAATATATTTTTCTACATTAGTACATATCATATTGTACAGATTGTATTAATAAATAAATATGCTATAAAAATATATTAGTTTTATTTAAAAAAACCTTTTTTTATAAATAAAAATTTTGTTAGTAGTAGGCTTTATTAAAAAATGTATATTATTTAAGAAAACTCATTTCTATCTATACTTTCACATATTTTCAAATTCAGGTACTATTATATAACATATAATAATGGTGTACAGAGAATTTTTATAAATTATAATTAAATAACCATCAGTAACCACTATTTTAATTGAAGTTCTATATTATCAAAATGTTCATAAATTAATATGTAAATTATAAATTTCAGCCAAATATTCAACTGATAACTTGTTTTTCATGAAACCTGGTAAAACTAATTAGCACTCATTTCAAATTATTAACTATACTCATAATTTAACATATTAAAAATAAAGTATAAGAATGAAAAAAGTAAATAGCATAACCTCTTGAGTTTCAATAAATATATTTTAAATTAAAGTTTGAAAGTATACTGTACTTGATTGTATTGAAAGTATACTTAAAATAAAACAGAAACTTGAATTAAATTACTTGAACTCTTGAGTTTCAGTATCGCTATACTATAAACAGTTAATAAAAAATAGCAAGCTTTACTAAACATGTTTTCCCTAGCAATTTTGAACGAGAAAACGTAATACACTTTTGTAACATTTGAGAGTGACAACAAGTTACATCAGATATTATGCGATAACCTTTGTTATCTCAATTGAATTCTCCCGCCTCTTACAATAAGACTGTCGCTCAGATTGTTTGTCTAGTTTTCGGTGACCAGTCACTTGTCAAATATCCACGGCGATCTTAATAAATTGAATATATATTTTAGAAATAAAATAACAATGTTTTCTATTGACGCACCATTAGAAATTCAAAATAGTGAATATTGCAACTATCGTTCGCCGTTAAGTACACGATATGCGTCGAAGGAAATGCAATATAATTTTAGTGACCAAAAGAAATTTTCTACATGGCGTAAACTGTGGATTTATCTAGCGAAGGCAGAACAGGTACGTTAATATATATTCATAAAAATGTATTTTACATACGTAATTCGGCTTTTGTTGATACAATTTTTGAGGTTATGACACTACGATTGGATACACAGACTATTATATTTTCCATAGTATTGGATATTGTATCGTGATACAAAAAACTGAAATTGAAATGTTGTAGAGTTAAATGTAAAAGTATACGTTCTTAACTTTTGATTGGTATTTTTTTTATTTTGATTATATAAATAATACTTTAGAATAGGTAATATAAGTAACTTAGTAAATTACTTTAACATTAGTTTTTGTATCCATTACTTGATAAATGTGACGATGTACAATTAAAATGTGTTTAAATCGACTAATTTATAAGAATCTTCTATTTTTTAGACATATCTTATGAACATGATTAATTTACATATACGTTTATTTAGCAAGCGGTTAATACCACGTGCCTCATATGTTTGCATGCCCCTTTACCTTTGCTTTATCACCTCACTAATATGAGCATGAAAGTAAGTGAACGTTAATTTACACTTAAAGATTAAAATGAGCTATGTAAAATATTTAAAAGTTATAAAGTAATAAGCTTATTCTTATTGTGAAATAATTTTCAAAACGCTAATGATATTTTCAGGGTCCCTTAGTTAGAAAAAAGAAACTTCTATAGGTCCTAATCCTTGTGTTCCTCTCTGTCTAGCCACAAATCACATAGGTAACTAAATTTTTAGAACTGTTATGATACTTGAAATAGACAACACAGTAGAAATTTAATTAAAAATGAATCTAATCATTATAGGCTTCTCAGAGTCAGAGTCCTTGTTTAAAGAACTGAAACATTTTTAATATTCGTACCAAACTTATACGAAGTGTTCACAGATATATCTATTAATGACAATGATATTTAAGCCTTACGAAATTTACCTTATTAGTTACAAGTCGAAGAAATCCCCGATACCAATACTATATTCGGATACAAATAAGAGAGATAAAAAAATTAACACCAATTTGTGCAATTAAATTTATTATAAAGTTACATATAACGTTATATACAAACAACCGAGTCACGACATTTACATATGTGATTCACCTGATTACCTGTTGATTAATTATATTACACGAGTACCTTTTATTATAAGCATATTTAAGGTAACATTAGCGCCGGATTATAATGTATGCAGAAATATATTAAAAAAAGCATTACACTTTTAACTTATATTCATGAAGTAGCTATCTGTATCTCTATGTTGGTACCTAATGGCTACGTTCGATATTAAATATAAATAATATATGAATTTAGTAAATAATGCAAAACATGTTATTTATTATTTCGTACTATTCAGTAAAGAAATATTTAATAATTACAGTTATTTATTTTATTCTAAAGTACGTACAATTAAAAAATAAATTAAACAAAAAAATATGTTAAACAGAAAATGTTATTTGACATATTAGTTTTATTACTTCAAGATGGAGGACAGAATAATAAAAAAACAAAAACCTAACTACCACTGGACGGATACTGATTACTGCTTTGGTCTTCCTAAATACTCTTAAAATAATTAACCTTAGTCAATTAACTTAAATGATAAAATATAAAAAATTATAAATTAATATTTATATTGTAAATAAATTTTTACTTTTGAAAAATATGGTTGCGCTTTTAATTTAAATTGAATGAAATTTTGATCAATAATATTACGTTAAATGTTAGTACTTTTTATTACAATAGGGAATGTTATTCTTAACAATAACCGGTGGTATGTTCGTTTACTGTTATATAAAAAAGAATAAGTCATAAAGAATTAATAATTTCAGGAATGTCTTTAGTATCTGTAACGATTATATAAACATTGCCCAAAATATAAACTTATTCTAATAAAACTTATACCATTTATTTCTCTTATATATGTATATTAGTTTAATATTAAGACGAATAAACATACTAAAAATATGAATTCAATGTTATGTTATATTTAACTTGCACCGTCTCGGCCGAAAGTGAGATTTTTTCATTATTGGAAAGCAGCTGCATCGATGGACAATAAAGCAAATTATCTTAAATCTAAAATATTTACGTATTTGAGAAGCTACTCTCTAGGACAACATTTTTAATCTATATACAATATATGAATTACTACCTAAAACTTAATATTAATACTTTGGAGTAAATAAAAATGATATATGCTTCTAATTACTGAATAATTATGTTATATATAGATATATTTTAATCCGTATATATTAAATAATAAAATTAACAATAACCTTAATTAATTATATTATACACATACATATTTATTTAAATTCTATACTTAGTAATCGGCCTCCTTCCTAAAAGTGAGAAAAGCGTGAACAAGGAACACAGCGGCGTCTACAACGGCAAAAACACCGGATGAAATAAGTAGGTTGTAAACCTCCTTATTGGGTCGAATGTTCGTGTAGTATGATTTGTGCCAGTCTGAAAAAAAAGTTGACATAAGTAACATAAAACTTTCACTCAAGTCTTTCGTCATTAATCTAACGTCTAATTGTATTTGTGAAAGTTGTAAACGATGAAATAGATTTATTTAATAGAAAAGATCGTAAATTATATACATTTTTTATAAAATATTAAAAAAAAACTACTAGCTGTCACTAGTGAAATGTCAATAATTACATTTAATATGTGGTCTTAAGATAACGAAAAATTAATATGATTAAAATAAAATTTTTCGATATATAATATACCTGTCGAAATGGTACATCGCCTTTTTATATACAAACATATAGAAATTTCGTATATTTTAAAACTGTAAACATATTGTTATGTTAGTACGAAACAAAATCGTGAGGCGACTTTAAAAGATGATTAATTATATAAAACAAATATGGCATAGAGTCAGTAGCTATATCCCTAGAGCATAAACGTGAGGACGTTTGTTTATAACAGCTTGTGAGTACTAATTGTGAATTTTAATGAGTGTCTACAGTTAAACACAATTCCAGACCTATTTTAAAGCTCTATGTTGCATTAAGTGGTTAACTAGAATTCTTTCTATAAGTATTTGAAATTAGAAATAGTGCATGTAATAACGCAAGAAAATGCAATCGCTGCACTTTAAGATGTTCTTGAAACTAAATTACTATGATTTACTTAATGTTAATATATGGAAAAGGTGAAAACGATTTCACTAAAGTTTACTTACGTTTAACTAAGTTTCTAATTAATGTCAAAAATAATGGCTTTATATGTCTATTAATATTAAGTAATATATTATAATAAGTATTAATAAACAGCATATAAGTTGCAATTATGTGTAATCTAATATCCTATCTAAATTTAATTTACGTGACTATTACGCAGCTTGAGTCACAATAGAAATATTACACACAGATAATAATAATAAATGGAGCCACTTTATATAACTTATGTAAATCAAAACAGAGCTGAATAAGAAGCGTAGTTTTTTTTAATATTTTTTGCCTCCTGTATCATGTTCAGAAGTGTAATTGACGAAATATCGACATTTTTACTTAAGTGAGAAAATCAAAGAAAAAGAAATACCTATATTCGTTTACATGGATTACATAGACATTTTTGTTTTAGCTAATCATAATATAACTAATCAGAATTTTAATTAAATAATTATAGTATTTATTATGATATACACAAGTATCAAATAAGTATAAGTTGAAAATGAGAAATATATTGGAGCGTACATTATATATACGATTCTTACCTATGAAACATTCGAAAAACGGGCAGAAGTAACGACTTGGTGCCACTACGAATAAACTTATGATAAATATTACTAATAATATATTAAATATACTTTGACATACATATGTTATATATGAACATATATATATATATATATATATATATATATATATATATATATATATATATATATATATATATATATATATATATATATATATATATATATATATATATATATATATATATATATATATATATATATATATATATATATAATGTATGTATGTAGAAACTTACCGTAGAAGATGATACCAGCAGCGGCGGTGAACATAATAAAGCCAATTATGGAGAATCCAATAGATGTTCTCCATCCTGCAGATTCACCAAATAACCTTGCTACTATCAGAACGCCGGTGATAATGATGAAACCTGTGACATATATAAAATATTAGCTCCATATCTAACCTGCTTTAGTTTACAATTTAGTTTATGTAGACAAAGTTTACGAGGTCGAATTAAAAAACATGTTTTTTTATTAATAAATTTAACGAATATTATGTATCAATTCAACGTCAACGTCCGGTACCCATTTATGCACCTAAACTCTTGAATCAGTGCAAAAAACGAAATAAACATGACATAAGAATATATGAAATAATACGTAGAAGTTTCCTCATAACGATTGATTTATGAAATAATCATTATACAATAGCTTATCGTTATACTAGAGCAAACTTATCGCAAACGCATAACTCTCGAGTCACTGACAATCGATTTAGCACTTTCACGTAACATAGGGTTCAATGGAACCAATTTTCCAACCAATGAAGAAGTGAAATCGATTATAAATAATATTGCATAAATTGCAACAAAGTAATGATCTTAAGAATCGATATGAAATTTTGCTAAATAAATATCGATTTGCTAATACAGCTAATAAATTATAAACGATCGGATCGATTTAAGTAGTTATTGTGTAGATCAGTAATTCTGTGAAATTACATCTTGCGATATAATTAATTACACGAAGATTGGCGTGATTAAGTTTACTGAAAAAAGTTAATAATTTTATTATCCGCAACGCATTGCAACAGAAGGGAGAGGGTTTGTTTTTGTGTGTATTTTGGTAATATTTATGTTTCAATTTCGTTAGATAAGCATTTTTTTACCTTCATGATTTATCAATATATAGAAAATGAAGCAAAAAAAAATATATTGTCCAGATTCTCCGTTCTCTGCTCATCACCTTACTTAGAGACGGATGTTGAAGAACTCTGTCGCGTTTTGTTTTACCAGAGGATGGAAAGAATTAAGATATATAAAAATATATATGTAAGAAAATAATTGAAACTAAAATGAGCTATGCGTAAGTTCAACGACAAAGGATGTTAATTACAAGGCAATTATCGATAACTTTAACTGTGACTAAGTAAACTCCTAATTAGTGGTTTACCTCTTATCTCTTTACATAGCTTACCTCATATAAACCTAGTTTTTATATATATGAAGTAGCTTTTTTATATAAATTAAGTACCTCAGCTAAGTTGTAACTTACAAAATATTACAATCATCAGTTACTTGCAATGCAAGAGCCTTCATGTCATGTTTGATCAAGCATGAAGTGTGCTAGAACATCGGAACAATGAAATCGATTTTGAATAATTGAAAGATTAGGACAAAACTGTTGCAACGAGGCCATGGTTTTTATGCTAATTGGGAATTCATACTAAACTGACATTGTAGTAATATTCAGTTTTTAAAACTCTGCTACTTACTATATCTTATAAAAATATTTTAATACATAGATATAACTTACTTGAATATGCTGAATAAATAAGTGCAATGTGGCGATCATTCGACTGTACTACTTGTGGAGCAGTTAGAGCGCCTACTATTAGTCCAATTGCTATGACGGCTAGGATCTGTAAGAGAATAGAAATATTATAATACAAAATATAGAGCATTTCGTAAAGAAGAGAACAAAGTCATGTTTTATTTTAATAAATAAAATATTTTTTTATTAAAAATTAAAAAGAAATTAAATAAAAGTACTAAATGCATTTAATATTTATTTTGAACTGTTTCTTTTAACGGAGGAGTGTCTTAACACTAGATTTTCACGGTCCCTCCGACTCCCTCTGAGTATCGTGCTACGAGCGGGATAAAGCGCGAAACTACATATAAAATAAAAATAACTTAAATAATTTAACCGACATAAATTAAAAACTAAATTTCAGCATTCATTTCTTGTTTCTTGTTTTCATTAATTCTATTGCTCTATTGAAAGTGGCAATATAAAAAATATCATAGTAGATTAGACAAGAATAGCACTTGCAATAAAAAGCAAGTAGGCACGTGATGTCAAGTGAAAGCTTCATTTGTCATCTTGATGAGACCATTTTCCTCGTCTACCATTCCTAATTACAACAGAATGTTTTACTATACTGTATAGCTTTCTCCATTTCACTTTTCTCCTGATTGAAAGGAAGACATTTATGGGTGAAGTAATTTATAAATATATTTTTATATGTGCCTATATAATTTTTTTATGTCTTCACGCTTGCACACGGCAGGGTAGGCAGAGAGAACTGCAGAAACCATAGGAACCTAGTGTTAAGACACCCCGTTGCTTATTCCATGCTTTTTCCGTCCCCGCCTTTTTTCGGGGCATCGCGTGTTGAGTGGCGGAACTCAACGCCGCGCTTTACCTAGTTTCCAGAGCGAAGAAAATGGAAATAGAAGAATTCATCTTCTCCGAGTGGGAATGGAATCCACAAACCGTTGCGTTTACAGGCAGAAGCTACGCTTCTGCGCTACGACAGTCCTATGTACGACCGTACATAATTTTGTATATTTTATATTTTTATTATTATTAACAACCATAAGTTGTCTTATTTTGTATCTAATAACCATTTATATATTTACATTATATGTAAGCTATTAATTTAAAATTATATAACATAATATATCCTTATTCAATATTGACTTGCAATGTTTAACGTTTACAATTACTTAACGCTTATTAACTCAAATATCGTAAAACAAGTTATTCCTTACAACAACAATAGGCGATGTTGCAAAACTAAGTGCAGTACAGTATGCTCACTTTACGTATTAAGAAGAAATTTTCATAACATTGGCACAAACAAACATGATTCATATAACAATGTGGTAACAATTTCAAGGACTTTGTACATACGCAGTCATCTGTCAGTTCTCACAATACCAAGGCTAACAATGACTTGCTAATGAACGTGGCTGATCAAAGAAATCGGTAAAACTACTGATCTGTTATTATGTACCAAGTTCAAGGTATTTGTAGGGCAAACTTTATAATTATATACAATTATTTCACAACAACTGTATTTAATCGTTAATGTTTGTTTGATTATTATAAAACCCGAGCAAGAATGGAGAAACTGTTTTTTTTTAATTATCTGTGGTGTTTTGATGAATATAATTGCTTTTTTATCTGTATGCACTTACAGTAAAATCACACAGTCACAATTGGGTCAAAACAACTCTATCTATCGGCGTAGAAAATTTACCATTAAAATTATATTGTAGCATGTAACATATAATTTCAACACAGCTCATATAATTTCATTGTACGCGCATATATTGCTTAATCGTGCGTTACTGAAGTTTCTTGATCTAAATAGTAATGTGTAAAACAGTATTTCATATTAATAGCTATATTCCTTTGACTAATAGTTCATATCCAGTCCTAATATATCCTAAAACGCTTTTAATTAATTTAATAAATTCGTTTCATCCTGTTAAGCGTTTTTCCTTGCACTTAGTTAATTTAGAATTTATAAATTTACATATTAACTACACGGAAAGTGATTAGAGTCGCTTATTGATTCTTTTTTTTATAGGTATTATCTTTAATATTCAGATAAAACAGTAAATTATTTTTTTATAAAATTAGAATGTTTCAAATTCTTTTTAAACTAGTAATCTTTTTAAATTTACAACTAATCTTATAACATTTATATCTTTTTAACACTTAATATCGATGGTAATATTGTATGTACTCTAAATACATAAAGAAAAAACAATTTCTTACCAATTCAATAATCCTTAAACCGATGCACCAATTCTGTTTGAGGGCGGTGGCGGCCCTGCTGTCGTCCGTGGATGATCCATCTTCACCCTTCTTGGCTTGCGCCTCAGCCTCTCTGTCGCCTGCCGACATAGCCCACACTACTCTTGCACCTCCTCCGTAGTCAGAAACCTACCAAATTGTGTTAAAAATCAGTTATATTCTGATATTTTGTAGATAATAACAGAGTAAGATTTTCTCTACGGAGTGTTTTAACACTAGGTTGCTGTGGTTCCTGCAGTTTCCTCTACCTATCCTGCCATGTGCGGGATAAAGCGTGAAGACATAAAATAAAAAAAGAAAGAAAAATCATGTTATTATAAGCGAAGTTGTGCAAATTTTGGTGAATCTACTAACTTTTATCACTACGTTCAGAGATGTTAATTAGATTTTATTAGATTTTGCAAGTTATTCTATAAGTTATAGTTATTCCACACTAAAGAAACGTAAATAGTTTTTAGAAAACAGATTTTGATTTGTTTATTTTAGGGTTTGAACCCGCACCAAATTTTTATATGCTTCCTAAAAAGCATTGTAACAATTAGTGTTTAGATATAATTATATTTAATTAATAAAATATCTGTATGGTAGTATCAGTTAAATAGCAATTCGCAAAATTAAGATTTTTATTAATATATTTATTTATATATCATTTGTAATGATATTTATGTGCGGAAATTGAAACCACAAGAATCGGATAGTTTTTCTGGTGTAATTCATAACGTGAATTAGGTACTCAAAAATATGATTAGCGTTTAGTTTTACATTGTAACTGCTATATTATGAAATTTAATGAATAAATGAATTTAAAAAAATATATATACTTATCCCTATATAACTGTAGATATAATATTTTTCCGCCCACCTTTGTAAAGCTCTCTTAAGCTAATCAACATATTCCTTTATTTTCTTTGAAATGGACCAAGTATCAGTAGTCATAATAAGCAACAAAACTTAATAAAAAATATTATAATAAAGTAAATGTCTTTAATTAAATTTCAACTAATCACAAATATTCATTTGGTTTTCCAAGTACTATAATGTACGCATGTCACTCGATTGATCGTCCATACATAGGCATTAAAACAAATGCCATTCACTAGCTCGGAACGCACGCATCGACTTTCAAACACGCAATAATAAATATTTGTACTAGCACTTTCCACTTGCCAGTCCAGTAACATTGGAAATGTTTAATTCTGACTTACTCTGTAAATTTTATTTATATCTAAACTAATTTAACAAATTATTAAAATAGTAAATTCATTAATATAATTATTTATATTTTGAAATTATAATTTTAAAATATAAATGAGTACAAATGTTGTAATTTGATTGATTATTTTTGTAAGTTAAGTTGTAATTTTTTAGTCCAAAATACTATCTTCATTGTATTAATTACATTGTAGTAATAACTATAGATGTAATAAATATATTAATAATATAAGAAATATAAAAGACAGGTGGCCTTTTATTTTGAATTTCATAAAATCCAGTATAACAATTTAGGTCGGTATAGTAAATGATATTTGCTAATCTAAATTGCGCAATTCTTAAAACAAAATCTCTTTAAAGAAAAATATACTTACATTAAGTTATAAACAAACTAAATAAAAAAAACACAACATTAAACATCTTGGTGTGGCTTATGATTACTGAAACTTTCCTTTAAGATGCGTTGCGTGTGTTTGAAATACATATATAGAATGAATTTTATAAATTTTAAATAATTTTGTTACATCTTCATATCG
The DNA here is from genome assembly GCA_037178615.1 of Dione vanillae. Classification (NCBI taxonomy): domain Eukaryota; kingdom Metazoa; phylum Arthropoda; class Insecta; order Lepidoptera; family Nymphalidae; genus Dione; species Dione vanillae. The sequence continues at coordinate 2,204,722 of JAZFAU010000088.1, forward strand.
TATTTTAACAAATAATAATAGAATATACAATTAAATATAGTGCAATCATTTTTGTAAATGTAGATTAACAAAATTAGCAAATTTTTTTTTAATTTCTTACCAAAAAGTTTCAATATAGGTCCACTGGCTGAATAGAAATATCACAAACACAATTCGAAATTTAAATATCACTGCAGATATCGTACTGACTTTGGCGCGCTAATGCAACGGAAAATACGACTTAGTTATACGCTAGTCGCGGCTCGACTGTGGTTCTGTTAGCACTGTACATCATCATTTTACTTCACTATTGCTATATTTGTGCCTTCCCGAGTTCCCGCCCTTATTCAATAGAGAAAATTCTAAACAAAAATCATCCGCTGGAGCGTAGAACCGGTACGTAGTACTTGCGTAGCTTTTATTCGGATTTCGACCAAGTACGATAGGAAAATATTAAATTCTGATATATAGATGAATTTTAATATACAAAGTTTTATTTCTTATTAAATTAGTATAAACGATTTACATAAATACAAAGGGATATCCAATATTTGCTCGATTATCGCGTTGCCAAAAGCTAATCAATTAAAAGTATAATCGGTGCATTGATGCTTTAATTTCTTTTATTTAATTAATATTCTTTATAAAACACGCTGTTATATGTTAACAAAAATCACATTGGCTTATTCTCATGGCTCCTTCTCAAGGCTTACAATAATTGTCACGTAAGATGGTCTATTATAACACAAATATAAAACACGGAAGTTCCCTTGACAATTTGCCGCTGTACTTAGTAGAGCTTGGAAAAGTACGATAAACAATGCCATCTTTTGTATATTTTACATGTAACAGACGATTTAGAATATGATCTGAATTAATTAGGTATGTAATATGTGCCTTTGGGATCATGTTTATTAAACAATGTTAATGTCGGGGTAGAAAAATGAAACCCAATGTCCTCCGTCTACCTCTTTCTTTATTTATTTTTGTTTCTTTTTTCTTCGTTGATAAAACTATTTATAATTTATAAGAAGCCATCATGGGAAAGTGTGTGGTTTAAATCCCAGTAGAGAGAAAACAATATTATTTTTTTCTGTTTTCGAGATAAAGCAAATGTTTTAATCTGTGCTTCTATTTTGTAAAATCATATATTTATTTAAAATAAATTCTTTATATGCGATATACACTTAACGTTCTAATGTATTAAGCTTGTTGTTTCCTTTTATTTGTTTCTGTTTTTGTATGATTTTTGGTATTTTTATTAAAAAATGACAAATACTCTTTGTAAGTAATTAATGTTTCAAAAAATTATCCACAGGTTTATCATTCATGTAGCTGCATTAGAGATAAAATTAAAACTGTCATCAAAAATTTTCCAGATAGAAGGCTAACCCGTTACTGTTCCGTGAGAAACCGGAGCGTGACACTATTAATTAAATGACTTATATTATTGTATATTTTTCATGAGATAAAGTAACCATGTAATTAAATATTTTGTAGTCACTCTTAAAATACATATAATTACATCTTTAATATGTCGTATAAGAAAATATTTTTGGATTATATGTTGTGAACGACGATTACAATGTATAAAATACAAACAAATAACTATAAAATCAGCATTTTGCTTTTAAATATGAAGCCTGTTTCTACTATCGCAATCTACGGCATCTTGAAACCAGATTATATTCTATTTTCTATGCCACTCTTGAATCCCTTCAAGATTTATAATGACAGTTATCTATGAACGGTCGCATCATGAATACCATTACGTTTGTATTCGTTTGAATAGTACTATTAACCTTACAAATTTAGGAACAATTCTGTACTGATTTTGAAATAAATATCTGACATTATATATATATATATATATATATATATATATATATATATATATATATATATATATATATATATATATATATATATATATATATATATATATATATATATATATATATATATATATATATATATATATATATATATATATATATATATATATATATATATATATATATATATATATATATATATATATATATATATATATACATCAGGTCTAACTACAATTTTAAATACCAAAAAGGAAGTATTTTTTTCCTATTACTTAAATTAGTTATATTATAGTTAATAAGTTACTAAAAAATATTAATACTTTTAAACTTATTGTAAGTGACGTTCGTTTGAAGCGACTCGTGCGTAAAGGCTATGTGTTAAAAAAGTAAATCCTAGCAGACCATAATTCAAGGGCCATGATGCAACAACTTGTTAAGAATCTATACATATATATTCTATTTTTATATCAAAATAATTTACCACATTTTTTAAGATTGAGTGTCAGTGCAGAGTAGCCAACTTAAAAAACAAAACTATTTTTTTACTGAGTCCTTAGTTTTAATGACACAATAATATATATATATATATATATATATATATATATATATATATATATATATATATATATATATATATATATATATATATATATATATATATATATATATATATATATGTATATATATATATATATATATATATATATATATATATATATATATATATATATATATATATATATATATATATATATATATATATATATATATATATATATATATATATATATATATATATATCAGTTACTATATAATATTGCCAAATATTATATATTTTTTTTGCGATCAATGTACAGTCTGTCAACATTTTTTACTCAGTTTAATGACTCTAAGTAGGTACGTGCTGAACAATAAGCGAGGTAAATAGGTGATGTTGACTTAGATGGCTTCTATATGCTTCCTATTTGTTTAAGTGCATTAGAAGTTATGTTACACTTACATATACTCGTATATGTAGCTTAAATGTGGAGCTTTTATTCTTTACAAAGTTCTTTGCATAAAGTATAATAGATACAGGTTCCTCCAACTAAATTATTGTCATTTTTAAATTATATAACTTCTATATAATTTATAAGAAAGCTTCATGCTTTTTTTCGTATTTGGTAGGATAGATATATAATTTAGTGTTATTAAAACAATGCTTTCCCCAATTTATGCTTTTATTTTTTGAGATATTTCAAATTGCACGAAGCGTTTGTCTTCCTACCAGAGCGAATAAATGACAATAATTCAATATCCCAATCTCAAACCCACGACATTCTCATTCATAGTCAGACGCTGTGCTATTCCGCCATAACAGCCTCTAACAACATGGCTTAAAAATATATAGGTAGGCGAATAGTACAAGCCTATTAAATATTATTTATGTATAATTTAAATTTACGCTCAATTTATTAACTTACTAAACCACTTCATATTTTCTTTAACGTTTTTCTACTCAATCACTCTCAAGATTTATCGTCGGATCGTTTATATGTAGTTATTCGAAAATTGAAAAGCCACTTTCTAGTGTTTTCCGGTCTGGAAGTCGCGCATAACTTCATACATACGTGCGCACGCACGCCGACTACTTCTGTATACAATCCTACATATATCGTTGTAATAGATCACGAATGCTATTGGGACTAATATAATTAAACATAAAATTAACAGGTACCTTTAAAAGGGCAGTAGCATAGAAGAAAGCATTGAAATTAAATATATAAGCAACAATTTCTGTTAACTATAAAATATAATTTAAAATAATAAATTCGGTACGTTTAAACATTATTCAAAAAAAGGCGTTTATTTTTTGAAAGAAGTCTTTTAGTTTACTTAGTTTTGGATCAAAATTTCTAAAGAAATATAATTATTTGCTATAAAATTTTGTGATCCTTAATGATTAAAGTGGAGCTTGTATTATGGTAATGAGTAATGGCGTAAATTTTATACACATATTATATACATATTAAATTAAATTTTTCCTATAACATTCAATGAATATGTAATTATTTCTGTTAATTTCAGTGCTACACTTAAGAAGAGTATTATTGTTCTGAAAACTGAAAATAATGCGTCATAATGACTAATTACCACAATCCCGTTTTTACCGCGGGGATTATTCATTATTGCTACTGATAAATTCTTTAGATGTATGGCAATATCCTTTTAGTTTACCGACATCATTTACTTTACTTGTAATATCTAAAATAGAAATAAATCTATATTTTTTATTTTTAATTACAAATTATAACAAAAACTTTTTTATATAGTAATTTTTTTAGTTTGTAAATAAACTTCAACATAACTCAATTTTCAAATCATTCTAAATTACAATTTATGACTTAAAATAATAAATACACAGTGACCCTTGTTAGGATTAATATGGAAACTAAAAATTAACTTGAAACGTGTGAACGTGCAGTGATTTCATGATATTAGTGCACGTTTCGTACTTAAGTACGAAAGAAACAAACACGCATAATGTTATTGCTGGTTGTATGAGCCATTGTTCTTGACTTGCATTTGTATATGGAGTTTTGACGTTACTTGTTAGCATTATTGTATTATTTATTTTTTTAAAACACCATAATGTAGCATTATTTTCTGGCTAACATAATACATATACTGAAGTAACTTACTAAAGAAACTTAGGTTACCTGTTAAATATTTTTATTTAATCTGTGTATGTATTACTTCAATCCAAATAAGCCACTGCATAAATTGGTCGTCTCTAACTATCAATAGCCGTCACGGCGTCGCCAGTTTTGGCGCCAACGTTCTACGATGTCGGGGTGTAGTAAGGTCGTAGTCTGACCTGTTTTGGTGACACTGTCCCCCTTTTGTCTTTCCAAAGCAAAAATTGATAAGTATACTACATTTTATGTAAAAATACATACATGAAAAATACATATATATACATGAGTATATATAGTCTTAGATTGCATGTTTTTAATTAACTTAATTTTTTTACAATATATCAGGCAGATATAACCAAATATTATAATATTTCATATTTCACTTCAACCCAGAATTCATTCGAGACATTAAGTGAGTTTAGTCTTTGTCTTACTAGAAAGTGAAAATTAATATTATTCACCCCATAAAGAATCGATCCCACAATCGTTTACAGTTACATTACAACTGTTTACAATCAGCCGCTTTATCACTATGCCACAGGCCTCATTTCAATTTATCAGAATTTATTTAATATAATACGAAATGAAAGATTTCCATCATTATATCATTATCCAGTGCATAATTGTTTTATGTACTATACTTCACATACATTATACTCTAACAGTTATTTAACATTGAGCTTGTGCAAAATCATTACAGTTATTATCATAGCTGAACGAAGCCAGTGTTCCGGTTAACGGAACAAACGATCCAAATACGCGCACGCGCCGGTGGGACAAGGGACACATTAGCATATGAAGTGGATTCGTTTGTCTATTTGTAGGTGTAATAATTAAGTATACTCTTAAGTCGTATTATGCTTAGTAAGAATTAGCTAAGATTGAGGATTTTGCAATCGACTGTTAGCCTGAGCACGTTCTTCTTCATTCTTACTGTGACATCCTCGCTGGTACCTACCATCCTGTGTACCTCTTCGTTGCGGATTCGGTCAGCTAAGCTGACTCCGCATATCCTTCGAAGAGATCGCATCTCCACAACATTCATCTTTCTTTCATTCTTCTTCCGTAATACCCACGTTTCACTGCGTTGGAACCAGAACTGCATTGTGTACGACCAAACGTGCAGCGACGCTGACGTTCTGCCGTCTCAACAACGCAGCTAAGGCACCGTTCATTCTGTTACCGGCAGCAACACGTCTTTCCACATCCATTTCGTATCTACCATCTCTACTTAACATACTTCCCAAGTATACTACTTCATTAACTTGTTCTAATAATTTTCCATTTACGAAAATCTTGCATTCTGTCCTTTACTCGTCTCTTTCAAATACTAGAACCTTTGTCTTACTTGCATTCAGGCTTAGACCATTAGTTTCACACCAATGCCTCGCTTTCTGATGATGAGACAATATATATATATATATATATATATATATATATATATATATATATATATATATATATATATATATATATATATATATATATATATATATATATATATATATATATATATATATATATATATATATATATATATATATATATATATATATATATATATATATATATATATATATATATATTGTGTGATTTTTGTCAACGTTGCGCTATACTATTATTTAAAATAGAATTGTATTTCACGGGGATGGACTGATTGTAGCGTTAAATTCATTTACCCTTCGCTTCAAGACATTACAGAGAATGATTTGCATTTATTAGGAAAAATAATTACCATAAACCATATAACATTGAATTTCGGCATTTAACATAAATCTTTATAAGTATATCGACAGCTATACAAAATAGTTATCACAAGGTTCTCCTCGCCTATCGCACAAAATGCGGGAGGTGTGTGTAAATTTAAATACATATATACAAAATATATTGTACTTACATTATTTGTTATGCAAGTTTATTTTGTTCATATTGATCGGTAACAGTATGTTTCCTTGTTTACATATACATGCTCTACAGAAGTAGAGTACTGAAGCGATTAATCCATGACCATTTACAGTGGCCTGAATCCCTTTTACAGTATGATTGTTGTAGTGCATGTCACATACGTTAGAAGCTTATTTTTATTCCTTCTTATTAAATTTTATGTCCCTTGAGACAATTTTTATAATAGAAAACCCTTTCATGATTATACTTAAACTGAGGCAAGTTAGCGAGCTTAAATTTGCGGTTGTATGCCGTTCGTTTTTATCTACATTACCTACAACTTATGGTGTTTTTTTTCATACAACAACATATAGGTTGTTACCCTCCGAACCGTAATCTATCGCGCTTATATTTGGCATTAAATGGTTGCTTGTTTCGCTTATATTTTTTGGCTGGTGGTAGTACTTATACATACTGATAATTAATCAACTCAAAGTCAAATAAAACTCCAAACAATTTTATTTCCAAAATAATAAGAACACTCTGATTTTTGACGCAATATTTTAATTTAGCACCGGTTCGCTAAAGTATGCCTCAACCTGAGAAGACTCGACGCAAGAAAATAGCGGGACATTATAGTGTTTTTTTTTTTTAGCTTTTCTGCATTAAAAAGTTACTAAGGCGTAATAAGTTATTTTTTTTTTTATAGTTGATTGAATCATTGTAAAAGTAGGAAATTAAAAATCTATATCTATTTATAAATTAATTTTATTAATCTTTCTATGGCCGATATTTTAATATTGACGCCAAAAATAAGCAAATTATATTCATAACTATAATAGTATTAGATTTTGAATATATATTCTTTTTGTATAATATCGTATCTAAGACTTACTGTTTCCGTTAGCGGGCGCCATTTTGGTGGCGTACCCGTCATTTCGCACAGAAGTCCCTTGAACAAGTGATATTATCCCAGTCTTCCCGCACAACAGATATTGCAGCTCCATTTTTTTCAGATTACTATTAACCAATTGTGTCACACTTAAAGAAACCTTGATGCTTTATATTGTGTACAATACCAAAATAGCGTTTTCCAATTGAAAAGCGTTCTTATAAATATTCTTCTAGTGAGAAAAATGTCAGTATGCGATTATAAAATTAATCGATATTTTATATATTTTAATTCGGCTTTACTTTTTAAGCAAGTTATTGAATGATCTGTTAGACTATTCGGCAGCTAGATCCCAAATGATTCAGCTGTCCTTGGATATCGCATTTAACTCTTGACCCTACTAATTTGACACTTGCATTGACCCCTACTTGGGCTGTTTAATCTTCAGGATGCTTATAATTACTATTTTATCCAGAATTTAGCCAGACGGTTCTAACCAGAAGGTAGCAGTATGAATTCGACTTTCGCTGTATATATTCCCATTATAGAATTATTTTCTGACCCTGGTAAAAAGACAAAACAGTGTGAAGTGTCGCGAAAATTGATCTGAAAGAAATCTTGAAATCAAGAGTATCATTGCACTAATAAGAATTGTTAAATAGTAAAGTTTGGCAAATTAAAAAAAAATAGAGAAAGTCCTGCTGAATTTCTTGGTCCGGTTCTTCTCAGGTCTTATCTGGCATTAACTTTAGCGAACTGGAGGTAAATTGAATAAATTATTTCACATTCAAAAAATGAAGCCTTTATCTTATCTTTATCTTTATCTATTTTAAACAAAATTATTTGACTTTGATTTTAACACAATAGTGGATACTGCGTAAAGCTATGTAAAAATATTTAATCGTCATATATAGAAAATAAAACGATATAATTTATTTTTAAAAATTTATTTTAGTTAAGTATAGTTAATATAAAATACAATCTTCATTGGTCACAAAGAACTATAATTAATTAATAAAGGTGGGAGTAAGATAATCGGAGAGCTATGAAATTTTAAGTTATAGAAACACTTAGGTAAATCGTTGTCTTAAAAATACTTTATGTTGTTTTTCTTAAATATAATTATTTGTATTTAAAAATGATTTCGTACTGTCGTTTATTTAAAACTTATGTATAAACAAGAAATAATCTAAACTACTTAAAGATACACTTAAAGTTTACATTTCCTTCGTAAAATGTATGACGGAGAGTGCAGTGTCGAGCAAGTATACCGCGCCCTGGATAACACACAACGCACCAACTGCTAAACCAACCTGAGAAATAAATATATAATATATATTTAGAAGGCTCAAATATCAGAAATATAATTTAAAAGGGCATAAATTACATAAAAACCTTGCAATGTATGAAAAATGAAGCCCAACGGAATCAAACGACCGAAGATTACAATAATTGTATTAAAGATACTTCTTTTTAATTTGTCGTAGATTCTATTTTGAAACTTAAAATCTCATCTTTCTCTTTCCAGTTTGAATTTATTCATTTTTTAATTATTATTAAAAATTTCTCGTGTTTGCCCTAAGCCAAAACAGCATTTATGTCAAATTTTAGCTTTCCGTGGCCAAGAATTTATAATTTTTGCGTTCTTTGACAGTGTCTGACAGACGCTGACAGAAAATACACAAATACGGAAACGTTTATACGGAAATTAAAAAATGTTTAAAAATAGTGTAATTTTCTAATAAAGAGGTTAGACCTTTGAACTTTTTAAAGCATATTTGTATACCATATAGCAATGAAAAAGATAATTATATTATGTAAATTATAAGAGATATATATTTTGAAAATATTTAGACGTATACCTGTTTTCTCAGCAAAGACGAATTGGAACTGGTGCCTCTCCCTGGTATCCACCCCAGTAGTGCAAGGCCACTGCGCCGACCGCAATCCATAAGAACACTCCAATGAAATTCATTACGATCTCTGACATCGCTCTGAAACCATATAGATAATAAATAATTAATAAAATAAAATAAGTTTTGTTACTCTATTTTATTTTTTTTTAAATGTACTGTGTAATATTTATAATTTTGGGTGTTTTTTAATTTGGTAATTTGTTATAGGCCTCACGCTTATTCCACATATATCAATGTGGGGCAAAGGTAACCTAATATAAAGAAACTTAGTTTTCTCCATTATGTCCTAATGCCTGTCCTGCACGCTGCTATTTAATAATAAAATAACTGTTTTCTCTCTCTTTTTTATATTTTCTCTTTAGTATCAATTGAAGTTATAATAATGTTTTCTTTATTTCTTAAATGTCACCTCACCTTTTGTGCTCAGTAGTGCCAAACAGGAAAGTGACAACTTGCACCAGTGTGTATATAAGGTAACCTACAATGACACCGGATGCTACTATTTCCGAATCTGGGTTTTTCTCTTCGTTCAAGTTCCACGTGCCTCCCACACCCAAGAATTCGCCATTGTATCCTGTGCGGTACAGCACTAGGATGACGATATTTAAAACCTGAAATGTTAATTAATTTTATTTTATAATGTTCTAAAATGTTCACTTATATGTTCTGAGTGGTCGAAAAAACTAAGTTACAAGCCCATAAACATGGATACTTAGCACAAACTTTAATAAGTCACATATAATTTTTGTATGTTACAAAGAATTAGATATATATTGACATTAATTTTATAATTAATTTATTTTATATTTTAACTATCTATAATATTTTAAATAAATTTCTAGTGAATATGAGGGACCATAACATACATATCATATACATAGGATCAATTTTAACTTGGCATACGTTAAGAATGAATTAAAACAATCTCTAAAAGGCTATAAAATAAGAAAATAAAACAATTTAACCGGGTTAATGGCGTATTTTGGAAACCTAGAAAAAAAGGAAAGATCCGTGACCATGGAATACTTTAAAGCGTTCGAAACGCCTAGTTTCCAAAAAAAAAACACGATTAATCCAGTTAAATTGTTTTATTTAAAATGTGTAAAAACTACAAAAATCAGAGATCTTTTATCTCATTTTTATTATGAATGACACATTGTTTTATAATAAAATATAGTGCAACATGTTTATGCTTGCTTCAAAGTATGATGTATGGATTATATATCATAACCTACGACATATGGCGTTTAAGTCAATCATTTACGTAAGATATGCCAGTAATGCCGATCCATCTTCCTGGGATCACGACATCTGACTAATGTCAGGTCAAGCTGTTTTCGTGTCATCTAATTTACGATCGAATTCCTTCAATTATTTTCTCTGGAAACTTAGTGTTTTTGAAATTATAAATGTGACTAAAAAGCTTTTGTAAATATTTTTTCTTTGCTTTAAAATAAATTATATTTACGTAAAGTTTGTATGTAATTTGAAGCTTTAATTCTTACTTATAAAATTAACTTCAAATATTTTATTAATTAATAAAGCTAAATATTTCAATCTTCTAAATTAACAATACAAATAATTAACGCTCTGTCGGTAAAATGTCCTCAAGAACACATCTTTTAATTAATGTAGTTACTCATGAGCAGGTCAGAAGTCAACACACCCATTCAACTGACATACGACATAGAGTAATGAGATTAGACGGATAATAAGTGAATTTCGTTTATATATGTATTTACTTATTTGGAAATTTGTAATGAAAAAGCTTTTATTTATTATATGTGTTAAAAATATTTAGTTTGTAAAGTACTTGTTTTAAAGTGTTCGATTTTCACCTTGGACGAGAGAAACTGTTGGCATCGTTTGTAATTGCAAATTAATTTAGTTTTAGAAAATTTTAACAAAATAAATAAGACCCATAAATCTTTATTATCACAGTATAATTGAGTATTGTTAGATTTTTCTAACAAGTGTATAAATTAGGCGTGCATCCGAATACCATTAAGTAACCAATCTAACACCTTCAGTTGTAATTATAATAATTTTTAGCATCGATATTTGAAGGAAATTAAATATGTACGTACAATTTAACGATAAAAAATAAGTAAGGAAATGCTTCGACATTCCGGACAGGTATTAACAGTAATAACCTCCTTTTCTAGATTTCATTGTGCTCATCCGTTAACCTATAGTTTTTAATACGCCAAATGCTTGCTGTAAAAATGTTAAATTTAAATTTCGTAAATGATTTGATTACTTTAAATGATCACGTCACTTCACTCAAGTGTTAATTAAATTTTAACGCGGCGTTGACTTCTGCCACTCAACAAGCAATGCCTCGTAAAAAGCGGAAAGCAGGGACTAAGCAACGGAGTGTCTTAACACTAGGTTCCTATGGTTCCTCTTGTATCAGTTCCTATGGTATGAATTGCCTCTGCCTACCCTGCCATGTGCAGGATAAAGCGTGAAGATATAAAAAAAATTAGTTATCACTTAAACCATTCTCTTATATAAGAAGAGAAAATGGTTGTATGGTGGAATCACATATAAATCAGTAATTAAAAATACAATACCTCTATATTTATTTCGAAACATCTAGAAAATGTAAGCTGTACAAGAGACAGCTGTAAGCATTAGAGCAGTCATCACAATAAGTACGAGTAATTGTCGCTGACAGGAAGCTGGGATCAAATACACTGTACGTTGATTGCTTCCTCGCACAATCAAAACATTGCTTGATAATTAAAACTGTTATGACTTGAAACTACATACTCTCTATATCTAATTTGAGATGTAGCTATTTGTTATATATAGCCTATATATGTAAGTATATATAAATAAAATTCATATAATATATAGATCAGACCGTCGTGGCTCAGAGGCGTAACGTCGCCCGTAAATGCGACTGCTTGTGGGTTCGATTCCCACTCGAGAAAGATGATTTTTTCTATTTCCATTTTCTTCGCTCAGGCAAACTAGGCAAAGCGCGGCGTTGAGTTCCGACACTCAACACACAATGTCTCGAAGAAGGCGGATAGTAGGGACGTAGAAAGCAGGGACTAAGCAACGGAGTGTCTTAACACTAGTTTCAAGTGGTTCCTGCAGCTCCCTCTGCCTACCGTGTCATGTGCAGGATAAGTTGAAATGTAATTAGGGCTCATACAAAGGAGAACCTGCTTAAGTTTATTGTTAAGTTTGTTAAATTTAGGAACATACATTAACTAGGAATAATTTATGGTTTACATAAATAATAACATAATACATGTTGGTGGCGGAACTCAACGCTGTTATATAAAGTGGGGTAATAAATACAATATATTCTCCAGTAGATTCTCAAGTACAGATTGATATCAAAACCATCGCTTTAACAGTAGCATAGCGCAGTGCTCAATTTGTAAAATTGAGCACTGCGCTATGCTTGTGACTTTTTCTAAGATGCAATTATACATATATAATTTTAAAGAATAATACATATATAATAATTGTTATATGAAGATTCATTACATTAATTCCTTCGCCTACTTTATTTATGTTTTCCACCAGTCAAGGCGACGATATGGTCTACTTAACTTTTAGTTCACAGAAAGGTATGTTATATAACTTATCATTTAAGTAGTAAACTACTTATATTAATTATTTAACCTAAACATGACTTTTCCTATAAAACAAGATAGTCAGAGTGATTCTAGTGCTAAGAAACTCCATTTTCAACGTTCCTAATTAGAGTTAAATACATCTTTTTTAAAATACCATCTATGTATGTGCTAAATGAATGAAACAAGCTCTCACCCTAAATTAAAGTTACTTAAAATTTTAATCTAAAGCAATAAAAAATGTCATTACCGATATGTGACATATGACATGTGACTCTAGAAAAAGTTTCATTCAAAATTTTTTCACGATTTTATTTGCTTATTTTTTATTTATAAAATCCATTTTATTATAAAAAAAACCTTCGCCTACTTTGTTTATATGTGGATATATATACAGATAGATAAGAGATAAGCGAAATTCCTCGGATCTGACACGGTGCTAGCACAAACACTACACAGGAAATAGTATTTATTAACAAGTGCAATTACTCATCGAATGAGATTACTCACCGACCACCGTGGATGTATTACGAAACTTACCGCACGCTTTACTATAGTTTTAATGTAACTATTAAAGTTATTATATTCATTTGTATGTATGTTATTGGCATAACAGACATAGGATTGTTGTGTTAAATATATATTATACAAATACAATATTTCTATTCCTGCATGCTTCTATTTTAAAATGTATGCAGGAAACTCCTACCCAACTAATTGTTGATTGCTTGAAAAATACAGTAAATATCTTCTAAATACTGACATATTGGTTCTGAAACTCGAAAGAAAACTCTATGGTCCGTCTGCATATCCGTCTGTATGAAATAAAATATAATATAAAATTTTTGAGTCAACACAAGTGTTTTGTTTATATTTTATTTTTTATTTGAAAATCGCCTCCTAAACATTACATATCAAGGACTTCCTTTAGAAATAAAGACGATAAGAAATTTGGAAATTTCAATTATAATTTGAAAACATTATAAACTTATACTTGCTTTCATATTGTAGAAAACGAGTGCATATTCCAAATGTATATTTGTCAACTCGTTGACCTACAGTAATGAAATTTGAGGTGAAGTTTGATAAAGTATGAGTCAATACGATAGCATATTTAAGTTTTCATTTTATATTTTGTATTTTTTAGTATACATCATATTTTTTTTTAGCTTCACGCTTTTATCCCGCGTATTGCAGGGTAGGCAGGGGGAACTGCAGGAACTATATGAACCTAGTGTTAAGACGCTCCGTTGCTTAATACCTGCTTTTTCAGTCCCCACTTTCCGCCTTTTTTTCGAGGCGTTGAGTGTTGAGTGGCGGAACTCAACGCCGCGCTTTGCCTAGTTTCCAGAGCGAAGAAAATGGAAATAGAAAAATCCATCTTTCCCGAGCGGGAATCGAACCCACAAACCGCGGCGTTTACAGGCAGACGCTTACGCCTCTGCGCCACGCCATATTTTTTTTTCTAAATTTTAAAAAGAAATCTATAGAAAAATATGAGAAGACAGTATAATCAAGCCAATTTAAAAATTACTTAAATATCTTAGACCTGTAATCTGAAAACAAGTCCCTGTAAAGTAGGTTCTCAGTATAGCCCTATGAGCAATTAATATTATCAGATAACGTGGCTTGTTTAAATGTTTTGCAATATTCCAGTACACATTGCAGAGTTGAGTAAAGATTTTAAAATTGTAGTCACTTTTAGATGTAGTGTAAATAGTTTGGTCATTTTTAATACTCTAATCTTGAATGGCTTGAATGAATATTTACTTCATTAGAATAATTTCTGACATCTATCTAATATACGATTGAATATAAATATCGAATTATCAAAGTGCATCACGTTTTCTTTTCAATTTTATTATTCCCAACAATATTTGATGTCAATGGGATGTCTACATTTTGTTTCATATATTCACAGTTTTCAAGAAATACTGCTTTGAATTGAAAAAAGTCTTTCATTGTTGGATAGTTTATTATCTAGGAGGGCTTTATATACGCTATTATAGATGAATATGTCATGTGCCATATTCAAGTCTTAAATACTGTCATTTGTTTATAAAGTTGCGGGTAAATATTGATCATAGAGTAACTGACGAAGCATTTTGTACAATGTATCCATTTATTGTAATAAAAAGTTTATAGTATTTTATTTAATATAAAATATTTAATGTTGGTATTTCTGTACATTTGTATCGTTTGATAGTCGCTAATTCAACAAGGCGTGGCGCTATCGCGATATCAAATGAGGCCATAGAGACCTTTAATAAGCATGCTCTAATGGAAAAAAGCAGTACTATAAGTTTTTGCGTCTATTATTTTTTAACGAAATATGAATTTATTGATAGAATAAATATATAATATGAAATGTATACAGATGAAGTTATAAGTAAAATGATAGGTATATTTCTAGGCCTTTTAATATTAAATTTCATAATTTTAAATTTAAATGCTAAATAAAAATATAAATGAATCCATATTATAAATAGTTAATAACTTGAGTGCACAACGTGATTCATTCGTTTGTGTTATTCCCTAATTATATTATTGTACGAGTATTCCTTCCATTGATGAAGAATACCAATATCCTAAAAACCACGCCTTATTTATAAGAAATAAGATGAATCATTTCATTCATGCTCATTCAATCTCGTTATACTAATAATATATTAACTGAGTAATAATAAACGAATCAATAATTCATTGTTAAGTTAATTTATTTCATAATTTTCATCACCTTTAATGCGTCATTATTGTTTCAAATTTTATGTTATCTCATATACTATTTTATTTTACAGTGAAAGGCCTTAAAAAACACGTATCAATCACTTGTTAGAGACGTTAATTAATAAATAACACTAATAGATGTATTAAAATAAGAATTGACAAAAAGTATATAATATAGAAGTTTGCTATCTTTAAAAAGATACCTTTAATGTTAGAATATTATTGATAGGCGGCGATGTGATCACTGACTTAAATATAATGATTATTTCTAACAACAAGCTACTTACGATTTTGAAAACTTTAACCACAATAGTGGCAATTGTTTGCACGGAAACCATTATCACTGCACAAATAAACTTTCAATTTTCACACAAAAATAACCTCCAAAGTGGAAATCTATTGTTTTTTGACCGTTTTTGTCTAAACGCACTTCGTCACTGGTGATTTTGTTTATCAGTACCTATAGGTTATCACAAGTGTAATCTTATCTCTTTAGCGAATTAGTGGGACATGTAGGTGTGATACATTATTTTAGTATTTTTAAATGGACGTATTTATCATAATACTTACTTTACTACCACATTACTTCCTCTGGTAGTGGTACAGCAAAAATATGATCAATTAACAAACCAAGCTTTTGAAGCACCGAATCCCACCTATTATTATTGAAAACTTAGAATTTTTACATTTAACGCATGCATTAAATGTCTCATTTCTTATATTTCAGGAGTTGGGTCTCGACATAAGCAATGAGCAAATCGCTGAACTGGAATCAGCTATTCACGATATAGACTTCGCATCTGCAGCGGAACACGAGAAGCTGGTGCGTCATGACGTTATGGCCCATGTCCATACTTTGGCTGAAAGGTGCCCTCGTGCTGCACCTATCATTCATCTTGGAGCGACGTCGTGCTACATTGGTGACAACACCGATTTGATAGTCCTTAAGCATGGCTTAGACCTGCTTTTGCCCAGACTAGCTGCCGTAATCGCTCGTTTATCCAAATTCGCTGATGAGTATAAGTAAGTCAGTTTACTTGTTTTATAAAAAAAAATTAAAATATATTTTTATGTATACGTTTTTAAATCAGTTAAATCATATTGTAATATTAGTTTAAGTAATTTCTTTTTATTTTATTTTCAGATCTCTACCAATTTTGGGTTTCACCCACTTGCAACCAGCTCAATTGACGTCAGTTGGAAAGAGAGCGTCTCTATGGCTCAGTGACTTGTTAATGGACGAGCGCGCTTTATCTCGCGCAAGAGATGATTTACGTTTCCGTGGAGTAAAGGGCACAACTGGAACTCAAGCCTCGTTTTTACAACTTTTTAAAGGTGATAGTGGGAAAGTAAAAGCTCTGGACAAAAAAGTGGCAGAACTCGCTGGATTTGATAAACGATACCTTGTAACTGGTCAAACTTATTCGAGAAAAGTAGACTTAGAAGTCATATCAGCTTTATCTGGCTTAGGAGCGACGGTACACAAAATGTGCTCTGACATTCGTATTCTTGCATCTCGTAAAGAATTAGAAGAACCATTTGAGTCTTCTCAAATTGGCTCAAGTGCTATGCCGTACAAGAGAAATCCTATGAGATCGGAACGTTGCTGTGCTTTGGCGCGTCATTTGATAAGCCTGCACGCAAACGCAGCAAATACTCATGCAGTTCAATGGATGGAACGCACCTTGGACGACTCGGCGAATAGACGCATAACACTTGCAGAAGCTTTTTTGACCGCTGATGCAACTTTACTCACTCTACTGAACATATGTCAAGGACTGGTTGTGTACCCTAAAGTACTGGCCCGTCATATAGCTCAAGAACTGCCGTTTATGGCCACTGAAAACATTATTATGGCTATGGTACAAGCTGGTGGAGATCGTCAGGTGTGCCATGAAAAAATACGTGTACTGTCACACCAAGCAGGAGCAGTTGTGAAACAGGAGGGGAAAGACAATGACCTCATTGATCGCGTAAAGAATGATAAATATTTTGCTCCTATCATTCCACGACTAGAAAAAATTTTGGACGCATCTACTTTTATCGGCAGAGCGCCGGAACAAGTTGAAGAGTTTATCGAAGAAGAAGTAGCTCCCGTGCTGATGAAGTACAAAAATTCTTTGGCAGAAATGGAAAAACCAGTTTCTTTGAATATCTAAATGTTTTATTAATATTATTGACATTATATGATACAATACTTGAATATATAAATTGTAATGAAATAAAACACAAGACATACATGAATAAATGATATATTTACATTACAGCGTTTATATACGTATAAAAATGACTCCACAACTTCACAAAACACATAATATTCTAAATGAACTAGACGATGGTAACTTATGTTCAATCATTGCCGAAAGTAATGCTTTGCAATCACAAGCTTTAATAGAGCATGAATAATAAATAACTATGAATTAAAATTAAAACAATCAAACAAATAAATAAGCCTAGTAAAATTAAGAGAGAGAAACTCAACTTATTATACATTTTCGAAATTTTTAAGATCGTAGGACATTTATGACGCTTGTCACAATTTTGATGGCACGTTAAAGTTCGCAAGCTTTCTGTTATCATATATTTTAAAGAGCATTAGTAAGGAGAGTATCACCTTGGCAGGCTGGACCTTGGCTGGGCCAATTACAAGCACCGAGATTGGGGTCAAAGCTGAGCTGGACTGGGCAGTTGAAAATGTGAAGGGTAAATCTTTGTTTTGTACAGTCCCATCTACAAGAGTAGAACTTGTTGCACTGTTTAGGATGTCTGAATAAACCTGCTCGTTTACAATCAATTGAACCTTGCAATGTCTCATCTCTTCCTCTCCATCCTCCAGGACCGTAACGATTAAACGATTTCGAATCAATTTCAGATACAGACTCTTCCGATTGCGAGAGAGCCGCAGACTCTTCTTCGTTGAGTAAAACTGCCTTATAATTAGGTGCCGCAGTTACAGCCTTTACTCGTGGTTTAATTCGTACGATTCTTTCAGTTGTAGAAATAGCCGGTGTGCTTGACACGTAAGCAATATTATCATTGCTTGCTTCTTGATAATCTTGGTAGAATGAGTCTTCTGGGACGATAATAGGATTGAAGGTAGATGTTACAATAGGTGTCGCAGTTACTGTATTAATAGGATGCACAGAAAGTCTACTAGCCTTTTTGTTAGAATTATCGTCAATATCTCCACGTCCCTGATCATAGTCGTTATTGTAATCCTCAATTTCTGATTCTTTTACACTAGGCCTTCTGCCTTTTAAAACTAATACAGGTGATTGGCAACTACAAACTGCACCTAACTTTCTCACTAACAGTGGATTGAAATCGTTTAATTTTGTAACAACGGCTACTTTAGGCTTTGATTTTCTTACAACTTGTCCAACTTCAACTATCTCTTGTTTAATGGGAATTGTAGAGTATGCAGATCCTACATTAGATGTCTCAATAGATACTGGGGTGCTATATTCATAAACTAATCCAGCGTCAGGCCCCACGCTTCCAAAGCCAAGTAAATGAGATTTAGCCGTTTCTACTACAATATTTTGTTTTCTGATGGGAGGGGAAATAGTTGATACAACAGATGCAATGTTATCACTCACTTGTTCTTGATAAGGATTGTATTTAATTTCAGGAGCTGCTGTGCTCTGATATTCAAAAGATTTTTCTTTTTCATATTCCTGTTTCGGCGGTAAATATTCAGGGGCTCTATAGGCAGAATTTGATTCCACATAAGATTGAGTAGTGGATTTTTCTGTAGGTCTTACATATTTGGGCCTCGATTTTCTGGGCGCTAACGATAACTCAGGAGCGTAAGTAGAAGAAACTTCCTGTTGTATGTAATAATTGCCAGGATTTGAAGTAATGGTAGCTGAAGTAGAGTAAGGTGACACTAATCCTGCATCAGGCCCCACTGTACCATACCCTAGCAAATTAGATTTGATAGATTCGACAACAATATTTGACTTTCTTGTAACAGGCGCGACCGTTGATGATACTGCAATTGGGGAAACAGCAGGTACGCTAAAACCTTGATACGTGCTTAATTTATCTATAGATTCGCCTTCGTTGCTATAGCCAAAACTATTAAAACTGACTACACTCGAACCCTCAGATGGTGGTAAATATTCTAACGATTTGCTTACTGGTGATAGAGTAGAATGTTCTGTTTTTTCCACTGGAGGTAAGTACTCTGGTCCAGTATATTTAGATTGTGAGGTAGGGGGCAAATATTCCCTCGTTGCTTCAGTTGAATATCGAGGTCTGTACGTAGAAGATACTACAGGTAAAGAAGTTGATACTACTGGTGGTAAGTATTCTTCAGCTTTGTAGGCTACATGAATTTCTGGTGACTGGTAGTCGGTTTGAATGTTAGACTGACTATTTCCGTATTCTGACGATGATTGGATTTCGTATTGTTGAGAGTAATCAGGTTTGTAGTTGGTCTGATCTTGAGTTTCAATGTATGAATTTTGTTGAACAACAGGAGTTGAAGCTGTTTCAGGTATATAATCTTGTTGATACACAATTTTGGGTGGTATGTACTCTGGAGCTTTATATGCTTTTATTCTTTTGGCAGCTTGGTTCTCCGTGTAATGATCTTCATAAACTAGAGTAGATGGCGTCGTGGACACAAAAACAACATTTTTACCAGATTCACGTTGAGTGTTTTCATTACTATTTGATAATGTGAAATATTGCTGAGAAACTAAACTAGCATCAGAATATTTTGCAGTATTAATTGATTCTTGATTGTCTCTTTGAATTTCTGGTTGATTGTAAGAATAACCAGATTCATAAGTCTCATGGGCCGAACTTTCGTATTCCGCTGGCCTACTAACGTAACTTACTTTTGTCTGAATTGGCTCATAACTTTGTGTATATACGCTCGCAGTAGGTTGAACATAACTGACTGGTGTGACTCTTTGAGTATATTTCAATATAGGATTTTCATAGACAGAAACTGATGGTTGTTGATAACTTACTTCAACTGCAGGTAGAGATGTCGATGAAATTCTTTGTTTTTCTACTCTATGAACAGTTTGTTGGCTATATGCTTTTGGGCTGTATGTAGAAGTAATTACTGGTGCAACAGTGGATGACACTACACTTGAAGTTTTATAACTGACGTCTGGTTGTGAATATTCATATCCTGAAACGGATGCATCGTAGGCGTTTACTCCACTAGTATCAACATTATGAAGAGTTTGTTGACTGTCACTATGAGGTTGATATGTTGAAACAGTGGATTGAACAGATACAGCTGGCTGTGCTGTTGGATAAAAGGTTGTTTTTGGTTCTACATATTTTATTCCCGCAATATATTGGCTATTGGATACAATATCTGATTGTGAATCATCTCCATATACAGTTTTTTGACTGTAAGGTTGTGGCGCATAAGTAGAACTAACATAATTAACAGGGGCAGACTTTATTGTATATTTGAGAATTGGGTTCTCATTTATCGTAACAGGGGTAGAAGACACATATGATTGTACCGATGGTGACACAGAAACTTCTTGCTTAGTATTATATCTGGTTATAGATTGTGAGCTGTAGCTCGGAGATTTATATACTGCAGGTGCAGGTGTAGTGTATTGAATTATTTTCGGTACTTCTTCAAATTGTACCAAGGGCTGCTTGTATTCATAGCTGTCATCAGATTGGTCTTGTGAAAATACATTTACTTTGCCATGGTCAACTGATTGTAATGAATCTGATTTCAATGTTGAATATTGAACAACATTTTGTGGAATTTCATAAACAGATTGACTTCCAGATACTTCTACTGATGGAGTATAACTATTTCCAGATTCAACTTTATGTATTGTTTTTTGACTGAAAGACTGAGCTGTAGGCTGTACGTATGTAGAAACAGACGGCCCAGTTGTATATGCTACTAATTTTTTAAGCGGCTGCTCACTTATAGGAGTAGGAGTAGAGTATTCGAATCCAACTGATTCTACTTTGTGAATGGTTTGATGACTGTGACCAAATCCCTGTGGCTCATACGAAACAACTGCAGCTGTTGGGGCTGGATTAGAGTAAGAAATAGTATCAACAAATTTTGTTGCAGGCTTCGAATATTCATATCCTGACTCAACATTACTAGCTGACGCCGTGTTATATAGTTTGTAATCTTTACTTTCATATTGATAGTTTAGACCTTGATTATAATCTGTAACTTGAATTTGAGGAGTCACGTTAACAGGAACTAATGAAGATTGAACGTAGGTCACAGCAGGTTGAGTGTAACCAAAAACTTGCTTGAAACTGGTTTTTGGCACTTCTGGCACATAAGTTGTTTTGTATGTAACAGGCAAAGGATTAGCGGTAGTTGGAATACCAGATGAAGTTGGAGTAGTGACATAACTGTATCCGTCAAGATTTTGACTATCGGTTCCAACATGTGTAATAGATACTGCAGGCTGGACAACTGTTTGACCTTGGTGAATAACATCAGAACTATACGAATTAGCTTTATCTGAATAATCAACATCTACCAACGATGTTTTTCCTACTAGTCCAACTTTAACTGCCCCAGCTGCAAGGCTATGGGAATCACCAGTATAACCGCCATTTTCGACATATTTACCAGATTCACTGTTACTGTAACCGTGGTAAGTTACGGTAGCTCCTTCACTTGTAGCAGCTCCATTTGCATAAGCATCTGCTTGTCCCGAAACGCTATATAGATTTCCAGAAACTCCTTCTTCAAATGAAATAGCTGGCCTTGGATAGTTATATCCATTAGAGGATTCCTGTTTATACGGGTCAACGTCATACGACCCTTTGTACCCTCCTACATCATACTCAGAATTGTGTGTATATTTAGCATCAATATGCTCATAAGGTACTGGTGGTACGTCAATATGTTGGTAGGGTTTTGCTCTATCTCCAATTGGATTATGAACATAAGCCCCCGACTTGTCTTTTCTATACTGACCGTTATTATATTTCCCACTATCATACTTACCAGAATTAGCATTGTTTCCACTATATTTACCAGAGTTGTAACGGGATGATGGTCCAGAATAGATTTCAGGGATATATTTTCCAGAAGCGATTATCTTTTTACTCGGTAATCTATAATCGTCTAGAATTATGGACCCACTTGTATATTTGTCTTCGTCGTTGTAATTCGTTGCTTGTACAAGACCCTTGTTAATATTATCAGCTGATACATATTTGTACGAAAGTCCACTATACTCTCCTTGACCTCCCAATGAGTAGTCGATAGATCCCTCGTCAATTTGATATGTTTGTGGTCCAGCGAAACCTTGATTGGAAGCTTCTTGAGAAGCAATGAAATTTGCGTCGAGGATGTCGTCCTTGGACAGGAATCCGTTTTGTATTCCAACAAGATTGTCTAGAGATGCTCCAGATACTAAGCTTTGGTGGGCAGCGATGTTCACTGAGTCTGCTGTCTTCCCATAGAATCCAGTAGCACCTATAACAGAAACAAATTTTTATTTAAACAATTATATTACAATTTCTTTTAACTAAAAACTAAACAAAAACCAAAATCATACCAGATAAAGCAGCACCAGAGAACCCAAAGGCTTCAGCTTCGTATCTTCCTATATTTCCGCAGTTAGGAACAAGCCAGGGCCAGTCACATTTAAGTCTCGCGGCATCGAATCCAAGGCCGAATGGACAACGAAACTCGTAAGCTTCTAAAGGAGACTTTCCATGGTCAAGACAAGCGAAGAACCAGCGACAATTCTCAGGGTCCGCATAATAACCTGTAATAATTAATTAATATTCATATAATAAACTGATGTCGCTTTTTTCTTTGTCTCAATCTTGAAAATTATAAATTGTCTAAAAAACTCAACGCCTAGAATACGCATATATGTAGATATCAATCTTAATTCTCGCTTTATTTTAAAACAGAGATAAAATGTGACGAAAAAACTTCTTTTTATACACAATATTTCACGTAATATATTGCACTATCAGATTTCTGTTTTCTGTCATAAATAAATGTGTCTTTTTTGAGTTTTAATTTAGTGAGCTTACCCTCATGGTCAGGGCATTGGAATCTTGAATGCGGTACTGGTGCAATTTCGGAGGAGCCAGGACAGGCTTGTGAATGAGGCAGGCTGCCAGGCCATACACACACTTCGTATCGGGAATCAAAGGCCAGACCCGCTGGACAGTCGAACTCGAAAACCTTAAAAAAATATATATCGTTTCAATAAATATTTACATAGAAGTGCCTTAAAAATTGTTTTATTCTGTTATACATTATTCTCATGTCACAGAATAAGAAACTTGAGGAAATCAAGCTATATTGTAAATGTATTAGGCGTTCCGGTAAAAACTGGAAATAAAATGAACTTACGGTGAATTCGGGAGAAAGTTGGTCGAATTTTACACAACGATAAAATCTTGCACAGGATCGGGGATGCACGAAGTAGCCTTGTCTCGTGCAAGAAAATTCAGTTCTTGTATCCTGAAATGCAATATATTTATTTATTTATTTACATAATCGATACAAGTGCAAGAAAATAATACAAATAATGGCCCTATTGGATATTTGGTAAATAATATATGAAATTATACAAAAGATATAATACAAAACTAAAAAAATATCAGATTATTTAAAATAATACTTTAATAATAGCAAGACACTCCGTTCCCCGCTTTCCTCGAGGTGTTGGAAAGCGAAATTTCGTATGTAGTAGCGGAACTTTTATTGGCAAACGAATACTAAAAATTAGTTAGGTATTTATAAAACTATTGTTAATCTATATGTCAATATTTTCATATGAAATTTATAATTTAAATTAGGAAGTATTTACTGGTTGTTTCAATTTAAGAATATAATTTAAAAGTAACCTCTCTTATAGAGTGAATAACTCCATCGGAGTCGACAACTTGCGTAATGCGGTAAGGTGACACTTGAAGGGCGTCTAACGCCTGCACATGGAACGGCGCTGATAGAATCTCATTTTCAAGAGACCTGCAAATTAATATTTGGGCTGACTTGATTATATATAAAGATATTTGTAAATTTAAAAAAATATTACTTAGGTTTAAAAATACATGCTATAACATAGTATTTTATTAGCTATGTTGACTTTTTACTTTAAGCAGCAAAATTACGACCTCGAACAAATTCATTTCAAGCATTCAATAACTTTTTTTAATTAAATAATTATACCTAAACTAATATTTCCAATTTTAATTCAAGAAGAAGGTGTATATGTAGGTAAATTATTTCTTTTGGACTGTTTGACTATTTAACGTAAATATAATATGATTAACCTCAATACAGCAGCCCTTGGAGCTCTGCTTTGTTGGTTAAGCACTTTGGAAAGTGATGTCCTCAGTGTTGGTCCACAAGGGGTCTCAGTGTCTTTATCAGCCTTGTGTAGAGCGAGACCGGCGAGACCTCGTACACGCGCGTATTTACCCTTCACGTCTACTGACGAAGGGTCTTCAAAGGAAATCCAAGTTTTGTCTCTGTAAAGAAATAGATTAATTAATATTAAAAATATTGAATATCGAGTCGAGCTGTAAGTTAGTGCCCTAGTTTAAATTTATCATATATAAGGATTACTATAATCAAAGGTTTTTTAAGTTGTATATCTGACGTCACAAATATAATGTTTCGAAAAATATAAATATTTTGATATAAAAAAATATTTAAATTTCGAGTCCTGCTGCGCTCAAATTTTTATGTTTTTTTGAAGTATTTATTCTATCTTCTGTCTGGATTAACACTTTAAAAATCATAAAAAATATTTTGATATATTTATAATGAAATGTAAAAAAAATAAACTTTAAAAGCAATTTACTATTAAATCAAATCACTAACTTAAAAGCGTAAGGCGCTGATAAATCTTGGTCTCTTTCCAAAGTCCATTTTCCTTTACGGATTTGCCGACAAAACTCAGCTTGGTCGATTTCTTTGGGATCATCTTCTTCTGTGGGGCTTCCAGGAGTACTAAGTGTTTCATTAGCAAGCGTGAACTGTCTTGCTGTCGCTGGCAAACTGATAACTATCTTAGAAGCGGGAACTCCTAAACCGATCACGAGATCTACTACTGAATCCTGAAAATTGTGAAATAAAAAATTGCTTAATTAATTTAACAAACAAACAAAAAACTCGGAAATCTTTTGTAGAACTGAAAATCGTTATCGTTATCTTCTTATCGTTTCAAAAAAATGTTATAACAGCTAAAATCGTAACGTAAATGAGAAGCAAATGGAGTGAAAATTGTATTTAGGATGTACTAGAGAAAATTAGGCCTCTAAAACTTAATACTTTAAATACTTATTTAAAGTAAACAATGTAACTTTTATATTTTACGATTATTCACGAAAATTTATTATTACTTATTTCCAATAATTAATTAATTTTTATGTAAATTATATTTCATAGTAAACAAAATTTTTCTGTGTTTTTTTCATAACTATATGTTAAAAACAAAACAACCCTACTGAGATTTGGGAATCAATTGCACACCTCTGACATACTAAATGTTAAGTTCAAAAAATGCTTTAAATGCTAATGTCTTCTTGCAGCAATAATTTGCCTGTAAAGGACGCAATAGATACATATTTAACATTAACATAAAATTTTGTATATAATGAATTTATTTTACTAAGACGATTTTACTATACAGGATGTATATTACAGTGCGGCCCTTGTCAAACTAACCTATATCAGGATACCCTGAAATATTTCAAGCCTATATACAAAAAACTATTTAAGAATTATTAATAGTTTAGGTACAGGATCGTTTTTCCCATTTCACTAAATCTATACGTGCTATGCAACGCCGCGTAGGCATTATCAAATACGAATGACATGATGATCTCGTACTACAAAAATAATATCAAACGTTATCAATCTATCACTTTTCATCCAAAAAAATAACGGAACGGATAGTGTGCGCTTGCATCATACTTGACATAAGGAGTTTTATTTCATAACAATAATTGAATTATTTGTTTCAAATATTTAAAATAAAATAAAAGACCAAAACCAAAAAAAAAAACAAATTTATATTTATAAAGGCTAGTTAATACTAATACTTTAAATGAAGGTCCCGGGTACATCCACACATGTTTTTTTTATTAACAAAAAAATTTAAATATGAAGGTTATCTCAGGTTCTATCTTTAAGGTATCTCTTTCACGTGTCACGTTCGAAAAATGCAAGACCTGACAATAGTCGACAATGGCTTAGCCGCCAATAACTTTAAAAATATGTTATTCTCCATAATACCTCTATATAGTATCTACTTCCTTATATTATAATGGAAGGTAAACTTTAGTAAGTGTAGGCATTTTCTGTGTTATAAGTATATTATAAAAAAAACAAACCTATTGAGATTCAAATGCGAGTCAATTGCACACCTCTGACATACTAAATGTAGAATTCAAAGAATGCTTCAAATTATAATTAAAACATAACTGTTAAGTGCTAATGTCTTCTTGCATCAATAATTTGGCTATAAACTATAAAAGGCGCAATATATGCAGCCGGGTTCACAACTAAAGTGACTCATTTTACATTAAGTTGGCTTTATTTAATACATTAACATATTCTTATTATGATAATTTCATAAAAACGCCTACAATGTGTACACTAGCAACCGGCCGCGTCTGGCTTTTGCATGATTTGCATAAAATTTAGCATCTAGGCGAAGGCAGCTTAGTCCATTATGTGTATGATTTCGTTGACTCAGCCTTCTTTGTAGTCAAGTGATGACTAACTTATAATGATTATCTAGACTAGATTACTACATGGTGCGAATTAAAATTTTGAATAAAAGATGCACCTGTTGAGTGACCTACTTGCACAAAAGGACTATTCGTACGTTTTAAAGCCTTTGCCTTATTTTTTATTACAACAGCTTAAGAGATATTTTTGTTGAGCACGACTATATTTAAGTTTGTAGGATTTTTCTCAGAGCACCAGTTTGCCTTCGCACTAGTTTATGAGTCGCGCAAGACAAGCGTGAGTGAAATAGAAATTATATTCAAAGGTGTTAACTATGGTCGTAAATAATTCGCATAAAAATAACGTATTACGAAATAGCGTAAGATGATATGATAATAAATGTACTAGTGTACTAAATTCTTAGAATGAATATTAAAATAAAATTTAGATTCAAGGCACATCTATAAAATAGTATGTTTTATACAGCTTTATCTTGAAGTTAAAGTTCCAAAAGGTAGGGAGGGAGAGCTTTCTGTTAAGAGCTTTGTGTTTCCGACTTTTCGCCCAACTTTTGACCCATTCCATATTGAGTGACGAAACTCAACGCCATTTGTATTGAAAATATTGTTTTTTTTATTTTTTTTTTATTAAATAAACTTAATCTGTGTTGTTAAGAATAAAAATATAGACTCACCGTGTTCATCATATCCCATAATCCACTCAATCGACTGGGGTGATATGTCATTTTCTTCACCATGCCTAAGGCGTGTGTTTGGACCATCATCAAATCTACTTTTTTCAGTAACGCTCTCAGGTCATAGTATTTAGCGAGGAGTTCAGGGTGCGCTGGAAGAGCGAGGAAGAGTGGTCCCCCTCCATTACCATTAATAGCTGACCTAGCATCTTCAACAATCTCCATAACTTTTGATTTATTGAAAGTTGTATGGGCATTGTAGATCTCCAACCCTTGCACATGTTTCGACTTTAATATATCTTGAAGATTCTGAAACAATTATAAAAATAATTATAATAATTTCAAGATATTATTTTCACAAAAAATTTGCCTATTATTGTATAAATTATTATCTTAGCAAAATATCAGTTTCTTACAAAATATATATAAATTTCTGAAAAAAAGCTCAATCTGCATCTTATTTTTTTAGTAATAACTAAAAAATAAACACTATTAATCGTAATTTCGTTTTTCTTTTGTTTAGTATTATCTGTATAGGTTTTACTACTTAAAGTCAAATTTACAATATTTAATATGATCTCTAACATGTTTACAATAATCTGAACCAACAAGCGACACGACGGGATATGCGTTATTGGATATTAATTCAATATTTGGAATTTCTGTATAAATTATGGAGAACTTAACAAAGTCATCATTACATATTCTTCTGCGTCTAAGTTTAAGGTGTCGTTAACCTTGATACCTTTTAAAATTATTAATATTGCCTTGGTCATTAACGCATTTCTAACGGAACGCATTAACTATTAAATAAATGACCACTAATTTTTTCAAGGCTCCAAAAAGCCAAAAATGGAAGAATAAATTATGATACACAACATATGTAAATACTAAAAAAATAAGTAAGTAAAAAAACTAGGTCTTTATATGTAGATATAAATAACTGCATAATATATATATATATATATATATATATATATATATATATATATATATATATATATATATATATATATATATATATATATATATATATATATATATATATATATATAATATATATATATATATATATCTATATTATGTTAAAAATTAATATGTGTACTGTTATATATATGTCTAGACTATTGTAATGAATTTTGTATATATTTTTAAAAATTGTCATATCTAGTGTACTCTAACTTTTCGTAACTTTTGGTTAAATAATATATAAAAAAGTATACTTTTATAGAATTATATTATTACGTATTTATGTAAATATTTAAGTATAAAATCATTGTTTTTATGAAATAGTAAAGAAATTATCAATAAATTGTATATATTATTACTGAACTTGCCGTAAGTTCAAAATATTTTATTAACTTCTCAAAGAAGTTGTATTGTTCTTTGATAATATAGTAATCGGAACGCCTATATTTGTATAAATTAAAACTAGAATTAAGGGTAAGTGAAACATCCAAAACACCAGTTATATATATATTTTTTGTGCTTACAAAAATTCTGCAAGACTATTTGTAGAGTAATTCCGGGGTAAACGCAGAGTGTTACCTGCCTACCCCATAATATTTATTAAGAAAAACATAAGGGGATATAATTTACCTATTAAAATTATTATCTCATTTGTTTTATATATGATGTGTTACTAAGACCCTTTTATTTATTTAGAAGTCAATATTAGTTTATATGAAAAGCTTAAGAATTTTTCTAAATATTCCAAATGCCTCAAAAAACGTCATAAAATTTATAAACTATTCCCTCTCAAAACTTACCCTACTTTGCACGCCACAAGCCATAGAATCTAGTATATCGATATTTTGTTCCTAATTTTTTAGACAGGGCGTTGGTTTGGTAGAATGTTAAGAAGGATAATCTATAAAAATACGTTTCTTGCTGATTTTTTATAGAAAATGCCCATATTAATATTATAATAATAAATTATTATTAAAATTAGCAACCTTCTAATTCGTATCAGATTCGCAGATCATAAAAATGAATTTATGATCACTGAAATATTACAAGTACGGATCGCTTAATTTAACAAGATCGTTATTAGTTAATGCAGTTAAAGTTTACATATATTATAAAATATTTTTATTTATTTTACTTAGTTACTACGTCAATACAAATATTTACTTATAGAAATATCAAGTTAATTTAAAATTTAAATTTTCTAATCATATTAAAAAAGCTTGTGGTTAAGTAAATTAAACATTTAGCCAGCAGCACTTCTCTTCATTATACATTATATACGAGCACGACCTCATTTATTTACTTATTAGGATTACACACATATATTACGCAACGCACCAACTGACAAGACATTGATTATTTTAATGGTTGCAGTATTAACATATGGACAGGATGTCCATTCACTAAAGCAAAATCTTATAAAATCAACACTTTATATTTAATTGTAAATAATAATACTATTTTATAAATCATTTATAAAATGTTTGACGTAAAAAATATTACTAGCTAGCTAGCTCGATAAAAAATATTTTATCGTTTTGCCCTACATTTAACTTATACTAACTGAATTTATTTAATTTTATGATTTTTAAAATGTTAATCCACACTGACGATAGAAAAAATACTTAAAGAAAACATATAAAAATTTGAACGCAGCGTGACTCGAACCCGCGCCCTCTTGCGAACCGTGCAAGCGCTCTCACCACTGAGCATGAGTTCTATGTATGTATGCATTTTCTCGATAGTGACTATCGAAAGATTTAAAAACTAAATCAGATACTAGATCCAGGCTCCTCTCTTTGCTGAAATATAAGTTCACACGCCAAGGTTTTTCAAGTAGAAGTCTATGGCAAGATAACTTTTTCTTTTGGACCATTCGAAAAACTGTGTATAAGCGCTCACCTTGACTGCTCAGAGTGATCTATATTTTCTAGATTGCCGAATTTCGAACAATTTTTTTGTAGAGAAATCTACTTAAGAAATCTGACAAGTTGATTTTTTAAAAAAGATATGTGTAAATTTAACCACTATACTATATTATATTCACAAAATAAAAATACCAAGTTCGCTTAACGAAATACTTGGTCTTTACTATTTTTCTAAATAATACAAAAACTTGGACAATACGGCTGCATAATCGACGCAAAACAGGTGCTTTTAAAATGTAGTGTAAGCTATCTTGAAATAATTATACATCCAAGATAGGCTTTCAACGACCCTTCATAGACCGATTCTTAAATTCTTTGTTGATATAAAGCGGCACAGGATGTATTAAACGGCTTGCTGTTGTAAATAAGCACACAAAAGTTTTTAAATAAGTCGAAATAACAAAGTTATCACTATTAATTTAGTTTAGTGCTGTTATTTTTATATGATGATTTATTCACCACGTTGGTATAACGATTGTAACGATACTAATAATCTTGATAGGGCTTTGAAAGGTATAGCATTTCAATGGACCTATAAGTTACATTTTAGAACTGTAGTTTCTCAGGGCACAGGAAACATTTTTTTAAGCTTATAATTAAGACTTGTTTGTATGTTACTTTAAGTGGCAAGAATACTGTTATAAATTCGAGTAAAAAATGTAAAATACAATTTTTAAGTCGTTATTTTCTCAATTTTAAACCTTCCATATATGTTTAGTACTCAGCTTGTTTAAAGCTATAAACGTATTATTGAAGAAAATATGTGATACATAAACATAAATGATTCATTTCAACATCAAATGTTTCGACACTTATTAAACAGTATAAAAATTCAAATCTTCATTTTAAAACCAATTTATCATTTAATTGATGTCAAATGTAAATTTCTTTAAATACTGTAAAAATTATTAGTATCGGAAGCTATTTAGTTTAAATTGTTAATTTAATGCACTGGTTTCCGTAAAAAAATCTACTTAACGTATAAAACATATGTTGTGCTAGCTAGATCAATAAGATAATTGATGTATATACATATGCATATGCACTTGACGTACCTACGATTTCCTAATGATTACTTGCATAGGCATTGTACAAAAATTTATACTTCCACTTTACGCGTTCTTTCAATTCCTTGCTGTAGTTCAGAAATGAATCTCCGATAACATTTTTAGGTTGGATCAATAAATTATAAATAATGTGATTTACACGTTAAGTATTTTGACGAACCCACTGTACTTATAGCGATAGTTACTTCGTTCACAACTCTCTTTTTTATCTCGACTCATATATATATCGCCACATATCTGTTATGTTCAATCACCATACTACAGTACCCCCTGATCGAAACTGTACATTATAAATAGCACTCCAAGTAAATAAATAACATTAAAATTAAGAAGCTCTCATATTCAATCAATGTATCTAGTTAGTGTATTTTCTAATGTTTTATCAATTTTCTAATACAATTTATTACAATTGTAGCGTATTGCGCAAAAACTTAGATTTTAACAACTTGATAAAATGTCACACGCATATTATTATATTTAAAAGCCTTCCGGACAGGTTTATTTTACTTAGTTAATTTAAAATATTATATAGTTAAAATAATAATAATATATTCAATATAAACGGATGCGAGGTCATCGTGGCGCAATAGATTCTGTAAATGATAATCTTGCGATTGATTCTCCCTCGGAAAATCATAATTTTATATTATTTCTGGAAACGTTTTAATTGCACACAATTAAAGAGGTGACCTCGGATTTTACATCTTTTTAAAGATCTCGAAATTGTGAATTGGTAAAAAATATAACCAATATTCTAAATAGAACAGTTCAAATGATAATTGATTTGCCAATTGGATATGCTTAAAAATATTTGCATACTTTTTATGTAAGTCTTAAAAATTCGGTCTTTGAGCAAGAAAAGATTAACTGGCTGTTCCTAAAGATTACCACCAAACGAAGCACATGTACGCAGGTAACTCAGTTGTATGAATTAATAACAACATGTTTCAATCTTTAGTCTG
The DNA here is from genome assembly GCA_037178615.1 of Dione vanillae. Taxonomy (NCBI): domain Eukaryota; kingdom Metazoa; phylum Arthropoda; class Insecta; order Lepidoptera; family Nymphalidae; genus Dione; species Dione vanillae. The sequence continues at coordinate 2,237,529 of JAZFAU010000088.1, forward strand.
GATGAATATTTCAAAAAACATAAAAATATTCAATATTATTTTCTCATTTTATTAGAAACATTAGAAGAGAGTGCCTTGATACTGATACATTAACACAAATATAAATACAATATACTTAATACTAAACAAATTAATTATTATTGCTAAATAATTCAACATTTGTGTACCTAATTATAAAATATCTTAATTATAGACGAAGATTTCAACATATATTTATATATATGCACAAAAATTAGTTATGTTTATCACATTTTTTACGATATTCGATACATATACATAAAAAAATATAAATAGTCGATTTTAATATACATATTTATTATAAACCTAATACTACAAACTTTAATAGTAATAGCTTTAGATGTTACACAAAATATATTACACTACCATGTAATGTGTATTTAAGTAACTGCAAGTTTCAAGCTATTTTTCCAGTTATGTAAATAAAGCATGATACTTGAAAGTTTCATAATTTTAAAAAAATCTAGCAAGAAATAAAAGAAAACATATCTTACACATTTCTTTCTTACTAAACAATAAAATATCGTAAAAATGTTGAACGTACAAATTGCATAAAATAATCCCTGTAGAATTAAAAAACAAAAATAACAGCTGTCATTTTCATACTGTCATGATGCCACTTGTAACGAATTTAATGTGCGCGTGCCGAAGCCAAGCCTTAAAGCTTAAGCCCGCACTTAAAACTCGTTACGGTTTCGAAACCTACACTGAACGTCTCAGCTTGTAGTAACTTATTAACTTTATTATTAGTGTTACATATTTGCAATACAACATTAGAAATGTTATGAAATATGTTATTAAATTTAAAAATATATTTCTCTTTAGTGCACCGAAAAGGTTTGATTTACATCAAATTTTTTCGCTGCATTAAAAAGAAATCAACGCGTTGAAGGCTCGTTTTTAAAAAAAAAAATTTCTTAGTTAATTTTTAACAGTTCCTATTAGATTTTATTTTGTAGTTCATGTATTTTGTAAGCATCACTATTGTATTTATAGTGTAACCCGACTCTCAGGAATCCGGTATTGCAGTTTTATATAATAGACTAAGATAGCATAGATGCATACTTGAATTTACATATGTATGCGTCATTCAGTGATATTTTTCTTATTCGATCAAAATTGCTTTAATTTCAATTGAAATGGAGGTAACACGAGTTACTTACTCAAAATAATTAATGGCTACCAATTAAGGACCCAATTAATTAATTTTGTCCTATTTGACCGTCTAGTTGATACTAGACTTAGCCTTGTTTACTTTGTTGAAAATCAACAACATAAACAATAAATTATTATCTTTCACTAAAAACAAATTTGTGAGACCAGGGTATATGATAAAAGTAATAAAATTGAAACTACCTTCACTAAAAATACATATTGCGTCGCCGTGCGATTATTCATTTTCGACGGTCTCACACGGTGGTAGTATAAAAAAATGCATTATCTATAAAAATTTTATAAATCCTAAATTTTATTACTTATTAATACTTCACATAGCATCAGTATAAAGCACGATAGACCCAAATTAGTATTAAATATATAATTTTCCTGTTTTATGCTCAAATTTGAAAAAATCCTTGCGGCACCCAACGGCGCTACAAGCATAGTGTAGTGAGGAATGTACGTTCCAATCAAGTACGCAGTGCTGCACCATAATGGAAATACAAGGGTTGTTATGGTAATATTTTTATTTATTTGAAATTAAATAATAACAAGATCGTCCATATTAATAAATAATAATTAATTTACTAATTACAAATAATAATAATTTTAATAATACAGAAACAATTTATTATGGATCTGTTATTATAAGACACTGAAAATTCAAGATATTTATTAATAGCTGTTACAGATAATAGAACATATTATGTTTCTAACATATGTTGTATGAATTGTCTACAAAGTAAGTATAATATTTTAAATATTAAATGTTTCATGTAATATTATAATAATTAATTTATGATAAGTAAATGTTTAGATATCATATCATTATTATTTATATAGGAATTTTGTAATGACCTTATTTATATACCATTATATGTTTAACATATTTAAAATTACCCAGAAGTAAATGTATGTAGTACACAAAGTAGTATTAAATAAATATAATTATTGTCACTTATTTTAATTGTAGAGCACAATAAATATTAGTAGAGCAACCTTCCATACTAGCTGGCCATCGAATCGACCTACCCGTGAGGCGATGCCCTCAAAAAACCGTAACATAAATCTTTGCAATATAGTATCACATCACAAATGCCGCTGAGTTTTTAATATATATACGACCCTGCACAAGATTCTATTTGAGATATACAATATTTAAGATAATATTAAATTATTTGAAATTTAAACATTTTACAAAGTAAAATCAATGTACAAGAACTTTAAATAACTAGTAAGTATTAATCAATAATTTTAAATTATTAAATTAAATATATATAAAAATATAAAAAGAAAATTAAAATGAAAACCACACCGGACGTTCCTTGAAAAAAAAACATCACTGTGAAAATAGTCTACACGAATGAAAATGTACTCTAATTATTTATATTAAATTTATATATAAGTCATATCTGTCTGTAAGAGCGACAGTCTGTAAGTTCGATTCCCACTAGGGGAGAAAAATTAATTTTCATGTTCTTTGCCCTGATAAAAGCCAAGACGCGTCCACTATTCAACACACATTGCCTCGAAACGAGAAAGTAGGATTCTTTATTATAAATTCTTTATTTAGGAGGTACTAGTGGGTTCGATCCCTACTCAAGGGTATTAATTATTTTTGTTGCGAATAGAATCTTCAGATTTTTTCTAATTTGAAATAAAATTAATTAAACATTAAAATTATTAGCAAATAAAAATAAAATTGTTAGTAAATAAAAATATTTAAAAATTTAATTTAAATTATTGACTAAGTATATACGAAATTTCTTAATAGAATATATTGATCGGCCAATATGCAATTAAAGCAGTTAAACAGCAATAACCTTATCAATCACACGTTATCCTATGAGTTATAGTACTTAAGTAAATTACCATTTGCTTGCAAATTTCAAGCACGCACGTGTGGCATAATTTCAAAATAAAGTTCTCATATGTAATAAACTACATTTATCATGTATCGGATCGAAAATAAAATATTGAAACGGACTATATTAAATTAATATCTAAACTAGCAATTAAAAACATTAAAGCTAAATTTTATGATCCACTTATATTAAGGAACATTAAGAGAATTTCATGTATTTTTATGATTTTTAAAGTGACACTGAGGATAGAAAAAATACTTATAGAAAACATATAAAAACTTTGAATGCAGCGGGACTCGAACCATGCACGGTTCGCAAGAGGGCGCGGATTCCAGTCCCGTTGCGTTCAAAATTTTTATGTTTTCTTTAAGTAGAATTTTATATTTTAATTTTTATATGTTATTTTTCATTTAAGGATTAAATATATTTATAAAATATACATTTTATAGTAATAGGACTAAGGTATTGATTCATTTTTTATTATCTATAGCAAAAGCCATCAGTCAGAAATCTTTACGAACGTAAGTTTTAAAATTGATGTAGTATATTTTTATACAAATTATTGAACAAAAGCCCTTATGTATGTACTACAGTTTTGCTTATTAATTGTTGTGTAGCAGATCTATTCTCATTGCCATGCACGTTTGGCACACATATGAGTGGTATAATTTGTTAGTAAGTGGCTGTAATTATATATTAAACTAGAAGATTAGTGCATATGCTTTTTTTATTCTAAATAATAGTTATGTATGTATATATATACAAATACCTATCTAGGTATTGGTATTTCAATTTTTTATGGCGCGGTGGCACTGTGTTTGACTAAAAATATGACGGTTCTAGGTTCAAGTCTCAGTGGGGATATAAATTATTTTTATTTGATCGCAACGGTACAAGCAAATACAAGAGGTTGGCTTCCAGGAGTCAACCCGCAATATCTAAAAAATTAAGCGAAAAATGGGGAATGAATGTGGATCGAACCCACAATCGTAGCGGGTACAGTACTCTACTATACCCCAATGGTCTCATATATTTCCTAGTTATTATCATAAGATGTTGACTTTATATGTTAATTTTGCCTACATAACCAAACCAAAGACAAGATTTCTTATATATTTTATTTAACATATCAGCATGATAAAAGAAAAGACGTGCAATTTAATGTGTTTATGAAACACCTAAGTTACGGGGCGTTCGAATAAATATAACATTTATATGACAAAATCTGAAATTTACATACTAATAGAGCATAAATAAGTAAAGATTGATGGAACTTGCGAAAAGTAATATATTGCAGAAGTTTAAAACATATTTAATTTATGATGCTGCTGTCTCAAAGTTGACTAAATACGCTTAAAGATTGAATGTTTAAATCAGCTTTATATAGATTTGTACCAGTGATGTAATTTACAGCCTTATTTACTGCTTTTTTCTAAAATTGTAATTCTACACTTATCTCTATATTGTTACAATAATTATCATTACTGTATATTATTTGTGGAAACGGTTTAATTGCGGATACTTAGAGAAGATAGTTTTTGACCGTTTGTGAAAAATATAATCCATGTTTCAACTTGAACAGTTCAATTGATAATTGATTACACAAATTCTACACGTTATTATTTGCATATTAGATTTTCTTAACATTTGCACGCGCTTTTAAACAGTTTAAAAAATTCTTACTTTACCATCACTTAAAAATGGAAAGGTAATAAAACGAAACGCAAGTACGCGAGGACAGTAACATTGCAATTGCTCGAGATATAGTTATATGTATTAATAAACTAATCCGTTGATGGTATTCGCAGACAGCATTTGATTATAAATGTGACCATTGTGTGTTCGATTCCGATTCGGGATATTTTCTCCATTTTTTGATGACAAACAGAATAGATGTATAAACAATAGAGAGACGCGTTACGTCTGCCTGTAACGCGACGGTTACTGGGTTCGATCCCCAGTCGGAGAAGATGGATTTTTCTATTTCCATTTTCTTCGCTCTGGCATCTAAGGCAAAGCGCGGCGTTGAGTTCCGCCACTCAACACGCAATGCCTTGAAAACGGCGGAAAGTGGGGACGGAGTAAGCAGGGACTAAGTAACGGAGTGTCTTAACACTAGGTTCTTATGGTTCCTGCAGTTCCCTCTGCCTACCCTGCCATGTGCGGGATAAAGCACGATAGGTGCGAGATAAGATAAAAAAAAATAGAGAGAAAGAAAGGTACAAATTTCGTGAAAATGAATTTTCACTGTTAGCAGCATACTATAGCTTATTTTATATATCTATTGTCCATTAAATTATCATCTATTTTATATACTTCATCAGAAAGTTAAATTATCACATACATATACAGCGTTAAAAAAATCATAGATATATGTATGACATCTATCTATGTTTTTTTAACTAACCTTTTATATATAATAGCTTGAAATCGTCACAACTAAGCTAATTTTTAGATACAAATATTGAGTTTTATTTTACAAGTATTTTAGTTTATTTTATTATAAGAAAATGAAAAATATGAAAAAACATTGAGTATATTTTTTGAGATTTATTTGCCTCTAGTTTCACGGTTTATCCCCCTCATAGCAGGGTAGGCAGACAGTACCACAGGAACCGTGGGAACTTAGTGTTTAGATACCCCGTTTCCCGCCTTTTTCGAGACATTATGTGTTAAGTGGCGTAACTCAACGCCGTGCTTTGCTTAGATGCCAGAATGAAGAAAATATAAATTAATAATCCATCTTCTCCGAGTGGGAATCGAATCCACAAACTGTCGCGTTTACAGGCAGACGGTACGCCTCGTTTATATGTATTTTATTATTATATTGTACAATCATTATTATCCCTATTTTTAAACCGTTTGCCAAGTCTTACAATTTTATAAATTTTATTCCACTAAAGATGTATACATCACTTTTGTTAAATACAAACTGGGACAAGAAAACACACCTCAACTTGTCTAGTCCGATGTAAGCGGTGAGGAGAAGGATATCCTTAACGATGAGTCACAGTAGTACTGTCATACGGCAAATATGCTTTGCCCATGAATGAATGGAACGTGCAGAACGTAATTTCCACGGGACAAAAGAATATCAACACATGGATTCATTCATTTAATTGCATTTTTTTGTAGTAAATCTTTGTAATTTATGCATCAGGATTTGAAATGTCATACGGTTCGCATTTACTTTCTTTTACGATTTTAATACATATTTCTATTTAATTTTTTGTAAAGCGTTTAATAACAAATTATAATCGTCATTGCTAATCTTCCTTAAAAAAGATATTAAAAAGGGGCAAGTTTCTGCTATTTTCAGTTCCCAGTAAAAATAATTACAAAAAATAAAATTACGAATTACCAACTTATAAATTACCTTGTACGACGTATTTGTTTAAATTATCGTCTTATAAGTTATTAGAGATATACGAGTAAAATACAATGATGGTAAAGAATATAATTATAACCTCCTTTGTCACTCACCAAGTTTAGGTTTGCCGCTCAAAACGACATGTCATAAAAGCGAATGAAGTGTCTTTATTAAGTATAAATAAGGTAAGTAGAGTGAGTTTACTATTCTAGGTAAAGTATATACGGAATAACTACACAATAACTATTGAACCGATCGTAAATAGTAATGCTCAAAGCTGTTAATTATGCTGTTAAATTATTGCCGTATAGTTTAAGCGGGGGAAGCTGTAAGCGTATAAAGAAGCTGTTAGCTAGCTTATAAAACAAGCCATTTTATTACATTGCGAGAGAGTCATTATGATTATAATACAACTTTGTATATTACAATCAATTTGAATTAAAAAGACATAGCAAAAGTAATAAAAAGTAAATATTTGTGATTAAACTCAAGTAATGTTTACTAAAATTCTTGGCAAACGGTAAAATTTGTAATATTTTAGGTTATTGTAACTAAATTTTATCTGTTTTTATTAAAACAATAATTACAACTCGTTTAGTTTCCAACTAAATTCTTTGTCTTTGTCTACTATTTATATTTACTAATAATTCAAAAGTAAACAATTCTTTGTTACTATGGAGCCGACGCTTATCCAAATTCTGTAGATCATAAGTGGAATGGGCAACTTATAATTTACTTTTAAATATGCATTTACGGAGAATGTACAAAATAACACAAATAATGAAAGTATAAAAATAAAAATAAATTAAGAAACTGTCATGCGTGTATTATTACAAAGGTATAAGGGGCAACTATAAGGGTAATAAAGAATAATCCGTCTAATATAATAGAGAGTGACTGACTCTATTACTTTCCAGGTGGAGATCCATCCATCCATCCACCGGTTTTATAGGCAGACGCTGTCCCACGACCGGCTAAATATATATAACACGAATAAGGCATTAAAGTAAGTCTAATAAAATATATTAGGATAAGATCAAATTTATAATAATTTATGTGCTTATATGTATTTATATCTGAATTACTAAGTACTTTAAATAGGCTGTATAATCTAAAGATCACTAGTATAGGCGTGGCAAAACTATCTTACACATATGACATATATAAATTATCAGTTTATGACAATATTATTATGCATTTAGGGGCCGTTACGACGTAATTGGATCAATGTTCGGTTTCCCAAGGCGTTCGACTTGTGTGACTTTTGATATTTACACTAAGGTCTTTTCATTTTAAGAATCAAAATTAAAATAATATGTAGGTGAGATATATATATGGAATCTGTATAAATTTGTATAAATATGGCGAATATATAAGTTTTAATAATATGTACATGTATAATTCTATAACGGATAATAGCTTATCTTTTAATCAAATATTTGTTATTAAATAGTCAAATGCGTCTCCCAAATATCAAATGACAATGAATCTAGTTTCATAGTTTAAACGAAAACGTTTATTGTTTTAAAATTAACGGAAACAAATGAGGAAATATGTGTACATTTAATGAAATAAATTAAAATAGAAACGTATAAATAAAAAAATGACGAAATTAAGTAGATATTTAAGAAGTTAATTCTGACATTTAATTTAACTTAGGAATTAAGATTAAATAAAAATGAAAAGCTTTACACAATAAAATCTAATATTACCACCAATACGGTATCTGAAATAATTTTTTGGTACATTATTATATAAAATAATTATATAAATGTTCTCCATAATAGTAAATAACATATATTTTGCCCTCGTAAAACCATATAAAGACAAATGCGGTTAAAACAAGAAGTTTTAAAATCAATTCACACAGTTTAAATAGTAACGTTGCACAGATTATAGAACATTTTCTAATTAATTTAAGGTTAAACATAGAGTTGTTAATATAATATGAAAAATATTTAATAAACTGTCCTGAATAAGGCAGGCCTTTATTCGTTAAACTTAAAATAACAAAAAGGTAAGACACTCCGACGGAACTAAATTTAATTATAATTAAATTAATTATTGTTGCTAATATATGTTTATACACGTTTTGTATACGTCTGTGGGGAAAATATGTTACACACCCTACCGTTATTCCGCAATAACCGGTTCTGAATGCGAATATACTCATTCGGCAACATTTTTATTTTCTCAGCTGTTTTAAATTTACACCACATGATGTAAGTTACATAAATTATGATTACAGATGACTTCTATAAGAGCTGACCTTATCATTGGTTGCGTACTATCGATACACGAGAACGATTAAATCAGACCAGTTTATTTTGTATCTGTGACAATTCTAAATAAAAAATATAAAGGAATTATTTTAGTTGAGTTCCGCCACTTAACACGCAATGCCTCGAAAGAAGGCGGAGAGCGGGGACGGAGAAAGCAGGGACTAAGCAATGGAGTGTCTTAACACTAGGTGCATATGGCCCCTGCAGTTCCCTCTGCCTACCCTGCAATATGCGGAACAAAGCGTGAAGCTATAAAAAAAAATATTTTAGTTACTATTCGGGGGAAATTAGTTTTTTGCTTTAAATAAGCAAACTTGGTAAAGTTTATTTAGAATTAATTTCTAAATATAAACAATTATACTTTTAAGTGGTAAATAGCCGTCAAATATTAATATACTATTTTGTCTCAATAATGGTCGTAATTGCAATCATTCAACTCATTAATAATTTCGAAAAGTGTGGTTAGAAGTGTATTTTTAATTGTATTTCCATTTTCTTGGCTCTGCCTAAACTATGCCTAGGCTCCGCCACTAAACGCGCAATGCCAAAAAAATTCGGAAAGCAGGGGCGGAGAAAGATGGGACTAAGCAACGGAACTAAGCAACTGTCTTAACACTTGGTTCCTATGATTTCTGCAATTCCCCTTGCCAACCCTACCATGTGCAGGGTAAAGCGTGAAGACATAAAAAAGAAGTGTCTTAACAGTGACCTGTTAAATATTAATTAAAAAATCATATAATCAATACAAAATACGACTTTCGTTCAAGCTGTAATAAAAATTACAGCAATAAATACGCAATAATTACTTGAAAGAAATATTTCAACATACATTATTTTATTATGACAATCGTGACTTGTTGAAAGGAATATTTATATTGTAATATACTTAAAAATATTCAGCAAAAGAGTGTTGACAGGACATTTAATGCAACTTGCGTTGCAAGTGATGTAAATTTGCATCAGTAATTGAGAGTCTGTTTAATAAGTAATTTTCAAGATACAAGATAAAACTTATTTGAATCGGTTTATGTTTATACGCCAAGGCGCAGCGTCTTCTTGTAATCGCGAAGGATTTGTGGATTCTATTCCCACATGGAGAAGATGGATTTTTTTCCATTTCCTTCGCTCTGAGGCAGCGCGGCGTTGAGCTACGCCACTCGGCACGCAATACTTCAAAAGTCGGAAAGCGAGGAACGGAGTACCTTAACACTAGGTTCCTACGGTTCCTGTCGTTCACTCTGCCTACCCTGCTTTAAGCTGGATAATGTGAAGCTATAAAAGCAGGCACTACGTAAATGGTTTTATCTATTTTTTTGTGTTCACGCTGTATACGAAATCCTTCCCTCTGCCTACCTTGCTAGGTACGCTGACGCTGAGCCGCTATACCATGACAGCTTATTTTAATTATTCTTTTTTTCCAATTTTCTTCTCCTTCATGATTATGTTTTATTATTTTTAAATTATAACACTTTTCTTATTAAACTTTCATTTAAGGATCTTTCTTGCTAGGAGATGTTGACCGTAAGGACAGAAAAATCGCTTTGATAGAGGAAGATGTAAAGGTAGTTCACACCAGAAGAAAAACAATCACAAATATTTGGGCCTCTAGGGATCACTTATCAGTGGGAACAAAAAATTAATCTTAAGTTACAACAGAAAACAATATATTTATAACTTTCTTACAAATATCTTACGGAGAAGGCAGAGACAGCAACGGAGTGCCTTAACACTAGGTTTCTATGGTTCCTGCAGTTCCCTCTGCTTACCCTGCCATGTGCGGGATAAAACGTGAAGACATAAAAGAAATATTTTACCTGAATTCATTAAAAATCTTTTACACTAAAAAATAATCAAAACATCCGGTTTTATTGACATGATTCCCATATTTATAAAACGTTTATGTTTTCAATTAATTTATGTTCATAAGAATTCGTTACGTTGATATTGTTTGATTGATTTGCGTGATTGATTACATTTGTACACATATAATAAATATTAGCAATAATAGTTAACAAAGGGTCTTTTCTGTTGATGATATTGATGGAGAATAAGATAATAATAAAAATTATTTTTTTACATTAATACGATGTACGCTCATAGAAAAAATAGACAAAAGTGTTAATTTTTAATGTGATATATTTTTTTGTGTGTTCACACTCCATTCTCCGCTCCACATTGAGCTTCCCAAGTTGCAAAATAGAAATGAAAAAATCCATATTCCCCGAGCGGGAAACGAACCCACAAACTGTCGCGTTAACAGGCAGACGCTACGTCTCTGCGCCACGACGTATAGAACAACGTATCCTCTTTTAAATTCAATTAATTAAATAATTACATAAGTAAACTAGAAATAACTCAATTCAACACAAAATGATTAAGGACTCAAGGTAAACCCAAGATTAAGAGCACTTTCGCTATTACCCAACTAGTGTTGCGATTTATCGTCTAGACCTGTCGTGATAGTGAGGTCCCATATATCGATAATTTTGAAATTTGCACGTGCAGTGAACCACGCGTGGCATATAGGACAGTGTTTAGCAATACAACATAATATTGATATGATCTTAACGAGGCCGTTTTGCATATATTTATATGTGATTTATGTTTTAATAGCATTATATTTGCTGCCCTTATAACATATGTGTATTTACATTATATATAATAATTTAATGTAGAACACTCTAATTTAATTCAACAATATTATTTAAACAAGTTATTCATAAGTGAAATAGTAAAATAACAATTTATTGGCAATAAGACCTACTTCATAGCATGCATGGATATATTAATTTAAACTATACAATATTGAATTTCATACAGCGATTTCATATACGTCTATCATATTAGAATTTATGATTTATAATTTAACATAACGTACTATATTATAAAGGTAGGATATGCTATCAATTAACTATAGTGATTGTCATAAGAGGCCGAATACGAACTTGCCTTCTAATATGTTATGTATATTTATATATTTAATACTCGTATCAGAGCTTCAGTACTTTAATAATAAAAAATAATATGTAAAAAAAGCATTTCACGCTTTTGACTGTAAATGTAGCATAGTATTATAACACTCTCTAGTACATTTTTTACCTAGCTTAGAAATATTTTATTTCAAGTGAAGAGATTAACATCGCGTCAAGTCTTGTTAAATTCATATACAACAAATATATGTGTTATTAAAAAATCACAAATATATTTAACTATATATATATTTTCTACGCCTGCTCTTTAGAGTGTGGTAAGCGCATAAGCATTAAGTAAAATATAATCATAAGCAGGCACTTGAGCTAAATAGCAACTTTTGTAAGACATCGCAGTGGTAAATTACATGGTATACGTTTAGGAAAACCACATAGTAATATAAGTTATAACTATTTTCTTTGTCATGTTGTAGTTGTATTTGTTTGCATATTATATCTCAACTTTACATATATGACTTTAAATCAGATATATTAATAATGTAATTAATAGAAGCAAAAACGATGATTTTTACAATTTTCGTTTGTTTGTAAGTTTGTGTACGATAATATGAGGAACAGTTTCAAATACCGGTTTCACCATTCCATAATGGCAAACTTCACTTAAAACTTAATTTTAGAGTATAAATACTGTAAACAATATATCAATATTATAAAAACAATGTCGGAAAATATTGATCGGGGCTCGCAAGCAGATTGCTAGTTTTCATATGATATCGAATACAAAGAGCTTTTTAAAGTGTTAGGCTCTACAATAATGAAGTGAATAATGAAGTCTATATTATATGCATTAAACATTTAAATTTATAAATGATACGAGGGTGGGTCAATAAGTCCTTAGAAAAAGGCAATAAAACAATTTTTTTTGGTAATTTTTTTCTTATTTTGAACATTTTTTTTTTAACCCGTCAGAAAAATAAGATTTTGGAAGGTCCTCAAAATAAGCATTTGTTCGATCGATGACTTGTTCATTTGAAAAAAAACGTTGTCCACTGAGCCATTTTTTCAGGTTTGGGAATAGGAAAAAGTCACTGTGGGCTAAATCTGACGAATACGGGGGGTGGTCGACCAATTCGAATCTTAATTCTTCAATTTTAGCCATTGATCGTAAACAAGTGTGGACACGGGCATTGTCCTGATGAAAGAGGATTTTTTTTCGGTTTAAATGAGGCCGTTTTTCTTCAATTTTTTCTTTTAGCTGGTCCAATAAAGATGCATAATACTCCCCTGTTATTGTTTTTCCTTTTTCTAAATAGTCAACGAAAATAATTCCACTTGCATCCCAAAAAACAGTAGCCATAACTTTACCAGCTGATTTTTCGGTTTTCGCCTTCTTTGGACATGGTTTGCCTTTCACAATCCACTGCTTTGACTGTTCTTTTGTTTCGGGAGTGTAGTGGTGTAACCATGTTTCATCTACAGTCACAAACCGACGATAAAACTCATTGGGATTACGTTGTATGAGTGACAACAAAGCTTCAGAGGCAACCACCCTATTGCGTTTATTGTCGACTGTAAGCAAACGCGGCACCCACCTTGCCGAAATCTTTTTCATTCCCAATTTTTCATGTAAAATAGAAATGACGCTACCTTTTGAGATCCTTGTAACTTCAACTATCTCACTCAACTTTAATCTTCTGTCACTTAACACCATATCATGGATTTTATTGATCATCTCTGGCGTAGTCACCTCTACAGGACGTCCTGAGCGTGGTTCATCCACTGTTGAAGTGCGACCACGTTTAAATTCATTTAACCAATTATAAATAGTTGCAAGTGAAGGAGCAGATGTACCGTGAACTAAATCTAACTCACTTTTTATTTCCTTTGCTGTTAAGCCTTTGAAATAAAAATGTTTAATAACAGATCTAAACTCAATTTTCTCCATTTTTGTAAACAAGCAATTTTTTTTGTCTTCAATGCACGAGAAACACATAACAACTAAACCAATCCGGCTGAACTTTGACACAATACCTAGTTGATAGTGCTGCTGCATGAAAACAGACCGATTACAGTACAGGTCGCGATATCTGTTGGATTTTCTAAGGACTTATTGACCCACCCTCGTATAATTTGTTTTTTTTTTCCAATATACAAATACACCCAATTTTGTTTTAAATTCAAAACACTATTATTAAAGGAAATATATAACAAGTATATATTGACTAATATTGTTTATATTAATATTGAAATATTTTTGTTCATTCCTTTTTTTATAGCTTCAGCATCCTGCACATAGCAGGATAGGCAGAAGGAACCACAAGAACTAAGGAAACCTAATGTTAACACTCCGCGGAAAGCGAGGAGCTTTCCGCCTTTTTCGAAGCATTGCGTGTTAAGTAGAGGCACGCCGCACTATGCCTAGTTACCAAAACAAAGAAATGAAAAAATCTATCTTCCCTGAGTGGGAATCGAACCTACAAACCGCAGTGCTTGCAGGCAGTTATTCTTTCTTCTTACCGTCTACTATTAATTAATTAAAAATGCTATACAGATCTCTTGGTGAATCAATAATATCATACGGACTAAGTAGCTATGGCCTAACCTTTAAAACAAACATCGATCGTATTTACAACCTTCAACTAAGATTATTAAAAACTATTGTACCTAAAAAAGTTAAAAACCAATTTCGAAACGACCCTAGCCAGTTATTTAATTTCTGCAAAGTAATGCCAATATCTACTAAAATTAAATATTCAATATTATCAGAACAATACTTAAATTCAAAATTACAAATAAAAAAATGTCATAATAAATTTACTAGAAACATTATAAATCAAACTTTGGAGATCCCCAGATATTCAAATTTTTACGGTAAACGAGTTCTGGAATATATTGTTCCTACCTTATTAAATAACTTACCTGGAAATATTAAACAAAAAATAACTCATAAAAATTATAAAACTGTACTTAAAAAATACTTTCTAGATCATCCTGTATAGGACAGCAAAACAGCGTCAAACTTGTTTTTATATAAAAATTAAAATCAAGTTACCCACATATATATGATAAGTTTATTTTGTTATTCGTTGTACAAATCTTCTTTGTGCAAAATATTATAACATCTGTATTGTGTGTGTTTTGTCTTTTGTAAACTTTTATTATTATTATTATTAACTACTGTTTAAGAATCGTCAGAGCACAGTAAAACCGACTGTGGTTTTTGCTGCACTGATTATATGAAATATTTGTTATTTTTTTTGCTTAGTAAATAAATAAAATAAAAAAAAAAAAAAATTAATTTTTAAAGTTATTCTAATGTAATAAATATTTGGGCTTTTATGTAAATGAAGAAAGTACTTCGATTTAAAATCTCAAGGTTAATATATTTATTAACACTTAAACGTGACATTGCACATCGACCTCCATAAATCCTTATTCAGATAATTTCTTGTATAAGCTGTCTTACTCATTTGAGAGCAACATTTATTTTAGCATTACATTATTACGAGATCGAAGTGTTGCACGATTTCAATTAAATCTTTAACAAATTTGATCTTTATATTTTTTTTCCTTTTTTTTAGCTTCACGCTTTTGTCTCGCACATGGCAGGGTAGGCAGAGAAAACTGCATGAACCATAGAAGCCTAGTGTAAAGACTCTCCGTTACTTAGTCCCTCTCCCCGTCCCCGCTTTCCGCCTTTTTCGAGGCTTTGCGTGTTGAGTGGCGGAACTCAACGCCGCGTTTTGCCTAAAATCTCTATATGTGTACTATTTATATGTATTAAATATTATTAGAAAATTTAATTCGAAATTTAATTTTTTTTCAAATTTCACTTTATGAACTTTTTAGGAGTTTCTTCAGAATATTTTAGAAAATATTATAATTATTCTTTTATTAAGGTTTTACTTATCTTAATAACTTTTAACACGATTTGAATAGACGGAAGTCTATAAGTCATAATGATATCCGTAAATATATAGAGATATCTAATACTGTCATGGTTCAATGGGAAAATATATAAATAATAATAATTACTCATAATTATTAAGAACTCATTCGGGTAAAAGGAAAATTACATTTAAAGTAAATGATCTGTATACAAATAAACGGAAATGTTAAACAGAGCCACCTTTTGTCTCATAATGAGGCATAAAAAAATTGTCAAGGCATAAAAAATGAATAAAAAAAGACGAAGATAAATATATTACGAAATAATGTAACCGTATAATAAGCCCGTCCGATAAGTTCTATGGGCTTTATGGCGGGAGTGCTTCGAAATTATCCAAGAGATGCGGGTTCAAATTACACTGTCATTTGAATTTTATTCATTTTCTAAAGAATTTTGTAGTAAGCCAAAATAATTCCAGATTTTTTTTTTTTTGTAGCTTCACGCTTTATCCCGCACAAGGCAGGGTAGGCAGAGGGAACTGCAGGGACCGTGGGAACCTAGTGTTAAGACACTCCGTTGCTTAGCCCCTGCTTTCTCCGTCCCCGTCTTCCGCCGTTCTCGAGGCATTGCGTGTTGAGTGGCGGAACTCAACGCCGCGCTTTGCCTAGTTTGCCAAAGCGAAGAAAATGGAAATAGAAAAATCCATCTTCTCCGACTGGGGATCGAACCCAGTAACCGTCGCGTTACAGGCAGACGTTGCGCCTCTGCGCCACGACGGTCCTCCTAATTCCAGAATTAATATAGCAATTTTCTTTACTGTATACATTTACTCAATTTTAATCATTTAATTTATTACAAATTAATTATCTCTGTATAAACAATAGTATTTAAAATTAAATACTCCACTGTGTCACCTCAATCGGCCGTACAATTCGTTAATGCAAATTCACAGTAGGCTGGACTACATTCCAATAAAGAGAGAACTGTCACTAGCTATCAATACATGTTACTACGCAACCTTGACACACAGCTCATGGTCGAAAAACAATGTGACTTCAATATGTCACTTACTCATAGGTGAATGATTTGAGCGTTACACTTAGGTAAGTTTAGTGAACATTAATTACAATTAGAACGTCTTAAAGAAATAAGCGCTTTTTTGAAAGTTTATAATTTATAAAGTCACAGAATTATTATATATTTTTTATCTACACAATAAATAGTGTTTATATATGTATAGATAATGTAATATTTATATATCATAGTGTATAGATAGCATAGAGTAAGTACCAACTATTTTGTTGCTCTGAAATATGATTCTTTAATTTAATCAACCTGGTATTAAATAAAAAGTAAGTTATTTGCAATAAGAATATTACAAAACAAATGTTTAATAAGAAGTGTCTAGCAACAGAAATGTAGCGTCTGCCTCTAAACGCGACGGCTTGTGGGTTTGATTCCAGCACGGGGAGGATAGGTTATTTAATTTCTATTTTATTCGCTCTCACACCGCCACTCAACATGCAATGCCTCAAAAAAAAATAGGAAACGAGGAACGTAGTTTCTACACACTAAGTTCCCACAGTTCCCGCGGCTTCCTCCGCCTACTCTGCTACGAGCGGGTTAAGCGTGATTATTTAATTAAGTGAAATATTTTTTTTTATTATTACAAACTTTTAATTATATATCATGTTATTCCCATAATTTGTTCCATGTCTTTAGATTAAAATATAGTGGTATTTGCATTTTGTGGTGTATAGGCAGTCACAGTTGCAAACACCGGTCCTTGAACTTAACTTAACTTAACGTATGTCCTTGCCACAGTTAGACATATGTAACGCCTTTTGTTTTTAGATAAATCGTAGATCTAAAAACAAAAGGCGTTACATATGTCTAACTGTGGCAAGGATATACGTTGACATTATTAGAATTTTAGAAATATGCACACGGATATTCCGAATGTTACCTGTTTTACCGAATTTGTATAGCGGAAGTACTTATTAATATTTTTATTAGTTATTAGTCTTTGGAATGGATCAAATATCTAATTATGATTAATCTATGGTCGTTTTTCTTTTTTCGGCTATACAGTTTAGTTTGTATAATTAGAAAGGGAGTGTGGAAAGTAATATTAACATGTCATTCTTTGTTTTCTGCTCGAATTAGTAACGAAAATTACTTGTCAAGTAACTAATTGAAGGAATATTTCAATTTTTTTTTCCTTAAATATTTTAATTCGTGTATTAACTACTTATGTAATATACGGACAAACTTCCTGTATTATATTTATTTATTGCAATATTTTATTACAATATTTTATATATCAAATGCAATATCGATCATAATCATCATCACTTCACAGAAATCGCGGATAAATGGATATCGTGTGTGATAACATATTAAAAGCTTACGCTACGAAATTTACAAGCTAAAAGTTCAACAAAACGAATACTTATAAAAAAATATATACATCTTCTATTCTGATATATAATACTATTACTACTTATTTTTATCGATATCATCACCTATCTAAAAGAAATATCGATATTTCTAAATATTTGTAAATGTCGATTAAAATAGCGTTGTTATGCGTAAAAAGCTCATATATCACAGTAAAAAGAATTTTACGCAAAAAGGGTAGTCTTATATGAAAAGATTGTAAATCAATGAATTTATATTAATCAGGGCTGTTACAAGTAGGCGATTGAGATACAAATTAAAAAAAATAGGGAAAGTCCCGCTGAGTTTCTTGCGCCGGTTCATCTCAGGTCTGAGGCATTAACATTAGCGAATTTATGGTAAATTATATAAACTAATTAACATTCAAAAGTGAAGCTATTACCTTATTACTTTGACTTATTATTAAGTGATTTTATATGACTACAATTATATAGAAACTCTGTTCGAATACGCTCGAAATGTATGGCGTATATGGATTTCGATGTTTTTCTTTAATAATTAACTATACCCCCTTCTGTTTTCTAAGTATATATAATATCAAGGTAACTCTAAATTATATTTAATACCATTTAATTATATTTATTTACTATTAACTATTTGAGACACCTGTATATATTATATATTTTACGTTGAATCGTTACATAGTGATACTAAACGTTAAGTGCCTTACATTGGTATAAATCAGCATATAATGTTTTGCGTAACAACTCTCGTTTTCCGGCGCTCCCTACGAGGTCGTTTCGGTAACACGTTAATGATGTCACTGACCTACACCCACCAAAATAAAAGGGTACCGTAACCTTCTTATCAAAACAGTTTGATATTTTATAATCGTCGATTTCATAATAACTATATTTTAATAAAAATATATTCGTGATTTTTGCTTCACGCTGTGATTCCAGTGGGAATCGTAGGAACGGTGGAAACATGGTGTTAAGACACTCCGTTCGTTGTTTTCTACCTTATCGATGAATTGCGTGTCCCTGAGTGGGAATCGAACCTGCAAACCGTAGCGTTTACAAACAGACGCTAGACCTCTGCACCACGTCGGTCCTCTAATCGAAGTCGGTCGTGATGTTGGAAACAATATTTTTGTTTCCAGTAATATTATATGTTCTGAGGTTTTGCGACTAAAAATTCTATTCAAAAAAAAATTATTATTTTTGTTTACATGTTTAAATTTAAATAATATTTAGATCATTAATAAATATCTACACAAGAATGAGTGCTTACTAGCTCTAGTTACGAGTTAGTTAGTTATTATTCTTCATAATATTTAAGTCAAGAACTTAAAATGACCTTTGACGTCGTAATAAAATGACCTTTTTTTTAACTAGACAATGATTGAATAATGAAAATTTACTTGAAAAAATGATCGGATAATAATGCAAATATAATGTTTATTAAGAGCGCATTTTACTAAAACAAAATTGTTTTTACTTAATATTATTGCAGAAAACATTGTAATTAATTTCTCCCAATTTTAAGAGAACGTGTAGAGCGGATGAACAAAACTATGCATATATGCACACTTGTAAGCTATTTCACCACAAAGATAACATTTAAATACTTCAAATACAATTAATTGTCTGAATTAAAATTACAAAATTATTTTTTAATTAAATATGGCTTAAATAGAATTTTAGATTTTTTTTTCACTATGGCACTATTATATATAATAATAATCCTCTCATAGATATCAAATTAGCGTAGATAATACATAGGGCGCCATACTATAACCACAACGATTAAAATTTTTAAAGTGATATCGTTTAAAAAGTTTTCAAACGCAAGTGAATGACGGTTGCGTAGACATTTAAACAATAATTACAAAGAACTCTTTCATGAATGGCTTAAGTATTTTGGGCATTGATTACGTGAACTAGGTGCTTGTAAAGAGCTATTAGCATGACAACTTAGATCATAATGGGAGCAATTAGCAACAGTTTTAGTTTTACTTCTAACAGTTGTTTCGGACTTTCTTTATATTTAAAAGAAAAGGAAGTAAACATTCTCACATGCGACTTGTACTGGATAAAATGAAAAATTATCTTATTTTATTTTAATATAACATTATACGTACGTACACAATAGATTTTTAACAGAGATAAATAAACATCAAGATTTGTAACCTAATATTTCTAAAACGCTACATTTATCCTATATGAATGAAAACGTTTTCACAATAACTTTAATTTCCTGTGTTTCTAGTACTAAATTAATTTAAAATGTACATTAGACCTTTAATGTACTAACTGCTTTATACCTACAGATTTTTTTTATAAATAAATGCTTTTTTGATAATACAACAGTCGTCAAATCTGTTTTACCCTTTAAACTATTTTCGTATTTAAAACAATCATAAATGCAATATTTACCTTATCAGCTTCAGACGTACGGACCAAGATCTTCAGCCTCGGGTTGTTTTTTCTATATTCCTTCAAGACCGCATCAAGTTTTTCTCCCCTCGCATCGCCGGCGTAAACTAGATGCGTACATTCAGTAAAATCGGCCGCGTTTTCCACGTAACAGACAAGGCGGGCGGCGCCGGCGCCTGCACCTTCCGCCGACAACACCGCTGCGGCCACGCATACTAATAGAAACCACATGTTAATAATCATATCAAAAATATCTTTCCATCCTTTGAAAAGCGCGTTAGTTCTTCGATCACCGCAGTACGAGTGGCAAAGTTGCCGTGGCCGGCCGCAGAGATAGCCGCCCCCGCCCGGTGGTCGCAAGGCCACGCTCACTGAGCTTCGGGCACTGTCAAGTCAATGCTTTCGTGTCACTCATGTGTTGTAATGGTGGAATATTTTTAGAACGTATACTAAATTCATATTATATTCTTCACTGATCATTTGTTTATATGTCAAAGCTGGAAGCAAGCACATGTATGAGGAGGTTATGATAATAAAAGAAGAATCACTTTATATTTTTGTAAACATGTATACACAAATTAAATGGTTATGTATTAATTAATGTAATGTTGTACACAATTATACTGTAGAGGGAGATACAAAATAAATGTTTTTAATATTTCTATTCTAATTCTAGATGAAAACTCGCGTACCGACTTTGCAGGACGTAGGATTTAAATATTAACAATAATAACAAAGCCATGACTACATAACACAATTCTGCAAAATGATCTATTGTCAACAATTATTCTTTATTATATATAAAGAAAATTATCCGCACGACATCAATATGATGTATTAATAGAATAAGTGTTATTATAATCACAGGCTATATCTTTAAATAGGTAGCAACGGTGAACCACGGATGGAAGGCCAGGGCTCATATACCCGGATGAACATTGATTTCATCGGTTCAACGCACAGACAGAACTACAGTGATATAAACTAATAATTATAATTGTTTCTGATAATGAAAAGCTTAAGATAAAATCGGTTGCCATATAAAGAAAATTATTCTCATAATTGCCTCGTATACGCAACATATATTATTACATACATACATATATAATTAACGCATATGACTATACTAAACTACTAGTTGGATTCGAATATATAGCAATGAGAAAGATATAGGATTTATAAGACTGAACGTAAATGAACTAAATCCCACAATTGACCGGCTAAGCTTATATTAGCTCCTATGCAAAACTTGTGTTTCATGAACAAAAACCTATATTATTATTATCTGTAAAACTGACAAAACTGATTTTTAGATTAATGGACAGTACAGTATTTGTAAAAGGCCTAATTAATAAAAGAATATCATTTTCTACCAATCAGGCGTTTTTGCTACGTACTGTAACGCCACGATCTGATTACATCACAAAAAGTGTTCCGGTTGTATTCTGATCCTTCTAAATCTGTCCCTGACATTATCATGACAGCTGAACAATGGTGTAATATTACATTATTGTTATTTATTGGAAAACAAGACGCCATTATGTGCATATATTTAAGGATATTTCATTTTCTTAATAACTACCTATAACTGTAACGAATTAACTAAATTGAGGCCATCGTGAAGCAGTGTCACAGCTTTTGTCTGTAAAAGGTACGTTGCGGGTTCGATTCCCACTCGGGGAGAGGAAATTTATTTTCATTTTCTTTGATTCAATAACAATACAACACGCAAAATTTCTATTTACGGGATCGCGTGAACGTATAGTAACGTGGGTACGTTTTCTTGGTTTTACTTTTTTTAACGTAAATTTAAAGAAATAAGTTTCTTCGAACTGTTCATTAGATTTTACGATACGTTATTTCGATTGAACAATAAAAGCGCTCTCATATGAATTTTGTCGATCTTTTTTCGCTCCGAAGACCCCCATAAATAATTTTATTTTGCACATATAAAATATTATGTATATACTATATATAATATATACTTAATTAAACTATATTAACTATTATAATATATACTAAAAAAAATTAAAAATATATATAAAAGAAAATATTATACTAGCAATATTTACTTTAAAATGAAAGAATTTATATCATTTTCTCCTCAAACAACTAAAACGTCCAAATAAACAAACACATTATTATTTTTAATCGTGTATCATCATGATATTCAATAAATTTTACATCATTTTGCTTTTAAGCATAAGTACTGAAATAGAAACAGTCAAATATAGTTAATCCTTCGTGGCGCAGTGACTGCCTGTATACGCGACGGTTTGCGGGTTCGATTCCCAATCGCGGACGATGGATTGTTGGATGGATTTTAGTTCAATTTTCTTCGCTCTGGCAACTAGATAAAAGTGCGGCATTGAATCCCGTCATACAAAGGCGAAAAGCGGAGTACGGAGAGTATTAAGATTAGGTTCCCACGGTTCCTGCAGTTCCCTCCTACTACCCTGCTATTTGCGGGATAAAACGTGAAACTATAAAAATTGTGAATATTCAAAAAAAACAATTATAAACGTTTGACCTTTGTTCCAACATAAAACAGTTTTCATATATTTTTAAATATATTTTACTGAATAAACTTTAATAAACTATTGAAGAATTTTCTTCTTCTTCTTATCTTTATTTATGGCGTTCCGAGCGTGCAAGTTGAGCATAATTCACTTCTCCAATGTCACTTTAAATGGAGAATACACAAACGAGAATGTACGGTAAAATAATGGATATCAATACACAATTGAAGAGTGCATATTTAAAAGAGATCCAATTGAATTAAAGATGGAGTTAGTGACTTGCCGAGGTACCTATGCATGCATCGACAAATACACTCAAACAATAATAATGTTTAAAAAAATTAGGTGTGTGTATGTTTTACACGACAAACATATTAAATATTTATCTACCATATGAGTGTTCTAGTTTTTTAAATATATTTCGTTTTTACCTAAGTAATAATTGCATGGGCAAAGCGCGGCGTTGAGTTCCGCCACTCAACACGCAATGTCTCGAAAATGGCGGAAAGTGGGGACGGAGAAAGCACTACAGGTATTAAGCAACGGAGTATCTTTACACTAGGTTCATATGGTTCCTGCAGTTCCCTCTGCCTACCCTGTCACGTGCGTGATAAAGCGTGAAGCTATAAAAAAAATAATTGCACAAAATCTAGTGTTGCGTACTTTCCGTTTTCCTTATACTATAATATAAGTATTCGCTATAGTAAATTTACATATTAGTGTATATACATTTTGTTTACATATATCTTTTTAAAATGCAATTGATTTGCATGTAGTAACGAAATTCTAACTGTACTATCCTGCTTAATTCATTTAGAATTAATTTCTTACAGTAATTAATATCTTTAATTAACTTTAAGAAAGATTTTCTTGTTTTATGTATGTCTTGTTTAAATATTGCCATTATCAAAAAATCATTTGAACAGCACTGAAATTCGTAAAATTCATTTTTTTAGTTAAATGTTATTTTTTTTTAGTAAAATGTCACATTTGTTTCATAATGAAATTGTATTAAGAAAATTAAATCTTAATAACATGAACTATACGTACACTATCTAGTAGTGCGTGAACCATTATCTACGATAGCGTATCGTCACAGACTGTAAATGTAATATTAGGTTTTTTTTACTTTCCGTTTGGGCTCAATTTTTTTTCAATATTAACGAGATCTTGCACGTGAAATGCATATGGCAGGGTAGGCAGAGGGAACCATAGAAACCTATTGTAAAGACATTCCGTTCCCCACTTTTTGTCTTTTGAGATAATGCGTATAGAGAAACTCCACACCATGCTTTTTCTTATTACCAGAACGAATAAAATGAAAATCATTCAATATAAAAAATAATTAATAAATAAAATATAATATAAAATTAAACAAACGAACAAAAGAAATAACAATTTATATATACACAGTAATTTGCAACACTTTCAATCTTATCGTGACACAGCACTATGCAAATCTTATCATAGGCGATGACAAGGTAAAAACACGGATAGTATTGTATTTTTACAGTACATATTACTCTATAAATATTTGTTGTATGAAAGTATGTGGTTCTCCGGTAGGAAATTTCGTAGAGTCCGCTGTGAAAATATAGACGAGCTGTTGGCAGCTACGAGTGAGTGACCACTTGTTTAGTGAGTGTTGTTCGATAGTGAATAGTGATACTGTATTCGATAAAGGATTTATGTAATTTTTAATTTATATATATATATATATATATATATATATATATATATATATATATATATATATATATATATATATATATATATATATATATATATATATATATATATATATATATATATATATATATATATATATATATATATATATATATATATATATATATATATATATATATATACGTGTTTTATTATTATTAATATTTATTATACGTTAAACATTTGTAGATGGAAATGGTGAGATAGTAAAGGCACTTAAAGTAAAGGCTCCTCTAGTGTCATACACAGTAATAGATGGGTGCATACTGCATATGGATTTAGATATTGAAGGCAGACAATTATCTCATTGTTTTAAACTAGGGGTGGAACAGGAGATGGAGAGACGAGATGGCGAAAAGGTACAGTACTAAAAAATAATTTAGGCTATACTTGTTTTAACTTGACTCTATTTTTAATTTTACTTTCCTTGTATAATTATAAGGCTTATTAATAAGGCTGTATTTGGAGATATGATTGCCGTCATAGGTTTAATTGAAGGAAAAAATGTTTAACTTGCTCACTCTGTTGAAAAGATAAAGATAAATTAAGTTCTGTCATAAAGTAAGCAACATAAGGTGGAAATTAGGGAAAATATTGTCTGAACACTAGGTATCACTTCTCTGCTATAACTTGAAACTTGATAATTGTCATGAGTTATCGGTCACTTTACGTCACTGTGCAAAACAAAAAGCAAGCGACCTTTTTTATAGTCACACTCTGTATACTCCATATAGCAAGGGATAGGCGGAGGTAATCTAGTGTTAAAACACTTTGTTATGATATCAGTTTTTGGGACTTTACGTATTGAATGGCATAAATCAACGCCGCCCTGCGCCGTCTGGTAGGAATCGAACCCAAAACTGTCGCAACTCATGTTTTTAAACATTAAAAACTATTGTCAAAATGTAGTATGATAAATTATTGTTTTATTTATAACCCGTATTGCAGTGCCTATATAAATAATCAATAATTATATTTGTTTAAATACATTCTACCGATGCAACAAAACAAATTTCCATATATATTTTATTACTTGTACTTTAAATATTAGCCGTGTACCCATTTTGGCTAAATGAATTATGTACCATCTTAATATACAAACATGTTTTTGAAACCGGTAGTCATAATAAGTAAGAATTACGAGTAATTTAAGAGATAAAATACGTATAAGTATAAAAGATCTGTTTAACAAATGTACAGAATAATCTACATAAATTTATGTATTAGCATCATGTATTATTTGACAAGAAGGGATGTGAAATGTGTGACGACGGAATTTAAAGTTACTTAAATGTTATCTATGAAAGTTAAATAATTAGCAATACAACAATAGCAAAAAGTATATAAAATTTGGAAGGATCTTAATTGATAAAGGTCTTCCCTCCTCTCTCTTTTAGCTCTTTCTCCTGATGACATATTAGCCCATTTGATATAGCACAGGTTCCTTAAAGAGTGCAGGCATTTCAGGAATATAGGGGTGCATTATAATATTAGTTAAGAATTATTTCTTTTATTTTCCTTTAAGACTTCTTTCAGGAACCTTCTATCTCTTTGAGAAATTTTTAAAAGATTTTGTATATATATTGTATATATAGTCTACGTAAATAAAGTTCCAAGCGTTGTAGCTTGCAGCCTAGTCATTCCGTTATATAAATACATCCATTTTACATCATACTGTCTTAGAAAGTAATATAAAAGTAAATAAACAATAGAAAGTGTAGAGCACCAAAATATATGACGCCAAGATAACAAATATAGAGATAATATGATAACAATTGTAAAAAAACAATGACACATTATGACTTGTATTTTAATAATTGAAATTAATCAAACCGGATATATGAATAGAAAGATAATCAAAAAATACATATTTTTACATATATACTTTATACTTAGCTTATATTATACTTCAGCTTATATGCGGTTAAAGTAGGAGCGAGAGGTATAATAGGTCTCGGCCTGTCTAGAACTATTATAAATTCATTTCGAGAACGCACTTCAAAGGAGGCTTTGGTAGAATCTTTTAAAATTTGGTTAAGTTGGAGGAGCTCGGACAGTGAAGGTGAGCGTTAATGCATTTTAAAGGGGCCCCTTTAAACCTACACTTGGGTAGCAAGTCCCAAGCGCTGATCGGAGCTCCTCTTCCTACAACGCGATGGGCCCGGCACCCGCACGGTGAATCCATGGAATGCTAAGCAGTTTCTTCTCATTATTACTTAAGAAAAACTTAATCTTAAAATAAATCTGTTCTATATCTTTTTAATAGTAGAATAACGATTTCTGAATAATGAGATAAAAAATACTGTACTCTTGTTATATTAAACATAGATAATTATTAAAATAATTCGTTATTAAATAAGATTACACATATATTACATTAAATTAACTTTAATTTATATATAATATGTGTCAATTAGACATAGTTTTAAAATATTTAGGGCAAGAAAATCTTGAATG
The DNA here is from genome assembly GCA_037178615.1 of Dione vanillae. Lineage (NCBI taxonomy): Eukaryota > Metazoa > Arthropoda > Insecta > Lepidoptera > Nymphalidae > Dione > Dione vanillae. The sequence goes on from JAZFAU010000088.1 coordinate 2,264,583, forward strand.
TCTTGACTTTGGATATCTCACTAGGATTCCCTGTGCGGAGATAGCCAATGATTCGCTCATTTACAGTACCCTCTCTTTATAATCATACTAGGAGAGTATACAATTACATCTTATGAAATTGACGTGATTGTTAAGTATAAATTATATATAATAATAATAATAAGGCTTAAATAAAATTTATAATTTATTTTGTATATGACTTTTTTAAAATCTTCTAAATCATTGTAGTCCAAAGTACACAGCCACTCATTAAGTACTTTTTTCATTCTAAAACCGGTGAATCTGTGTAGATTAAGATTTTTATTAATTTTATTTGCAATATACGGTCCCAAAAATGCAGAAAATATTGACATATATGTAGATAGTAAATGATAATGAAATAAAATGATAAAGATTGCGGAGTCACTCCTCACTTGGAAGCATTAATCGTGTAATTCTCTCATAGCTGTATACAGGATATGTTTTCATTGTTACCAAATATATTATAATATAAAAACAAAAATATCTAATTTATACTTTTGGTTTGTTTCATTATTTATTTCATACATATTTAGTGATGTTATGTATACTATTAAAGCTTATATATTATATATTATCGTATTTTACATCAGAAATGCATCTATAATTAGGATCAACAGTATTAAATTTAAATTATTTTTTTTTTATTTTCAAATTGACACATCGCAACAGACACATGAAATCTTTTAGGTACGTTGAACTTTTTATCTTTGTCAAGATAACTGTTTATCTAAAAGATACATCTTAATGAACAACAATTGACGTCATCGTGTAACTATTTACATAAGATATAAATTACTGAAAAAAACATTTTGAATTTTGTGACTTCAAAATCTGTCTTTTTTTGGAGTTTTTTCATTTGCTGCTGTACTGTGTGACTTAAATTATAAAAATCACTTACAGAAATTGATTATATAAAAAAATACATATTAAGAGATATTGTAGAGGGCCGTCGTGGCGCAGATGCGTAAGCGTCTGCCTGCAAAACGCGACGGTTTGAGGGTTCGATTCCCACTCGGGGAAGATGAATTTTTCTATTTCCATTTTCTTCGCTCTGAAAACTAGGCAAAGCGTGGCGTTGAGTTCCGCCACTCAACACGCAATGCCTCAAAAAGGCGGAAAGTGGGGACGGAGAAAACAGCAACTAAGCAGCAGAGTGTCTTAATACTAGGTTCCTATGGTTCCTGCAGTTCCCTTTGCCTATCCTGCAATATACGGGATATAGCGTGAAGCTAAAAAAAAGAGAAAGTGTGTAAATACTTGCGTCTATATGTAATACTCTAACTTATTAGCATATATACGTATAATTTAAATTATTAGCATAAATATTTAAAATATATTATATAATTCGTAATCGTACTTATTCTGATAAATTGGTTGGCACAAAAGTGTATCGACGGATTAAGGTCACATTCGTTTAACCGATATGCATCTAGTGGATAATCCAGTTACTTAAAAAAGCTAGCTTAGAACGCAGCTTTACTTGTTTTATTATTTAATTAAAATAAATACTTATTGTTATTTATTTCATATGATTAAGGGTATATATGATCTGTTTCAACCTAAAAATAATTAATTAAATTGATTAATTATAATAACAGCCGAAGCGATCACAGTGTTTACCTATTCCCACTCGGCGAGCTTAATTATTTGTATGTCTTTACTCTTAAAATATAAAGCTCTTAAGTTAAGACAGAAATAGAGATAAGAGTAATAATAGAGAGTGGTTCCAACACCCAACTAGAAATGTTAGCTTAACTAGGCAAAATGTGAGGAAATGAATGTCTCCTTTAGGTTCAATGTCATGTATTCTAGATATACAGTAGAACTTCGATTAACTGGACTAATTATAAGGCTTTCGGATAATCGAAGTTATCCAGAAAAACATACATACGAATAAAATCAGGTAATCTAGTTTTGAGCATATATAATATCGAAATCAATGTTTATTTAGAAATTTGTTAACATTTGACGATAACACACCATTTCCGACAATTCCATACTTAAACAAATACGACTTGAAGATAATTTTAATTCAATTGACCTGCAGTCCGGATAGTCAAGTTTCTACAGTATATATATTTATTTTTCTATATAAATTTGTTAATTATTTTACTGGCAACGATTATTGTTTTTACATAGTAACAAAGTAAAATAATTTACATATTACGTTCCCCAATAAAACTCATTGTAATCTACTTTCTCTTTACAATGTAACCAAAATCATTATCGAATGCACCAGCCATTTTATATACATATATCCTACATTTATATATGACAATGTTACTTATTCGGCTAAGTCATTTCAAAAAACATTATTTTGAAAAAAAGAAATAGATTCACGTATTATTCCGCACATAACAGGATAGGTAGAGGGAACCACAGGAACCAAATGAACCTAATGTTTAGACATTCTGTTCCCCGCTTACCGACTTTCGAAGCACATGTTGAGTGAACAAATTTCTTCGGTCACTTCCTCATAGTGGAAATCGAACCCACAGACGCTAACCCACAGAATACTGATTTAATAATGCTTGCTCATAGAAAGGTCTCAAGTTAAATTCTCGCAACGTTTGAATATCAATTTTTTTTCAACAATATTTTTATTCTTTTTATAGGTAAAAATAACATACACACTAGAAGGTGACAACGTGTTGAAACAAGTAATTAAGATGCCAGATGGAAAAATTGCCTATTTTAGAAGAGAATTCAATGACAATGAAGTTAAAATGGTAAAATAATAGTTTTAAAGATATTGTTTTTAGATCTTAAAACTAAACTAAATCGCCATTTTGACTAATACATACATTTAAGATGATAAGACTTGGCTCCTTTATAAGCAATTCTTACATACATCTTATTTTTCTATTTGTTTATGTTATATTTTATTGAAATATAAAATAAAATCATATTTTCAAAATCCGAAGCGTGAAATAAATATTTTTTAAGTTTTTATTGACTTAATAGATATTATTATTGTTTCTGTAAACAATGATTATATAATATATGAAATAAGATTCAAGTAAAGTAACTTATTTTTATGAGAGCTGAGAAACGTAAGCTTTCTATGTAAAATTTTATACTATCTTTTTTTCAGACAGTGACAATGGACGGCACGAACCTCAGCGCTACGATATACTACGAAATTGTACAGTAATAATGTATTTTTTTAATTATAATGAATTTATATTAAGTTAAACATAATAAATTAAAATCTTCAATCCTTTTTTACTTATTTTATTTATTTTTATGGTAAGATTATATTTTTTTAGCTTCACACTTTATCCCGCATATTGCAGGGAGGGAACTGCAGGAACCATATGAACCTTAAGATATTCCGTTGCTTAGTCCCTGCTTTCTCCGTCCCCGTCATCTTACTTATCAAATAAACCAGTAAATTCCAAAAAATGATGGATGAAATATTACCTCGAAAACTACGCCAGGACCATACTGACTTAATATTATCACAACAAAATATCATCTAAATTCACTACTAGAAGCTCAGGTACATTAAATTCATACTAATATTAATACAGAACACCTGGTGGTTTAAATAGAAGATTTATTTTTTATTATTTCCACACCACTATGGGGTCGAAGCCGCGGGTAAAAACTTGTTAAAATAGTAAAATAAATATTATTTCCCAATACAATTAACTACATTGATACATATACTAATTTGCTTAATGTAATACATAACAGAGCTCATTTAAATCTATTATACAAAATTTGAATAAACACATAAAAATAGCATTCCGATGTTCCACAGACAACTAAAATCGATAATATATGTGACTCGATTTTTGAATTGATTGAAATAACAATAATAAATAAGAATATTTGATTTTATTATTTATGGAATTGGAGCAGTTTGAACATATTATAATTAAGTGTTAAAAGATTTTAATTATTTATATTATACTTTTATAATAAAATATTAGTTCGCTTTAATCGTTATATTTGTTACAAAAAATCTGACGGTTTTATTCGATTGAAAGTACTAATGTCAAGAGCAACTAGTTAGAATTAAAAAAGTTTTTATGTTTAAAATCACATTTGTCGAAGGTTTAGGTTATACAATACTACTACGAACTCGATTTCTTAGTCTTAAAATTGCGTGTTATATATACAATGATATAAAATATATATTTTCAATAAAAAAAATAATTAAAATTGCTGTGAAATGTATTCTTACGAAATGACTACTTCTAAGATGATTATAATATAAGGAAATAATTTTTTCATTATATGGACAAACACACAGAAATTTAAATTTGTATATATACAATAAGGTGTGTACTTAGCTTAACAATGTTATTTAATTCCTTTAATAAAATCTTTTGTTATAAATAAAGTAATAAGCTGCTATATATGTAAGTGATTTATTCACGTATTATCATAATAACTTAATGCGTGAACGGAATCAGCTTAGCATAGGGCCCTCCCACCATTGTGTGTCATTATCTAGTATCTATGTGTAAAGAGGTCAAACTGCCAACCGTATTACACGTTACGTATACAAGAGCTTAGCTCATAGCTTTAAACTTTTTAAAAACACAGTAAGTTACATATGTATAACATTAGATTTTTTTTTATATATTATCTTTTATTTATATTTTTTAATATATGTTTTTTAATTAATTGTTAATTAAATTGATATATTCATAAAATAAATTAACTTTATGTCTCAATTAATGAATTTAAATTTTGGGTTTTTTTATATACGTATATAGGTCTGCTATCAGGCAATTTATGTGTATATATATATGTATAATATATATAGAGTTAAAACACTCCGTCCTCGATTTGTCGCATAATTTTCGATACTTGTTAGCTAGCGGTACTTAGCGTTTTCTTATTATCGAAGCAAGATGATAAAAATAATGAATTCCCCTAGTAGGAATCGAACCCACAAGCTTCATGCTTAAGGTCAGATATGCTATTGCAGCGTCAAAAAGGCCACAAGGATATAATTATTATATTTTTTTTCCATGTAGAATATTCCTTATAAAACTTTGTATTGTTACATTAATAATGTCAAATACTCGGTGCTTTCACGGAGCAGTAGTACAACATGTGGGTCAACAAGACTCGCCTTTTTGGGAACCGGTGAAGGTACGAGATTTCGGTCTCTTTTTGACAACTTGCGCAATTAAACTACTTGTCGTGTCAAATAGAGTGAATTGTTATGTCTTTAGTGTAATTGAAACAATTTATCATTTGGTTAGTACGGGCAAATTTATTTTAACTAAAATATTTCACCGTTAAGAATTTTTCGTTAGAAATTTTCTTTAAGATGACTGGTTAATTACCGTTTGATGAGATTACTTTATTATGGAGTCCAGTACAGTCCATAAAATAAAAACATAAACATTACTTAATTAAACACTTCTAGTGCTTGTGACAATACATTCGAATTATATTAGTATAACATTTGTTATTTCCTACAAAAAAAGTAATTTAATACTAAATTGTAATATTATTTATTGGTGTACACAATTTTTTAAAATTACATTTTGCCAACTGATCATCCAACGCTCACATAAATCGAGTGTCATCTTATTCTCACGACAAATTTAATCGACTACTGTATAAAGAACGACACGTGATTTGTCGATGCATAATATCGATTTCTTTACATTTGTTTTTTGTCACGCACCGTTAACTTTGGCGCTTCCGATGGATAATGTTACGCTGTTGGTTTTCTTTTGCTTTATTATATTAATTACATAATTAGTGCGTATACAATTACATGGTAGACTTTTGAGTAAAAATTTAATTTCCATTGCGGCTTGCAGCCGTTATGAGGATTAAGGATTTAATTCCTGCTCTAGGAAATTAGTTATTTTCATTTGATTTGCTGCTGGAATTTCGCCACTTATCACTCAACATTTGATATTTACGATAAAAAGATGAATTGTCTTTATATTTAAATGTGTCTGTAAAAATACATATAACAAGTTATTTTATCCGTATACCAAAATTTCTATAAATTGTTCGATTATAAATTGCAATACGATTTATCCGAAATTTAAATAGCAAAACATCATTTAATTTGGCAATTTGACCTATAAAAATTTTGATCTATTTACGAATTAGAATAGTAAAAAGTTGATTTAAATCATGACGACTTATATGGAATCTAGTCAAAACGATCTTGATATTTACGTTTATACATGTGCAAATGTTGAAAACACAATTTGCATACACCTTGCAACCTCCGTGTAAAACGTTTTTATTGAAAATTTATTCTGAACGTCGTATAAAAATTATTTACGATGTAATTGTTATAATCGGGCTGAATATTTTAAAATATATAAAATTTATTTCAGATTCGAATGTTTATCTGTTGTACATGTTGTTTGTGCAAGTTTCATGATGAAACATTTTGTTCTATATACATAAATATATTGAAAGCAAAGTTAATTAAAGAGAAATATTTAAAATAATTATTCAAATAAGGCAAAGGAACTGATCAGTATTTACTACGTCGGTACATACAATTCGTACAGTATTCGTTGTAATTATGATGAATATTTTTGAGATAATTTCATTTTTCTAAAGCTGTGAAGATATAAATAATTTTAATAAGCTCTACATTATTTGGCATTTTCTCTACACTTTTATATTTGGCCATCTTAGTGGAGATTTATAGCGTGGCTATAAACGCGATGATAGAAGCAAAAACTCTCATTACAATAAGCAAAATGAATTATTTTGTACTTTACTTTTTGTATTTTGTACGTTCTCATTTTTTTTTATTTCTGCCATCTCAAACAAAACCGCCTTCAAAGGTGGAAAGCAAAGAAAAATCAAAGCAATATCTTAACACTAGGTTCTCACTGTTTGTAACGTTCCCTCACTCTGCCTATTCTTTTATATGCAGAGTAAAGCGTGAATCTATAAAAAAATATATACTTAACACAGAACAGTTAAAAAAACCTCGCGTCAAAACGATAAACAGTCAATATAATTACGAAAGCATCATTAAATGAACTTTAAGAATATCAATTACTAACTTATCTCAATGTACATAACAAGTTTTGTGTTCAGTCAGCTCAAAAGTGTTAGTAAACTACCAACATTACAAACATTAGGCAATCGCAGACTAGAGCACAGACAGATTATTGGCAGCCATAAATCATACTATTATAATAATAATTTTATATAGAATTGAGTTAATTTTAAATATGAATAGCTTTATGTATGATGTTATATTATTATTTTTATAATATACATCTTTAAATATTTACGTTGTGCACTTCAAATGTATCTGCGATACAAAAGAAAAATGACACAAATAATGGCGGGTAAATGACACAAGGCACTGGCATAAATTTATATTGTGTCAAGGATAAACTATACTATATAATGACCGTGACTTATAAAAGTCACCAAAAGGTGATATTCTTAAGTAACCACTTTTTAAATTACTTTTACTTTTCAAATTCATTTAATATAGTTTTGTGTTTTATAAAAAAAAAATATGTGAATATTAGACGGTGAATCTTTTTTAGAAAAGTTAGTTTTCTACTTCTTTTTTTCGTATTATTGTGACGTCAATATCTTTAAGTGGCGTTAAATAAGACCAATAAATGTTTGAAGCAGCAACATTTTAAGTAATATACACCGAATTATATTCATTAATACATATAACAATATTGGTAATATTAATTAAAATGGTTTTCTCCTATTGTAAAAAGAATTCCTAAAAAAACTGTTCACACATGACCGGATCCGTGTGATATTCAGTAAGTCGTAAGTGTTGTATTGGACAAGAATAATGGCCTTTACTTCTTTTTTGACGCGGAATCTGGATGGACTACTTTCGAAAACGTAAGGTGACCTAAATTAAGTTTAAATCAACCACATCTATAATAAATTACGCAAAACATCGTATTCGTCGTGGCGTTGTTATTTATATGAGTCACTTAGAAAAAAGCAACATAGTGTGTATACATACATATTAAAAAAGTAAATAAAATAGTAATTTTTGTAGTTATATATATAAATAATTTTTATAGTAATAAAATAGTATAAAAGTAAGTAAAAGTAGTAAAAAGAATTTTAATATTACAAAAATGGGAATAAATAAAAAAAAAAGATAAATAAATAAAGAAAAAAATATAAAGAACTAGCGAAATTACGCCTTGTCGATGACAAATGTTATATTTTTACTGCAGTAAAAACCATATCCAAATGTAATACACAACATATATAGCGGACACATTGTATGATTTAAGTAACATTTAAAAAAATAAAGAAAATCGCTTTTGTGTCATTTATCATTCTTGATATATATTACAGAACAGTTTAGCAAATAACTACAAATATATTATATATGGCAACATATATTATATATTTTAAAAAATATTATGATTGACCTCATCTATCAATCAAATTATGAGTTCAATGTGTAATAAACTATATGTTGGACTAATTGGATCAGACAAATACGTGTGAAGTAACACATTCACTGTTATCATTAACTGATTTTACTGTCAAAATTTAATGAATATATTTGTTCAAAACTTATAACTATAAATATCAAATAATATGACAGATATTTGTCTTCGAGACTACTGCAAAGATATTTAAATAAAATCTAAATTCAATAATTAAATATGTAATATAGTGCAAAAAGACCTAAAAATAAATTAATTAAATCTTTTATTACACATTAATACGTGGTAGGGAAGTACACTTTTTTCGAAATAAAAAAAAAACAAATATTTAATATAAATTAATGATATATTAAAATCCATTCAATTATTTTTTAACATTTTTAAGAATTTACAAACACACACTCACTTTATTTCATTATCTGTGTTGCCAAGGAAAATTAAAAAAAAACACTAATATTGCAAATAATATTCGAATTTAGATGGCACAAACTGACAAAAACGCACATTCTTATTCTATTTATCTCATAAATAGTAAAACCTGCTTGGCATTTATAAATTTTCTAGCCCTCATACTTACATAGTCTATTATATTAAGTCATAACCGTAGCATTCGACATTTATATCCATTTATATGACTGTATTTTAATCATGTATCACGTCATCGACCTGTCATACATATACGCTTAAACACGCCTTTAAACAATGGTTTATGGTTTGTTTATAATCGTTAAGAAATTATAGTATTCTTATATGGTGATGATTAATTTTTTAATAACACCGTTGTGTCGGAAACTGCTGTCTATATGCTATTGTAGGCTTAAGTTCCATTCAATATCTTTAATTCCATTTAATATATATATATATATATATATATATATATATATATATATATATATATATATATATATATATATATATATATATATATATATATATATATATATATATATATATATATATATATATATATATATATATATATATATATATATATATATATATATATATATATATATATATATATATATATATATATATATATATATATATATATATATATATAATATTTTCTTATATCGTAAGATAAGAAAGAAATGAAGAGGGATATACAAAATGGAGTTATGTTTCATTAAATTTTTTGCTATCCCGATTTTAAATTATATAACAATAAAAATAAGTGCGAAGTTAATTGTGCTTAACTGATACGCTAGAAACGCCATTACTTAGTAGTTCAAATAGATTGTAAAGTTTACGTTTAATATTTTTAACAAAAACAGAAAAACAGAAATTGCTTAATAGAACATATAGAAAACTATGTAAGAAAAAATATCTTAGCATTCCATGTAATCAGTGCAGTTTTTGGGCCTATAGCGTTGCGGGTAGGAGCGTGGGCTAGCTAGTTCCTTTAAAAAGAGTAACTGAGACTAAATTAAAAGTATATCTTTTTAAATTTTATCTACTGGCACCAGCTTTAAAAATGTAGTTAAATAAGTTCGTAATAAAATGTATTTGAAATAATATACTGTTACATTTATTATATTACTTTATAAATATTTTGTTTTACGTCAATTCTTTTGATTTGATAAGGTACAGATAAAATATTTCTATGAAAGACCGATAATATATTTTTATACATTCTTAGTACATATATCTACTATTTATTTCATAATTTTCTACAGTAGAATAATGCTTACAATTATTAATACAATAGGTATACTATAGACATAATTCGTTAAATCTAGTGTAAATTATAAATTGGACGAAGTCCATTTACCACAGATTGATTCATTCATTGCAACACAGCCGTGTGAATCATAAGCTAAGTACATGCCTTTTTAGTATGGGTTTCCACAGAAATGAAAGCATAATATACAGTATACTGTATAAATATTTATTTTTTCATATTAATTATTTTATATGAATATTTGTTGTCTTTTTTGTAATTTCACGCTTCATCCCACACTAAGCAAAACAAAGCCGTAGGAATATAGTGTTAAAACACTCCATTTCTCGTATTCCGTCTTTTGTGTCATTGCGTGTTGATTGGCGGAACTTTATGCTGTGCTTGCCTAATAGCCAAAGCTAAGAAGCAGGAATTAAAAGAATTGAATGGAAATAACGAAATCAAATCATGGGAATAAAAAATAATCTTCCCTAGGTGGAAATCGAACCTACAATCCTTCGCGTTTACTGGCGGACGCTGAGCCTCTGCACAGAGGGTAAGCAAAGTTTCTCTTTATTTGGATTTTCATAATTATTATGTTATATTATATAAATCTCTTTTTATATTTTATTTTGTTGATATCCTTCGAACTATCACACTCGAATGATGTTGTGACATTGTTTTGTATTAATTTTCGCTATCTTTAATTCTCTCTGTGTGCGTCGCAAGTGAAAATGCAAAGATTAAAGAACACATTACTTCATCTGTCATAAAAAAATGGAAATATTTTTTTTGGTATAATTTTTTTTAATTTTTTTGCTTACCTAGTAAATATACATTAACTAAGTAAATTAACTATAGTGCTACCGAGGCACAGTGTCTACCTGTAAGCGCGACGGTTTGGGGTTTCGACTCAGGGAGAATGATTTATTTTGATTTTCTTCGCTCTAAGTAAATAAATAAATAAAAAAAATATAAATGAATAAGTAAATAAATAAGTCAGAGTACAATTGTAATCTACCATGCCGCGTATGAAAGACAAGTGTCAATATTCACTATTTACATTAATCTACTTTATAGATACTATGACAAGATATGTATTTGAAATAACAACATAATCGAGATAAAAATAATTTAATCGAATGAATTATTATTGATTTCATATTTTACAATTTATGATATCCAGTCCATTATTCTTTATTTTTAAGGTATTTTTTACACTTATAGTGTAGTCGTCTTCTTGAAATTTATGAAATCGAATCGATTTATCTATTACGAAATAGAATTTAAAAGATATTTACGATTATAACAATTCGGTTTATAACACTTGTGATGTAATTTGTTACCATAACGACAGCGCTCTTTATATTACTAACGTAAGATAAGTTCCTATATAGGCGTAACGACTAATCAGGATGGAATTCAAAACAATATTTAAGCAATATTTGATATTATTTGGCAATTATTAAACTTGATAATTATAATAAAGAAAATAGCTAAAAAAAGTCACGTAATTTATTTTAAGAGCACTTGTTTTTCCTGTTTGTTACTATAAATGTCTAGAGAGTGAAGAAATTATAATGAAATGGCGATGTCATTAACAACTTAAATAAATATATTAAATATAACATCTTTTTCATAATCTTAAATAATTTTTTAGTGTAAAGACACCACTGCATCACAATTTCTTTAATTTTGAAGGGACATGTGTTGTGGGATAAGTATTTTTTTTATTTTCCGATTATACGTACGGTATATTTAGCAAAGCAGGCAGAACTTAGTGTTACACCTCCGTTTAGCATTTTAATAGGAAATATTACGTATTAATCGACAGAAAGCGGCATTACCGCATAGTTTTACATTTACACGTTGTCCTACTACGTCGTGACTAATGTTTGATATTGCTTTAGTTTGAATTATAATGTAAATCTATTATACAGCGAAAAATCTCTTTCATTCTTTCTTTTATGTTTTTATTGTTATCATTTTATATAGTGTACTCAATAATAATTTGAGGATCGTCGTGGCGCAGAGGCGTAGCTTCTACTTGTAAACGCGACGGTTTGTGGGTTCGATTCCCACTCGAGGAAGATGGATTTTTCTACTTCCGTTTTCTTCACTCTGGAAACTAGGCAAAGTGCGCCGTTGAGTTCCGCCACTCAACACGCAATGCCTCGAAAAAGGTGGAAAGTAGGGACGGAAAAAGCAGGGACTAAGCAACGGAGTTTCTTAACACTAGGTTCACATGGTTCCTGCAGTTCCCTCTGCCTACCCTGCAATGAAGCTAAAAATAATAATAATTTGGACACCATTCAATAACTATTTCATACACCATTAAAAATGACACTTATACAAAAAGCTTCATAAAATGTTATATTTGAAAGACTTGTAAGATAACTAAAATTAAATATTACCTACTGCTATTATTTCTTATACCATTGGGATTCATATAAAAAAGTCATATTATGGTTTCTATGTTGTATAAAGATTTAAAATGGTTTTAACTTTTTTACAACTTTTTTGATAGATTACATACTCGGAATTGAATTTATATTTGGGATTGATAAAAGGAATAAATATATATTGACGATTTTTTTAAAAAATAATATTACACCATATATATATATAAATATATATATATATATATATATATATATATATATATATATATATATATACGGTAATTTAAAATGCAAATTACATAATTATAACATATCGAATGATCCTATATAATTGACCCAATATTAAGGTCTGATAATGTCAATTAAATAGTAAATTGACATTTAAAGGTCTACAGACTTAGCATTATTTGAATATAAAATACGCGGAAAATTCATAATTATTATATTTTTATAGATCAACGGAAATTCTAGCACAAAGTAGCTAGTCATTGCGTCCTGTTCGGCATCATAGTCATCGATCATTAATAATTTAGTATCGTACGAACTTTGGCCGTGGCGTCGTTATTTAAGCAAATAAAATATCTATAAAGCCTCGAAAGCTCTTAAACTCTATCTTTCCGTAACAATTATTGTTGCTCCACTCATATTGGCCTTAAAAGAAATAAAATACAGTACACAAACCTTTCTTTATAAGTAGAATGTACAACATAAGAAGATTTTTCGATTGGATCAAGACTTCTTGCGATTAGCATGTTCATCTAAACAAAATAACCTTTAATATAAGTGTAAATATAACCTTTTTTTACAATTAAATATAATTATTACTTATTTATTTTATTTCTTAATTTCACGACATATGCCGCACTCAGCAAGGTAGGCAGAGGAAAAAGTAGGAGCCCTTAGGCACCTAGTATTAAAAAATTATGTTCTCCGTTCTCTGGCCTTCGAGATACTCAATGTGAGTGTTGAAATAATGCCGTATTTTGCTATATTACCAGAACGAAGAAAATGAAATTATTCATGCTTCCGGAGCGGGAATCGAACCCACAAACAGTCGCGTTTAGAGGTAGAGAATACGCCACGAAGACCCGACCTTATTAATTTAATCTATTATATATTTTGAATCTCAGTCTTTGATAAATCAAGACTATGTTTATCGAAATTATTTTGCAACAAAGACAATAGATCGATTACTTACTAATCGTTAGTAAGTTGTTCATGTACATTAACGAGCAGGTGACTAATACGTGGGTGTTGCTCTTGATTTATTAATCTTGATATTATTATAAATGTTATACAATTTTTACATTACATAATTTAATTTTGGTTTCCGTTGTGGTGCGTAAGTATTGAATCATAGTTCTTAAGGATTCAAATGTTTTATATTTTTTTAATTATTCGCAACTTAGCGGCATTAATTTCCGCCACTCAACACGCAATGTCTCTTTAGATGGGGAACAGAGAACAGAGTGTCGTAACAAAAAGTTCCTTCTACTGACTCTCTTCTATGTATGGGTTAACCTTAAATTTCAGGCCGTTGCCAGTATACACTTTTAAATACTCTATATCTGGAGGGAAACATAAAGTTTAAGATAATTACGCAACTGATTATATATATTATTTAATTGAATTGAAAAAGAAAGAATTATTTACCAGTTTGTGGTAACCATTTTTATACATTTTTTTTTAATTAACTTTATACTTGCAAAGAAATGCGAAGTATGTTAATTTCCTCTTACGGAGAACCGGTTGCGGATTAACGATTAATTATGATATGCTTAATTGCTATATAACCTGTCTTCTTAATACATTTTACGTTATACAGCATGTTCTTACAATGTAAATATGACGTAAATCATTTGAAATTTAAGAACTGGAAGGAAGAATTTATGAAAAAAGGGAACCGTTGTGGCACAGAAGCATAGAGTCTGCCTGTAAACACGATTCTCTGCCGTAAACACGGTTCTTGTTCACGGTTCACGGTTCTCTCTAATTATTCTGCTACGAGCGAAATAAAGCGTGAAGCTATAAAAAAATGAAGAAATTCTATGACGTCTTTTGTAGTAACAGAATAAGGTGTATGGAACTGCAAGTTGAGCGGGGAATCTCACTTCGCCTATCAAAGCGCGTATTTTCTCACTCATAACATGAAGCGGCAATCATAGGCTCCGTTTCCTGCTTCCCGACATTTGAATCATCGCGTATTAGGCAGCTAAATAATTATTTCATTCTTTTCACATGGAATTTTAACCCACAAACTGTCGTGTGTCAGGTAGACGCCTTTGCGCCATGATGGGCGTCGGTTTTAAGTTAAAATAATTAGTTTAATTTAGCAATGAACCTATACCAATCATCATATTACCCGTGATACGTTGTCCCACTGCGTCTCAATGGTCTTAGTTATCATATTTTTATTTATACACAATGAATAATACAAATTTAACGTTAATTGTAGAGATACAGAAATATTGATCTTAAAAACAAATTGATGGAAATTAAAATATTAAAAGTAAAAAATGTAGATATATTTTGTAAGAATGCGAATATAAAAACAACCTGTATTATTTTTTGTGAAATATGCAATTGTATCTTTTTGTATTTTATACCGGCATCCAATTACTTATATTTTCAAAGAAGTTATCCTTTACCCATTATGTAAAGGCAGCTTATCAAGATTGTGTTTAAGATAAACACATATATGTTGCTCTCAGTTGACAAAAGTCAAATTTGCCGTATTATTTTTACAGGTCCAGTAATTTAATTTTCGTTGACCATATACCCACTATATACCACCCGTTTTCTCAACTATATACCACCCGTATAGCCACTATGTACCACCCGTTTTCTCAACTTATAGCAGATAAGCAGAACCTAGAGTTTTTTAATATATTTTTCATTTTTATATTTTGTGTAATTTTCGTCAGTCAATCTTCCAATTTCTACTCAATAGACATTAAGCGTTAAGTGGCATTGCAGTGCCCTGTTCGGTTTACTAGAACAGCGTGTTGAAAACATTTGAGATATAATTCTGTCTGATAATTTTTCACTATAAGATCTTACTTGTAACCAAAGTCTAAAATATGCGGATACATTAATGGAGCTTAAACAGATGACAGATGAGAGATTGCGTTAAATAAGAAGTTAGATTATTTTTGACGAGCATTAGATATATAAGTAGCTCACTACGTGCCTGACAAAAAGTTTTTAACAAGCTTACAAACAAATATAAATATACATATCTTCACTTCACTGATATGTTTGTTCGTACCCCAAAATATATACATAAAATTTTTTTGTTAAAGAATAAGATATTTATAAGAAAGTAAGCTTTAACAAATTTCATAATGAACCAGCAACCCACTGGCAGCACGCACGATTTAATTACATTTTTATTGATTATTTAGTAAAGTGGAATGAATTCATTTATCATAAATACCATAACCTTATTAACAAAGGTCCATCCACATAAACTTTCACAGGATTTATGAATGAATGTCAATCAATTTAAGTTTATACCTACTGTTAAGAAAATACTTGCATGATATTTTATAGATGTTTTTTTACTTGTATATCACTGATATTATATTTGTTTTTTATTTTTTATTTATTTTTCTTATTTAGTTTCACGCTTTATCCCGCACATGGCAGGGCAGGCAGAGGGAACTGCAGGAACCATAGAAAATAGGGTTAAAACACTACGTCTCGCTCTCTCGCTTAGTCCCTGCTTTTCCCCGTCCCTGCTTTGTTTTTAAAGAAACAAATAACTGTTACTGCTTTAAATTTATCTCTATTTTGATGATAGCAAATGGTTAATGAAACTTAATTAATTTAAAAATAAATTAAGTTATAAAATAATACAATAAAATTACAAAAAGCTATTGTAATCTAATATTGTTTAAAGATAGAATTAGAGCTAGACTCCTTTATCAGTATCTAAAAGCGAGAAATCTCGTACTGATTATGCACCTTGAAATTACATTACCCAACATAAAAGCATTCATTTAATATATTACGCGAAGCTTTTACGGGTTCAGTACTGAAGGTGTGTCAAATTAGTTTCCAAGCGGCACTTAATAACAAATATTCCACCTACTGACCTTTAAATTGACGTAACGTTAATTTGTGTCTTACAAACGATTAGTCCCTATATATAGATTGTATGTAAATTAATTTGCATACAGAATTATGGCTTTATCACTTCTCACGCATTCTCACGCATTGTTTTATTATAACCGAGCATCAATAACTTGGCACGACAATACAATTCCCACTAAAGTGGGCGGATACACCTTGAGTGGTATATTAAAAATTGATACAATTTTAATTCCGGTTGCAAAGATATGAGGTTACATGAAGAAGGTTGAATGTAATAATTTGCTAAATAATTACACAAGAATGCGAGTCGAGAGGTCTGTTGTGGCGCAGCGGCGCAGCGCCTGTCTTTAAACGCGACGATTTGTGGGTTCGATTCCCACTTAGGGAAGATGGAGATTTACATTTCTTCCGCTCGCATTTTCTTCGCTCTGGTAAATAGTCAAAGCGCAGCGTTAATCCGCCGTATATCGAACACGGCGGCAAGCGGGGAACGGAGTATCATAACACTACGCTCCCACAGTTTTTGTAGTTCCCTCTGCCTACCCTGCCATGAGCGTCAAGCTCTACTTTAAGTGGACATCACGCCGCAGTGGGATATTAACTCACCACAAAAGTGATAGTTTTGGGTTTGATTCCCACTCAAGCAAGTAGTGCAAATTATTTCGAAAAAAAGTGGATAACGGAGTGTTTTAATGGTAGTTTCTCTCTACCTTCCCTGCAAATAAGGAATGAAGCGTGATGCTTTATTTTATTACCTACGAACATATCTTGAATTATTTAAGAGAACGAAAAATTTAATTTTACTAGCAAATATTTTCTAAAAAATGTAGAACGAAAAGAGTTTTCAATTAGATATTGTTTTCAGTTTCCACTTTAATATTAAATTAATTAATTTCTTATATACATTTGCAAAATACTTTGGGATTTGAACTTTATAACCGTCATCAACGTCAACTCAAGATAATTTAAAATATTCCTACCTTATAAAGTATTAATTAACAAAAGGATTACATCAATAGAAACAACATTTTATTCATATTCAATCATCTTTTATATTAAAATTTAATTGTCATACAAGTAATATATTACAAAAATCAGTTATACATAAATCTAGAAAAACGTAAAACATGTTGACATTGAAGAACATTAGTCACGAAGCGGCAAGAGCCACTCAGGGTCCTAGATTAGCCTATTTTAAATAAAAAAACCGCCCAAGTTGGCAAAATTTAGCATGCTTTATAATCTCATTAACTTCAGTAGGTCACACGCATGCCCACGTCACTTTGACAAATGTATACGAGATATCAGATCCGACCTCGTCGCGCCGTGACTGACTGCCCACCGTCGATATGTCTATGTAAGCTATCGCATATGAATGGCCTGAAATAATTATGAATTTCGAAATATTAATGCTTTTGGTTATTTTGTAAGGCATTAAGTTAAACAAATAGCGAGACAAAATATCTTTTGTCATTTTTTTTATTTCAGATTTAGATTTCTAATATTATGTGTACGTACACACAAATATAAATTGACGCTGAGGTCAATATAATAAATTGTTTTTGTTGTTTACATATAAAATTTAGCAAATTTAATTAAAATTTAGTAGTCTTTCGTTTCATTTTTATATCATTGGATCATAGTATGGGCATTGAAGCCCATTCCATTACCTGTGAACCTTTGTTTGTTCTAATTTCAGTAAGGTCAATGGAAAGGTGCCACTGCCAGTTAGATATTGTTAATTTTAGTTATAACAATTCATTTGATACAAATTCTAAATACAATTTAAAATGTCTTTGTTACAGCAACACCAACGGTTTTTAATTCTATCTTGGGCGTGGAGAAATGAATTACATTTACGATTTCGGTCTGGGAAAGCAAAGTGCAGTTTTAGGTTTCACCACACAACTCACAACGAATATATCGGCAGCGCTAACAAGTAGATAAAAGACAAAATAATAATTTTCCACTTGTCCACTTTTCCACTTAATGATGACAATTGAAGCGCTAAGCGATAAGAACAATATAACATAGATTGTATTTTATTAAATAAAGGACTGCAATATTATTACTTTTTAAAATGTATGTAAAATGATATTTGGTATTCTCCAAAAATACGAAACATAAAAATTTACGACGTATTAATAGATAAATGATATATACCTATTTTTGATTGCATATACACATGCGTAACATTTCTAAAATGTTACATTTATTCACTCATTATAATATATTATCTTAATAATGTTATCAAATTCCAGCAAGGTATATGATACCTAGAGGCTACAAAAACGATAATTTCAAATAAGGTTAAATATCAAATGTAATATGATTCACGTGTGTTATTGGTCAACTAATTCACCTTTCAGACATTTCATGGTTACGGATATAAAAAAAGCACAACATCAAAATAACCTTATCTAAAACAGCTACTAATTTTCGGTCCAATTTTTTGATTGCCTTTCATTGGCGTTTCTAGGGAACGAAGAAACTTCGCCAATATCATGTTATATGGCGGACAGAAGAAGGAGGTTATACGGAAGAGCTACACCTACACATCGTAATAAATTATTTTATTTGACATTTACAAATATTTAAGTAGGTAGATATTTGATTAAAAATTGTATTTTTATCACAAAAAAATTAAATATTGATTAACATATTTCATTATTTGTAAAGCTTTGTTATATTTTTTATTTTAATTAATACGGAATGGTAGTAAGTTAATACCATTAAAAAATAATAGATCGCCACCCCATGGATATGAGATATCCACTGAAACTTTTCCATAACTTTTGTTTCCCTTCATTGATCAGCAAGAGCGCAAAAGTTTTGCGTATAAAATGTCGCCCGTTCGAGCTTTTGCGCTTCAAGCTTTTTAACTTTTGCGCTATGCGCTACTCAATCTGCCTATTAACAGGGAAACCCACTATAGACTTTCTCGTGGTTTTAACACGAATGCACTTCTCTCGGCACTCTTAGGCGACCATGCCGATTTTGCATCCGAAGCAATACGCTGATATATGTGGAAAGTTTAATAGAAAGTAGACTATTGAAACGGTCGGATGGACGTCTGATAGCCTCATTGAATAGCCCAGTAACAAGTCAGTCCAAATTCCATACCATAATCCTAGTTTATATTATAATTTTTTTCTTATATAACTTCCTACGTTTCATAAAATACGACTTTCGTTACTACATTTACCCAGTGGCCATCTCTGGGTTTCTGTGATTTCTCAGTGATGAATCCCCAGGTGATGTGTCAAAATTGACCACGCAAGTTTTACCTACATATGACCGGATTCTTTGAGTCCGAGAAAAGTTAAATAGAAGCATGAGTGAATAATATTCTATGATTACTATAATAAATAGATTTTTGACATTTATCATACTTTTTTAAATAACAACCACAGAGCTTAAATTTTAATAAATACATACTACACATGAACAAAATGACGAGGATCGTCGTGGCGCAGAGGCGTTAGCGTCTGCCTGTAAACGCGACAGTTTGAGGGTTCGATTCCCACTCGGGGAAGATGGATTTTTCTATTTTCATCTTCTTCGCTCTGGAAACTAGGCAAAGCGCGTCGCTGAGTTCCGCCACTCACGCCCAGAAAAAGGTGAAAAGTGGGGACGACGAAAACACGAACTAAGTAACGGAGTGTCTTAATACTAGGTTCCTATGGTTCCTGCAGTTTCCTCTGCCTATCCTGCAATATGCTGGATAAAGCGTGAAGCTAAAAAAAACATGAACAAAATATTGTATGTAGAATTTGATGTACATATAAATATACATACTATATACGTCGATTGAAGAATTTTCATTATTCGCTTTCATTTAACATTTTCTAATAAGTAAACGAACGCGTCAGTTCTAAACTAGTCTTCAGTAGACCGGCGTCCTATAATTCTATGTAAAGGGAGCATTATGCGAAAAAATGTGCTCTTATGACTCAGTGGCTTTGACACACATATATATAAGCTACCTTTTCTGTACTAATGTTATGTTTTATTAATGCTGTAAACTTTTGTCAGATATATTTCCCATTCAACACTTTCATAGAAATATATAAATGTAAATTTCTTTGTACATCGTGACGTGCTGTTAAATCAGCATTTATTTAATAAATCTATTAAAAAACCATAATAATTGTAGCTACAACTAAGTTACAGGTGTTTATTTTGATGGCTTTCTGTGTTGACAACTGGGCAGTGTAAAATTAAAATGACTGAGAAATAGAAATCGATATTAGTTCGAAATTAGAAGAAGGAATAAAATATCTAAAATTTAAGATACTGTCTATATTTAACCAGTTTTAATTGTACGTAACAAAAAAAGCAAACAGAAAATTTTAATAAATCCAATACATAGATATACCTTACCTTTTCGTATAATTTTAAAATATCATAGTTATTAAATTTTATAAAAATGAAATTGTATTCTCAAAGTTAGGTAATACTTTACTTAAGTATTACTTAAAACTTTCTAAACACTTAAATAAGTCAATTAATCTTCTGCATATGCGCGATACAAATATTATGGTAAGGTCACATTGACAGCCTTGTGGGCTCACGATTGTAGATAAACGCATGTATGTACGATACGATCTGACGTTGATCTAGATTTGGTTGAGCAATCTCATTAATACTTATTTGTTTGGGCTATAATTTTTTAACTGGTCTATTCAAATGTCAAAATATTACGTATATCTATAATAAGTTTGTATTGTAAAATTTATTTTAGAATATACTCTTGTACTTCTCAATATGATTGTAGATTTCGTTATAGGACATAACAAAGGGTGGATAACAATTAAACAAATATTTAAAAAAAGTTATATACATATATGTGAGCAGGGAATGGAGTGTCTTAACACTAGGTTCCTATGGTTCCTGTGGTTCCCTCTGCCTACCCTGCCATGTGCGGGTATGCGCGACGAAGTATCAAAAAAACGACTAGATCTCTTTCAAAATAATTTTCTATGAAAGTTCACATCGTGTTGTCCATCATATTGATTTTAGATTAGTGGGGGCGACGCATATTTTATCACTTTTAAAATGTCTCTTCCGTGAACTTTTCAGTTTGGAACAAAATTATATTAGAAACAAGATCATATGAAAGAATATATTTTTAATCTCATTTCTAAGTGTGGGGAAACCCCAAAATTTGTTATTTATTCTCTTGTGCAAATCTTAATGCCGTTCAGAGTATACATCTACTTACCAAGTTTTAACAGTACAGTTCTTATAAATTAAGAAATAATGATTGACATACAGACGGACGGACATAAAGACGTGACAAATATATAGATTCTGTTTTGTACCATTTGGCACCGGAACCCTAAAGAAACAACGGCATACTTTCGTATGTTGTTATGTTATATCAATAATTATTACAATAAACAATAAACAAGATGATATAGGTCTTTATTTGGCATAAATAAAACTTATACAATATAAATAATTATATAGGGAGTGTTTATTTTAATGATTAAAAATATGTCAACTGTGTTTCAATTAAAAGTTGTAAATTTAATAGTTAAAGGGCCGGTTTCACTCACCACTTGCTGATAAAGCACCTTTTAGGAAATATGTCCCTAGTCTGGCAGATATGCTACTAGTTTTGGTTTCACAGGCCTCAGGAGTGACTATGTAGCTGCATTAATCGTTAGACGGTATTAACTACCAGCTAACTGTCTGAAATTTGTATCCGTGACTGATATAAAAATATTGTAAATAACGCTTTTTAACTTCACTGTATTAACGGGTTAGGTTTAAATAATCTAGTGCTTATGGAATTCTAAATATTGCAGATTGAGTTGCAGAACTCAAATTAGCAATATACACTCACCTGCACAATTAACCGCCCACCCTGTATTTCTTTCAATTTTCAGAAATCGCTGAACAAAAATCACTTTTTATAGGTGTTTCGTTAAAAACAGCTTTTAAGGGAATAGTAAACAACAAAAGTATAGAAAATAAGTCGTTTATCAAAAAATTGTTAACATAAATCAATTTTCCTAACATTTTCAAAAAAAACTTTAACATTTAAATTATGAAAATCTTGTTTAAATCAAAAGAAAAAAGACGATTAATAACGGGTATTTCCACTCCTGGCTCCATATATGGTCCCATATATGCTCGATTGGGTTAAGATCGGGACTTTGTGCAGGCCACGGTAAAACTGGAACCCCCACCTCATTAAGGTATTCATTTACAAGTCTTGCTGTACGGCAACGTGCATTGTCATGCATTAATCTAAAGTTGTCACTAATGAATGGTGCAAAAGGCACGACATGATCTTGAAGAACTTCTTCCACGTACCTTTGAGCGTTGACACTGCCTCTATTGAACACAACAAGATCGGTACGACCCTCATAAGAGATGGCTCCCCAAACCATTATGGACCCTCCTTGGTAACCCACTGTTTGGGTTATAGTGCATGGAGCGAACCTTTCATTTCGACGTCTGTACACTCGTTGACGTCCATCAGGACCTTTTAAGGCAATTCTACTCTCATCTGAGAATAGCACGTTCTTCCATTCCTCAACAGTCCAGTGAGCATATTCTCGCGCAAAATCAAGTCTAGCTGTACGGTGTCGTGGGAGTAGTAGTGGGGCGCGAGCTGGACGGAAAGCCCTCAGATTTTGTTCTGACAGTCTTCTCCTAATGGTTCGTTCACTCACACTAACATTTCTAATCTCAAGAAGGCACGTACTAACTTCAGGAGCGGTGGAAAAGCGATTTCTTAACACGTTACTGACAATGAAGCGGTCATCTCGAGCTGATGTGCATCGATGTCGGCCTTGACCTGGCCTGCGGGTGTATAAACCTGTCTCCCGAAAACGTCTGATGGCATCCCGTATTGTTGTTCGAGGTACACCCATTGTGAGAGCGATGCGACGTTGGCTGTAACCAGCATCAGCTAAAGCAACTGCCCTAGCTGCACTAGTTGCATCAAGAGGCATTTTTTTACAGTTAACACTATACAAAACACTACATTATACTTGTACAGTCGCACTATATGAAAAAAAATAAAAAATAACAGGAAATAATAATACGGCAACACGACTTCAAAAATGGCAAAGAACGACTAAATTTAAAAACAATGCGGTGACACAAATTCAGAGAATCGGACATTCAGATTAATGACTTTAGTGTTTAATTTTTTTGCCAGAGTAGACCTGACAAAACAACTGATAAGCCATAGTCAAGGTAAACAAGCCATGTGTCGATTAATATAGATGGGCGGTTAATTGTGCCGGTGAGTGTATATTACCAGTCTATTACACAATGACGGCTCCAGCTTAACGTACCTTCTGTTATTATTTAAAAATTAAAAAAAAATAACAAGGCTACTATATGTTTAAATTTAAAAAAAATATTATTAAATCAATAAATATCCGCTTTTAGCACATATCCCTTACATACTAAACAATAAATACAATTTAAAGACAAAGCACGTTATCCATCTTGATTTTGCAACTGCTTGAGTTGCTTCAGCACTGTATCCAAAAGCTTTCTTCTGTCCCTCTCATTCTTCTTCAAGACGGAGAAGACGGAAGACTTTTGTTCAGCTTCCTTCAACTTCTCCAGCAGGGTTGCGGCGTCTCTTGGAGTTACCAGCGCGTACTTCCCGCCCTCGATGCCAACGTCGTGGAGGTACGAAGACCAGTCCCAGCCAGTTATTAGGTCTAGAAGTTGTCTGGTAATAAAAAAAATATAATTACATATTTATTGTTATGCGAAATATATATTTATAATTATGATGAATATCTATATCCTTCTATTACTATATACTTGATTTGCGAAAATGCGTTTCGCAAATCAATAATTCGCTATTACTATATACTTGATTTGCGAAAATGCGTTTTATGTCGTCAATAGTATTTTAAGCCATAAAGAACTTATCCTCCCCGAATTATAAAAAGAAATGCAAGAATTATTAGTATATGTAACATTATTAGTATATGTAACATAACTTCAATTTAATTTTGCATAATTATTTAAAAAACATTTTTCCTACAAAATTTGTATTTTGTCGGTTACGGTAATATAGGTATAAAGGCTTGATATATATAAAAGTTAAACTCTCTCATAAATCCTACTGAGCAAATATCTCCGACACACTCCCTCACTCTCTCTCTCTCTCTCCCACCTCAAACTGGCAAAGTGCTCGAGCAGCTCTCCCTCCTTCAACCCGGGCACGGGCTCGCCGGCCGCGAACTGCTCGCACTGGATGACGTCCAGGTCCAGCTGGTACAGCGCGCCCGACGACACCTGCCGCACGGCCGGGTCCAGCAGCAGCTGGCGCAGGCGGCACGCGATGCGATTGGTCGCCGCGCGCACTGCTGCCACGCTGTTGACGCACGAGTGGATATTATGTTTTTTTGTCTTCACAAAAATATAAAAAAATAATAAATTTAAAACATATCAGACAAACATGACAACATATTTAAAAAGAAGAATAAAATATTACTCATCAATTGACATATTTCTAAATGAATTATGTTACTAAGATACACGATATATACCTTGTACATATCAAGGTGCAGAGAACTTAGTACCAAGACACTCCATTCTTCTTTTTCCCTATAAATTTAAGACTTTGCACTTTAAGAGGCGGAACTCAACACCACACATAGTCATACCACAACAAAGAAATGAAAATAACTCATTACCTCAATGAAAGTTGAAAAAAAAAATGATGTATAGCCGGAATCGAACCTTGAACTACCACTTAATAATAGTTGCAAGTGCACAATGGATTATTTAGTTAGGCAACACTTAAACAAAAAAAAAATATACCGTGCTCTCTCCGGCAGCTGCTCTAGAGACGTCAGTACTCCAGAGAGATAGCTCAGCATGTCTGTGACGAAGGAGGACGCTTGTCCGCTTGGCTCCACTGCAACAGTAATGTAATTTTTATTATTTTATTTAACTTCACGCTTTATTCCGCAGAGCATGGGCAGATGAAAGTGCAGGAACCTTTGGAACCTAGTGTTAAGACACTCCGTTGCCGGCTTTCCGATTCAACAATGTGGCGGAGCTCAACGCCGCGTATACCTAGTTGCCAGAACGAAGTAAATGGAAATGATATAAACCATTCTCCTTGAGCAGAAATCGAACCCACAAACCATCGTGTTTACAGGCAGATGACGACGATGGTCCTATATAAAATAGAACAAAAATATACATTAAACGTGTTTCTCATCTATCCATCCATACATAAGTCAGTTTGAACCTCACAAAACTATTTATATAGTTTACGCATACAATAACTTTGAGGACATCAAAATGTATTGAGACTAGTAATCTGATGAGACAAAATATATTGTTATCCAGCAGTAATCACTCAATTTGTGGACGTGATCTGAAACGAATTTATATAACAATGTACAAGAAATAAATCTCACCAAGTAACCAGTCATAATTTTCGAGATCCAAAAATTCATCAACTTTCTTTTCTAGATTTTCGCATATTTGCTGTTCGGCGTCATCTCTGGCCGCCTGGAACATACTGCCTGCTGCCTGAAAATAAAAAAATAAATAAAAATAAACCTTATTGCTTTATAATTTTAAGTTCAATATGTTTCAAATCTCGCTTCAATATGTTTTTTTTAAATATTCCGTACTAGTAACTCACTTGTGTAGTAACAAGTTCTGATCCAGTTATGTTACTAATAAATTCGTATAGGAAGGACGTAGCATCCTCCAGATACTGCGTATCTACAATAATCTGCAAACAAACAGAAATATTACACTTCAATTATTAATATAATATTAGAAAGGCAAAACAATGTCAAAAGCTGTACAGGATAACAAGTTTAACAAGTGAAAGTTCCATAGCAGATTAGTTTTTGTAGCTTCACGCCTTATCCCGCATATAACGGGGTAGGCAGAGAGAACAGCAGGAACCATAGGAACTGGCCTAGCTGCCTTAGCATAGGAAAATAACCCATAGGAACCCATTTCTCGGTATTGAAAACATCGCTTATCGAGATATAAAAAATGGAATGAAAAGAAAATCTACGTGCCGTAGCAAAGTAAATTCAAATTTACAAATTCAAGTTAATTTATTCCAAATAAGAATACATGATTCATTTGAACGTCAAAACATTACCACCGGTTCGCTAAAATTAATGTCTCAGACCTGAGAAGAACCGGCGCAAGAAATTCAGCGGGACATTTTTTTCTATATGGTCATATAATTTTATAAGTTATTCATTCTTGATAATGACACATTTGAAACAAACTGGAGCGAGTTTTTCATTACCAAGATGTGTTGTCATTTAAAAAATCATTCATTAGGAATTGGAAAGGAAAGAATCCATCTTGACGGACAAGAGGACCGTCGTAGTACAGAGGCGTAAGCGTCCACCTATAAATGCGACGGTTTAAGGGTTCCATTCCCACTGGAGAAGATGAAAATAGAAAAATATGTAATTTCCATTTTCTTCACTATGGAAAGTGAGTTCCGCCACTCAACACGCAATGCCTCGAAAAAGGCGGAAAGCGGGGACGGAGGAAGCACAACAGGGACTAAGCAACGGAGTGTCTCAACACTAGGTTCATATAGTTGGTGAAGCTCCCTCTGCCGACCCTGCAAAGCGTCAAGCTTAATAAAAACAATCCATCTACCCGCTACTCGCGTGGCCCCACCTGCACTAGCTGCATGAGCGGCAGCGGGCGGCGGAACAGCGCGGACAGGCAGCCGGTGAAGGAGCGGCCCAGCAGCAGCGCGGCGGAGTGGCGCGCCGCCGCCGCCCTCCTGCCCCCGCCCAGCCCCAGCCCCGCGGAGTACTTCAGCCACGCGTAGATGAACTCCTTCACCTGTACGTACACCGCCGGGACGATTGTCGAGAACGGGAACCTATGCGGGATGTTTACTTTTTATTTTGTTATTACGCTATCGTTGAGAACGGGGACCTACGCGGCATGTTACGTATATAGGTTATTATAGGGTCAGTCTTTCTAGTTATAGGTAAATATCGTATACACAATGTGTTCGATGATACGTAAAGTATGAGAACGGCATGTTTACTTATGTTTATTCTAATGTTATACGCATATAATCTTTCTAGCTATGAAAGTCGTATACACAGTGTGTTTCATGATACTTTCAAGTATAAGTTAGTTTAAAGTTTTACATAAATGTTTCATTTTTTTACGTGAAAAAATAGGTACAAGTAGATGAAAGTAGGTGAGACAGTGAATTATAAGTGCAAGCAAACCAAATGAAAAGTCATATCTTAAAAATGTGCCTGAATTAGATTATGTGAAGAAAAATTACTATACAAATTAGATAATTAATAACTTTTCGTAAGGGATAATTTAATGGTTAACATTTTCCGACAAAAAAAAACGCTGCTTGGAGTTCCTCCAACTGGAGAACATGGAGAACAAGATCAAAACATTATATATATAGTAACGACATTAACAAAAATTAATTAGATACATATATTCAATAAACTTACTTCCTGGGAAAAGGTTGTGTTTCAAGTTCATCCCCATCATATGGGAACGTGTCCATTACACCATCATATTGCTCTTGATTTTCAACCTGTAATGTCAATAATGATTAATATTTGTTACATAGTCACTTAATTAATTTTAAAATAATGTTTATTACAATAATTTAAAAAGATTTTTTTATTGAATATTAATTTTCAATTGAATAAAGTCAATATTTTAATATTGTTTTTGCTTCACGCTTTATCCCTCGCGAGGGCGCCCACTGGGAACTCATTCCTCCAGTATTTCTCAATCTGTTTTGCAAGGTCAACCGAGACCTCCCTTAACCTCTCTTATCACTTACATGAGTCATATTATTTTTAAAGAAGAAAATACATTAATTCAATTGGAATATGACTATATATAATAAAACAATATATAATATAACAATATATAAATTAAACAATACCTCGATAGGTACAAACGAGGCGTTATCTAGAATATCTCTAAACACAACGACCCATCTTTGCATGAGCACCTCAGTGTAGTGCTCCGCCATCTCTTGCAGTAATAGTGGCAGAGGATCAGTTGGTAATCCGTAACATCTGCAAATAGAAATATTTGATTTAATATATAACCCGTCTATCGGTAAACGTGACGGTTTGTGGGTTCGATTCCCACTCGGGGGAAAATGAAATTTTGCGACGGTTTGAGATTTCGATCTGACAACTAGGCTAAGCGCGGCGTTGAGTTCTCTCCGTTGAGTTCTTCCGTCACTCAACACGCAATGGCTCGAAAATGTGGCAAGCGAGTGCCATAACACTACCTTTCAACAGTTCCTGAGGTTTCCTCTGCCTATCCTGCTATGTTCGGAATAAAGCGTGAAGCTGAAAAAATGTGTATTAAAATATATTATTTGAAAGTAATATATTTCAATACACAATTTTTTTTAGTAAATATATTTTTTAAATCTCGACGGCATAGAAGCAACTAAAATAACCAAAAAAGTATAACTAAGTAAGTATTCTTAAAAAAAAGATTTCCTGACACATTTAATGACTAGCCTATTAGATAAATGATGTGGGCAGATGGAACATAGGCAGTGTTAAGACACTCTTCACCAATTTCCAAGTCGTGTTGAGCGGCGGCACTCAACGCTGCTCTTTATCTTTTTACCAGAGCATAAAAACAAAAATAATTCATCTCCTAATGTGTAAATCAAACCCTATCATACTATATTCTTTTGTAAAAAAAAATAAAAATTAAAACACAGTATACTAAAGAACGCATTCCTTAGTAGCAAGAGAGCTTGGATGGTTTCCACGAGGCGCGGGTTCACATTTTCTTATAACCCCTTTAAATATTTTTTAACATAAATGTGAAATTTACACTTAAAAAATTATAAAAAGATAAAATATCACTTCTAGCATCGTTTCATTAAAAAAAATATAAAACTCACTTTAAAGCATCAATAAAGAGCACAATCTGGTGTTTGATACTCAGCATAAGCGTTGGATCAGTTATCAATGATGTATTAGTTCTCAATGTGGAAGCCACTTTTGTTACTGCCATGCTCCATGTATCCAGGAGCCAGTCCTTGGAGACCAAACCAGCTCCAGTGGCGAGGAGGTGTTCCTCCAAGATGAAGAAGCCCAATACGGCACTGAGATAGCTTTTCATATTTTGTATTGAGTCATGGAGGTTGCCTGATGATGGAATTAGTACCAGACGAGCCTGTTGTTTTCGTTGTGCTCTAAAATTATAATTTTGTATTAATATATAAAGTTTCTTAACTACATACCAAAGTTAAACTATACATAGTTAAAGTATATGTAATTTGAGGACTGTCGTGGCGCAGAGGTGTAAGCGTCTGCCTGTAAACGCGACGGTTTGAGGGTTCAATTCCCACTCGGGGAAGATGGATTTTTCTATTTCCATTTTCTTCGCTCTGGCAAACAAGGCAAAGCGCGGCGTTGCGTTTCGCCACTCAACAAGCAATGCCTCGAAGGCGGAAAGCGGGGATGGAGAAAGCAGGGACTAAGCAACGGAGTGTCTGAACACTAGGTTCCTATAGTTCCTGCAGTTCCCCCTGCCTACCCTGCCATGTGCGGGATAAAGCGTGAAGCTAAAAAAAAATTGTTATTCCTATCATACTAAATGTGGGAGAAGTCAGTGGAGATATATGGTACTAAATAAACTAAAATTAACTAAAAATTATTGCTATACATGTTTGCAAAGGCTTGTTTATGTGATATATGTACCTAAAAATTATTAACAGACTGACAGACTTACAACAAAGTAGTACAGATTACCTATAATGGTTTTGTTTTAAATGTAATCTTAATATTAAATATAAAGCCTTATTTCCAACCCACATAGATAACTTTTTTATTTTACATTATAAATTATAGCTATTACTTAGTTTTAGCTTATTATGATATAAATTTTTCACATATTTTTTTTATTTTAGGAACGCAAAGTTGGGTATAATAGACCTCCATTATTTTATTGAAAATTTCTCTTGTATTTAGCCTTCCGAAACCATTCTTTCCTGTTATGTTCTTAATATCATAGCTATTCTCCTTTTAACTCAATATTTGAAACATATATAATAATAATACTAACATGGTATTATGGTATAAAATCTATAAATATTATATTTTTATAACAATTTTACCTGTAATATTGTACAAAATCATTTTTAGCACCAAGGACACTGTGTATATGTAAGCATCTGTGAAGTGGACTGAAGTCTACCAGCTCATGAGGACATTGCGGCCCACTATTTTCTTTACTTGTTGCACCTAATGATTCTGTTAACAAAATATACATAAAATTAATTTTACTGAAATTTATATAATACATTAAACATCAAAGGAATTCTAAACATGAGTTTTGTGGGTTTGATTTTTGCCTGAGGAAATTATTCTATATACAAAACATATTCCAATTACCCGATATATCAGGATTATTAGCAAACAATTGAGGAATTCAATTGCCTGCTAATAAATGAAGCAAAGCCACTTTAACTTCCTATTTTGAAAGAAATACTTTCTTTAACATTTATTGCAGAGTAGTAACTTACTATACATAATAGATATAAAAATAAAAATATATGTTATATTATTGTAAATCTTACAAAAGACATAGGACTGAATTTAATACTAAGGATGTAATTTATCATTTCTGAGTAAATTTTGAATTTTTTAAAGAAATGCTTCAATAATTTGGTGAATATTAATCTGTAGATGATTATACCTTTTTTATTTTTCACAATATTTTCTAAGCTCCTCCCAAGCATCTCTTGGGTTTGTTTAAAAGCCATAGCACCAAC
This sequence comes from Dione vanillae, assembly GCA_037178615.1. Taxonomy (NCBI): domain Eukaryota; kingdom Metazoa; phylum Arthropoda; class Insecta; order Lepidoptera; family Nymphalidae; genus Dione; species Dione vanillae. The sequence goes on from JAZFAU010000088.1 coordinate 2,295,954, forward strand.
CTAAAATGATACGCACTATAAATAATATGAAATTAATGTAAATTAATTGAAATTGAATATTGTCATTCTGGTTACTTTAAAATGTCACAAACATAATTAAATCTTTTTTATCTGTAGTTTGCCTCACAATACAATATTCCACTATGTCTTCATTTTTCAATGGTTAATAAAAAATAACAGATACCTTTCTTAAAGAATGTAACTTTTATAAACAAATAAGTAAGCACTACGGCCTAACTATTACCTGAGGACTTAATTTTCTAATATTTTCAAGGAAATCTCTTAAGTCTGCCATAGATGCATCTTGTATTGCCTGTCTAAGCCGTGGAATGTCAGCCGATATTTGTGCACACCATTTGTAAGGACCTACCCGAGGTAATAACACATGTTCTAACTGTTCTAAAGTTTTTAGTGCTGGGTAGTACCTGTTAAATATATTGTTATATAAAGAATTCACAATAATTATTAAAATAAAAAAATCTAAATTTATTATTCAAATTTCATGTAATATTATTTTAAATAATAAAAATATATCAAAAATAATATTTAGAAAATAATTAAAACTAATAAAAACAAAGTGTATATACCTCTTTGCTTCAACTTGAGTCTTAAGTTTTGAATAAGTGGTTAACAATGGCAGACATAATTCCATTTTTTCTATGGTGGATGCAATGTTTAATTCCACTCTACGGGCTCTAATCAACTCTTCAGCTTGAGTACAAAGACCTTGTAAAAATATGAATTATTATTGCTATGTAATTATATAATTATTGCTATGTAATTATATTAGATTTTTTATAAGATTCACTAAATTTTTCTATATTTGCAATTGTATATATATTTCTTGCTTAATGAAGTTTCATTATATGAGAAGACTAAATATTCTTATTTATTAGAAATACAAATTATTTGGCATACTTTCAGTAGATTCCTTCACATTTGCATCTACATTTGATATCTCCGCATGTAGCTCTTCAGCATGTGAGCGGACTTGCAAAAGTTCTCTTATTGAATCTATAAAACCCTGAAATAAAAAAAAATAATTAAATCATAATTCACAATCATATATCATTCTGGATGTAGATTGATGGTTTACCTGATAATAGAAATTACATAATTTTTCAATTTCTTTATCATGCTGTTGGATTCTATCATCTAATTGTTGTACAAATGCTTCATGTCCTCCCTCACCTTCATAAACCGATCTAAATGCTGGCCCCCAGTAATCATCTATGCCTTCAATTTCCTAAAAAGTTTAAATAACGTAACTTACTTACATAAATTTTCTATATACGACTTATAAAATGAAATTTACATTTCCATTTATGTAAAAAATTCTATAGTATAGGAGCCTTTATAAATATTACATCAACCCACTATTTATTTTTGAGGGCGTTAAAGCATACCTGTATTGTAGCGTTAGTCATTTTTAAAATTGCGAACAATGACTGTTGTTTAGAAGTTTAAATATGTAAATATTTTACTTTAAACATAGATATTTTACATTATTTTTTATCAAACATATGAAATAAAAAGAGCGTAATGTATGTATCAAAACAATTTCAATTCAGTTTTACTGATTTTGACATTTGTTAACAACTTTCAATATGACCGGACAGATAAACTACATGAGTATAATGTAACTCTTCAGTAAAACATAGTTAAAAAAATAGTAATATAATTTGTACACTAATAAAAAACCAGCAATTGAAACAAAATGAATTAATTAAAATAGTAGTTCAGTTCAAAAATAATATAAGCCACATTCATTCTTCTAAATTTAACTACTTATTGCTAGTGTAATATTGACTAATAACTTCATTTTATCATATATGTTTTTTCTATATTTCACTTCTTTTAAGTAGCTTGTCTAAAATTTAAAAAAAGGCAATGTACATGTACCGCTTAAGGTAAGCTATATAGTATGGTAGATTTTAATATTACTTATTTAGTTGCAATATTTAAAGTCAATTAATGATGTATTTGGCTTTACTTTAAATATCGCGGATTGATTTCAGAGATAGCAAAATAAAAAAATATTGTTTAATATAATTTCAATAATGATTAAATTACACATTTAAAGGATTTTCATTACGTAATGCATAAAATTTAAACTTCTGCAATTTATCATTTAAATACTGATGTTGCAAGATACGAACAATATTTTTACCTATATATTAGAAATAAACATCGTGTTACGAAAAATAACGACTGCAAATGACGTATTTTGATGTGTAATGTATATAATTTGTAGTATTTTTCTTTGATTATCCGTTACATTGATTGATGATCTAGTTAAATTCTATTTAGTACATTGTGTTTTATTAACAGTGTTTAAGTATTAAAATAAATTTTACACCGCTCGTGGCAAAATTTACCCGAATGACAACATACTGCTGCATCTGCCAAATAGCTAAGTGCCAAATCAATCTGCCAAATTATTCCGCAGAAGCGGTAGAAGTGAGTGCGTCCTGATTTATAATTAATTAGAATTAAATTGCGTATAATTTTTTATCGCAAAAATTTAAACAAATCCATGTGGCGTACATTTGTTTAAATATACATTTTTATTAACTCATTTACATTGATATACAGAGGTCCCGCAACCATGGCTCACTGTATTAGAGTTTTGCATGGCCAAGTAAGTATAAAAATTTCTTTACTTTTACACGTGGAATCCTAAAATAATGTATTAAATATCTCCTTAGTGTATGTATTTACTACATATATTATTTATTTACGATACTATCAATTAAACAAAATAAAGATATCGCACTTGAATGAATAGGTCATAAAAGGTAAAATAAACAAATTAGGGTCAATAAGAGTTAGACGTGCCTATAACCGGATCTTATTTATTTAAGTTATCGTAAATATAAATTAATTTAAAGATGATTATTGCCAAAACTCTGAACCAAGTGAATTTATTTTAGGGTAGCAGGACGAGGACAGCACTCGTGGAAATTCAGAAAAGATGTTTCAGCGTGTCTCCCCTTACTGCCGCTGCGGCTCAGGTACTTAAAAATACAAAAAAAGTGATATTTATAATGATTTTAGTGGTATTGTAACACTGTTATGTAATCAAAATGAAACTGAAAACTTGGTCTGAAACACATCTTTCAACTTGGAACTTATAATATTGCGTTTATATTTTAGGTGGCTATGTCGAAATTCGACAAAGCTCCCTTGCCATACGAAAACTTGACCAAAAACCTAGAGATTGTGAAGAAGAGGTTAGGCCGTGATTTGACCTTGTCTGAAAAGGTGTTATATTCTCATTTGGATGACCCTAAAGGCCAGGTGAGTGACAATAATATTTTTTCTTTTCATTATTATTTTTTAGTATTCTTATAACTCTTTTTTACTTTTTATATAACTACCTATTTTATTTTCAATAAATATGTTTCATTAAGAAAACAATAAGATTTGTATACATAATTATGTCAAAACAAATCAAGAACATATGTTGGGCATATATTGTGAGTGCTAATCAATTTAGCATTACCTAGCTAATATAAATAACTTTAACATACAATTTAAATTCATTTACTATGATGTAATTTTTTTGTTTAAATAAACAATAATACATACCCACAAAAACCAAAAAAAATACTATGTTATATAACTGAATTTTACATACGTTTTTGTGATTATAATATTAAAAAATATATTTTAAATAGGAAATCGAAAGAGGCACAAGCTACCTTCGTCTCAGACCAGACCGAGTGGCTATGCAAGATGCGACAGCCCAGATGGCCATGTTACAATTCATCTCCTCTGGATTACCAAGAGTTGCTGTACCTTCTACAATCCATTGTGATCACTTGATTGAGGCACAAATTGGTGGTGATAAAGATTTGGCTAGAGCTAAGGTAACTTATTTTTTAGTTTTGTTTATAGCACCTTATGAATGAGGTGGTGTTTTAATTTTAGAAGTAGGGTTTCTTTTTTATTTTGTATTTTAATTTAAATATATATAAAAATAAAATAGAGTATTACTTTTTTTGACACATTCTAAAAAAATAAAATTTAATTTCTTATTGAATTCTTAGGATATCAACAAAGAGGTATACAAATTTTTGGAAACAGCTGGAGCTAAGTATGGTGTTGGTTTCTGGAAGCCCGGTTCTGGTATCATCCATCAGATCATTTTGGAAAATTATGCCTTCCCTGGTCTTCTTATGATTGGTACTGACTCGCACACACCTAATGGAGGTGGTCTTGGAGGTCTTTGCATTGGTATGTATTATTTACATAAGTATTGTTGTAAATAAACTTTATTGCTTTAATGTTACATTATTTCTTTATAATGAATTTTATTAAAAAAATGTACAAAAAAATATCGCATCACTTAAAAATATTTTAAAAATAACAATAAAAAGATATCATCTAAATATTTTTTTATATAAATTTTAATTCTTAGGTGTTGGTGGTGCCGATGCTGTGGATGTAATGGCTAACATTCCATGGGAATTGAAATGCCCCAAAGTTATTGGTGTTAAACTAACAGGTATGTTATTACAATTCAGTATAATTTTGTTAACAATATCTTTTTCTCTCTCTCTCCTTAATATCTTTTCTTCTCTCTCTTTAATATCTTTTTCTGACTAAATGTCTAATTGTTGTTGCATGTTCTTTACATATTATGACATTGGCAAAATTATTTGTGATTAATTCAAAAGGCCTACCTTATAGAATTGAACAAAGAAACTCCCTGTATTTCATAGATATATAAGCTTTAAGAAATACATTTATAGAATATTAATATTTAGTAGAATTAAACGCAAAGTAGCTACATATAAACAGAAGTAAATGAAAAGAATTTTATACTAGTGAAATCATTTGTATCAGGTTTAAATTCTCAGATGTAAGTACTTATTGAATTACACCAACACATTAAGATGAAACGCAACAACTCAATAATAAATATCAAAAATATAAGATATAATTCAGTACATTTGATTCGTCATATTATTATCTCATACACATGTTATCAACCTGCGTGAATTGATATAAAATACACAAATATTGTCGTCATAGCGTTTTTTTATCTATGTTTAAATCAGCATCTGCATAATATATTACATAGAGATGTATATGAAATGACTTTGATTGATTAATGTTTAAGGTTATATGTAAGTCCTTTTGATTTTACAGTTCCAATGATACATACATACATGAAAATATTTATAATAATCAACACTTATATTAAACAATTGTATGTTTAGCTTAACTTTTGAAGGTATTATTTCTAACATTATCAAGCATAATACGTATTGCATAGAGTCTGACAAATATTAAATAAAAATTAATAGTGATTTTCTTTTTAAATATATTTAATTGTATTAAAAAAATATTTAAAACGTGTTAAAATAGCATAAACCAAAAATTTTACGAATTTTCAAATAATTTGAACGCATTCAAATATCTTATAAAAACGTAATCTCTAATCTCTATGATGTTAAAAACGAAAAGAATGTACGTGCGTCTTGTATTTTATCTGTAGGTACGTGTCCTAAGTAAATAAATAGATTATTTGCTCAAGTGTTACTTGGCTATTCGTAACACTGCGTTGAGTTGAGGTTTATTTTTTAATATTTGTTATCTTTCTAAGACTACTTTTTAGTTTTTAGTAGACATTCATTCAGTATTAAATTTTAATACTTGCCCTGTTGTATATTTAAATAATATACATTAGTCACAAAATAAATAAAAAAAATTCAAAAATGTTAGTAAATTAGCTTGACTAGCTTATATCGGCTGCTTTGTTTAAGATGGAGGTTAAAATACAATTCTGTTATAATATTTTAGGCGTCTCGAAGTCTTTTTAACACGCTTTTTTTTCGTGTTTCTTCATCTATTCTGTCTTTTTATATTCAATTAACTTGAAGTAACATAGGTTGTATTACATCAAGTTAATTAAAATAAGCCTAGCCTTATATTGCGTAGGCTAGCCTTATATTACGTAGTTATAAATACATCACGTCGTTTATTTTCAGGAACATATATGCCATATTATGTTAAACAAAAAAAGTAATATTTATCTTTGAATAGTGTGTATAGTGTTTTAGTAATAAATAAAAACAAAAATAGATTTTTAAATTAAATTTTCATTAGTTGTTTATAAGAAAGTAATAGTTTAAATTAGCCAAATTTATTTTGAAGCTTATACCGTCGTATTAAAGTTTAAAATACAACACGTGTACTAATTGCGCGATTGCATAGATAAGCCGAGTTATAAATAGAAAGATATTTTTGCATGGACGATTGCCAAAGTCAGAATGTCATTGATTCTACGAGAAGAATCTTGCATATTGTAAATTTAGTGAGAAAAATGGTTAATTTTACAGCATAATTTAATTCTACATATTATAACCTTTTTACATTTTAAATTTACCAGAAATGGCGATTTGGTGGTTTTTATTAATTCGAAATAATTTATATAATTTTAAAAATTTTAGTAAAAATGTTTTGCTTCTTAACAAAATATCTTAATACGGGTCGTCTTTGCCTACACGTGTTTATTAACTTATATATATGTATATATAATTTTAAATGTGTTAGTCATTATGGAGATCACAGGTTATGAAATTTGTACTCATTAATATATTGTTATAAGATATGATTACCGCAAACGTTAGATACTGATATACTAGAATATTATGAATAAACGTCTCGACGTACCAATAAATAATACTGAATATCATAATTACAGTAAGTATTATAATTACATGCGCATGCGCTTTGTTTTTTTATTATAATATTTTATTATAATATTTTTTAGGGACGGTGAAGTTGGATTTTTTTGTGAAAAGATAAAATTTTCGACAAAAAGGGCGCTTAAATGTCAAGCAAATTCAATTGGCATGTGTAGAATTTGTTCAAACAATTATCAAATGAACTGTTCACGTTTGAACATCGGCGATATTTTTCACCAATCTGCCTTTTCAAGGTCTTTAAAATGGTACCAAAAGTAAATTTCTGTGTTGAAACTCGACTCTCTAAAGTGTCCTCAATTGAAAAGCTTCCACAAATAATATATAATGATAATGATAAAATATAATTTTTATATGCACTTTGATACTGTAGGTGGATGAACGTATTTCTAGTTATATGAAAAGGTTTTATGTTGTAATTAATAAGATTTATATTCATAGGTTTTCTATTAAAATCAGTTTTCTTGTACTATTGTTTTTTTTTAAATATACCTAATGTGTAAATATAAATAAGGCTTAAATTCCCTTGTATTCGGTTTATTAAATATTGCTTACTTAACTTTTTTTAATCTTTTTTATTTAGAGATTTTTGAAGTAAATAGAAACCAAAATGTCAGTGCCATTAATAATTAACAATTGATTATAATCATAGTAAATATTTTATTACTAATAGTGCCAATAGGCCATCGTGGCACAGTAGAACAGCGTCTGACAGTAAACACGATGGTTATCGGTTTGATTCCTGCTTAGTGATATAAATTATTTTTCTTGCTTGCTTGATATAGCATTATGCGTTGAGTTCCGCCACTTATATATCGAATTTGGTTAGAAACGGTCTTAATACTAGGCCATATTTGCCTACTCTAAACTAGCTAGTATAAAAATGGTAATTTTTTCCACTCACAGCAATAATATGTCATGTAATTTATGTAGATTGTAGATTGATCTCGACGGTATAGTGTCGTATTGTGCGATGCGATACGCGCTATCACATGACGTCTAAATGAAGTCAATTACAGCACTCAAGACATGGCGATTGTATGTAGAGCAAATAGTAATTTATCTTTTCTATTATTTGTTGTTAAAGTAATTTATATAGTGCTTTACTAGCATAAATATATAACTCCGTTCTTTAAATAACATAATTACAACAAAAACCTTAAATTTAGTCAAATAATTTAAACAAAATGGTGTGTTTTTACATTTTTTTTTTTTACAATCACTTTGAAGTAATTAATAACAACTTGTTTTGTCTCAGTGAAAGACTAAAGACATTTTTTCATACTATGATATAATAAAAGATAATACCCTAAGATAATTTTCCGTTGTTGATTTTATAACACATGAAAATTTGATAACGACGTAATTAGTGTAGCAAAACGCACTGCACGATTATTTGACGTTTTTAGTAGAAATAGCTAGATATGTGCATATTGTGGAATGTAATACTTATATATAATTATTTTTTTGCTTTTAATGTTTATATATTTAATAAAAATAAAATGGCCAAGCAAGGTTTACTGAAGGTTTCTTGATCTTTTATTTATATTGAATGAATGTGAAAGAATGAACTCGTAGTCGATTAGTTCTTACATAGTTCTTATATTTTCAAAGCAAAACAATATACACTGTTTGCATATATATATATATATATATATATATATATATATATATATATATATATATATATATATATATATATATATATATATATATATATATATATATATATATATATGTATATATGTATATATATATATATATATATATATATATATATATATATATATATATATATATATATATATATATATATATATATATATATATATATATATATATATATATATATATATATATATATATATCAATTATTTATGCATAATCGAAACTTACCATATCACCCTCTTCCAGGTCAGCTCAAGGGCTGGACAAGCCCCAAAGACGTTATATTGAAGGTAGCCGGCATCCTCACAGTGAAAGGTGGTACTGGCGCCATCGTCGAATACCATGGACCCGGTGTGGACTCCATCTCTTGCACGGGAATGGCCACTATTTGCAACATGGGTGCTGAAATCGGTGCCACTACAAGTGTAAGTGTAGATTTGTTAACTTTAAGATTCTAGATCTTTTTGATACAAAGTTTAGGTTAGGTTAGGTTAGGCTTTTATCTGGTTTATCCGTATTATATTTCATAATTGATTAAATAATGCTGATAATTATAGTTTTTGGCTATTGTACAATTTAATAACTGACTGAAGCACGAGGGTTATGGGTTCAAACCCCACTTGGGTTAATAAATTTTTGAGTCCTACTTATACTTACTTCCCAATAGAGAAAGAAACAGAGTTAGATCTCTCTATCTGTTTATGTGAATTTAAAACAAAATTATTTTATTTTGTATAAATAAATAAAATATAAAAATATAATACTTACACAAATATTACTTCTCAACCATATTAGGTGTTCCCTTACAACAACCGTATGGAGGCGTACTTGAAATCCACCGGCCGCCACGACATCGCCTCAGCTGCAAACTCCTACAAGAACCTCCTCACTCCCGACCCTAAGGCGCCTTATGATCAGGTAAAATAATATAATTTTTTTTTAGCTTCACGCTTTATCCGGCACATGGCAGGGTAGGCAGAGGGAACTGCAGTGACCATACGAACCTAGTGTTAAGTCACTCCGTTACTTAGTCCCTGCTTACTCCGTCCCCGCTTTCCGCCGTAAAAAAAAAAAATCTTCCCCGACTGGGAATCAAACCCAGAAACCGTAGCGTCACAGGCAGACGTTGCGCCTCTGCGCCACGACGATAAATTTTAAATTCTTAAGAATTATTTCATAAATTCATTAAAGTTTACATGTTATTTTGAAAGAATACGGGCGGTTTAAATTTACATTTTAAATTGATAGAAACACAATGTTGTTTTATCTATATTTGCAAACTCATGCAAATGGGAGTCACATTTTTAAAAAATAAGGAATGGGCTATACAATTATTACCACTATTGTTTTAATGTAATATATTGCAAAAGGCAATAATTTTTTTGTTATTTGTGTTATACAAGATTTTTTTTTATATTTTTACTAATATAAATAATGTTTGTATGTCTGTTTGTATACTTATGTATAATGTTATGCATATATACTATTTTATATAAATTATATTACAATATTCTAGATATAGAGAGGACCGTCGTGGCGCAGAGGCGCAGCGTTTGCCTGTAACGCGACGGTTTCTGGGTTCGATCCCCAGTCGAGGAAGATAGTTTTTTCTATTTCCATTTTCTTCGCTCTGGTAAACTAGGCAAAGAGCGGCGTTGAGTTCCGCCACTCAATACGCAATGCCTCGAAAACAGCGGAAAGCGGGGACGGAGAAAGCAGGGACTAAGCAACGGAGTTTCTTAACACTAGGTTCCCACGGTCCCTGCAGTTCCCTCTGCCTACCCTGCCTTGTGCGGGATAAAGCGTGAAGCTAAAAATAAATCTAGATATAATTGACAGTTTCTTACAAATAAGTTTTAAAATATCTCTTTGAATTTCATGTACCTAATCCTTAAAAATATTTATTAACAATAACCTAATTAATTCTTGGTTCTATAACTATAAATAAGTTACATAATAATAATATGCCCTAATTTCTTTTCTCAGTTAGTCGAAATCGACCTCTCGACCCTGGAGCCCCACGTGAACGGTCCGTTCACCCCGGATCTAGCGAACCCCATCTCCAAACTAGGGGAAGCCGCCAAGAAGAACGACTGGCCCGTAGACATCAAAGTGGGCCTCATCGGATCCTGCACCAACTCCTCATACGAGGATATGGGACGCTGTGCCAGTATTGTTAAGGAGGTATTGTTTTTTTTTATGTTGTGAATTTAGTCAGTTGATAGTTAATTTTTTTTTTCATTTCACCAAGTAGGTGATGAATCTAATAGTATATGTCTGTGTTTATATTATCTGTATATAAACACAATGTTACATATGTTAGTAAATAGTTCACGAAGTTAATCTTATAATTAGTAAGTAAAAAGCGAGAGAGTGTTGAAATTAATGTGTGAATAATAAATTAATATTTTAATTATATTAATAGATTAATTAGCCTGTAATGATAAATTGTTAAACGTGAATAAAAGAATAGCATTAAAAATTAAATGTAAAATCTATGTAAAATATGATCTTCTGAGGGTAGTCTTGAAGCTAAAAAAGAAACAAATATTTTTTTGGTTTCACGCTTAATCCTGCACATGGCCTAATATGCAGGATAAAGCGCGAAGACAAAGGGAGGGAACTGTAGGTTCTTGACTTAGTGTTAAGACACTCTGTTGCTTTCTCCGTCCCCGCTTTCCGTTTTTCTTTTTTGAGGCATTACGTGTTGAGTGGCGGGTCTCAACGCCGCGATACCAAGTTTCTAGAGCGAAGAAAATAGAAATATATATATATATATATATATATATATATATATATATATATATATATATATATATATATATATATATATATATATATATATATATATATATATATATATATATATATATATATATATATATATATATATATATATATATATATATATATATATATATATATATATATATATATATATATATATATATATATAATGTATGGTTATTATCGCAGGCACTCGGCCACGGCCTCAAGTCGAAGATCCCCTTCAACGTGACGCCGGGCTCCGAGCAGGTGCGCGCCACCATCGAGCGAGACGGCATCGCGCAGACGCTGCGGGACTTCGGGGGCACTGTGAGATACTTTATATTGTTGTGTTTCTTATCTTCTCCATTCAACGTGGCATTGACGAAGTGATATCAATCAAAAGAAGAAGAAAAATACTGCTATTACAAGAGAAATAAAAAAATTGAAGTTAAAATTTTAAGAACGCCTTTTTAAGACATTTGATAGATGTCTATGGGTGACGGTGATGTCATAACATTAGGTGTTTCACTTGCTCGTTTGCCTCTGTCTAAAATAAAAAATATAATTATTGAATAAAGTACTGACAGAAGTTCGACAATAAAAATTATAATTTAATAATATATGAAAAAAACAGTAACATTTTATTGATTTCTTATGGATCCCGTCATCCTAAATTTTACTTCTCCCCTCATTTTCACTATAAAAAGTAAGTAGCCTATGTTACATCTGAGGGTTTAAGATCCCTCTATTTCAAATTTTATCAAAATAGCTCCTATAGTCTTCAAATTCATTCAATACAAACACACAAACATACAAATCTTTCCTCTTCATAATATTAATATATTTATACATTAGATTAAGTTGCTTATATATTATTTTACAATGCTTCAATCATAATGTAAAATCATTAAGAAATCCAAAATACTGTTCTCATAAGATATATTAACGCAGGTATTAGCAAACGCGTGCGGCCCCTGCATCGGCCAATGGGACCGCAAGGACGTCAAAAAGGGCGAAAAGAACACCATAGTGACGTCATACAACAGGAACTTCACGGGCCGCAACGACGCCAACCCCGCCACGCACTGCTTCGTCACCAGCCCCGAGCTTGTCACCGCTTTGTCTTTGGCTGGTAGGTTTTTGTAAGCTTTCGTACTATTTAATTTTTAATTGAAGAAAACTTAAAACTGTGTGGTACGATGTGCCTCACTTTTTATTAATATGTAAGTAATATGAATTTAGGCCTCCGATGTTGGTCATTCATCAACAGTGACCATTTTTTTACGTTATTTTACACACAGTCCTTGCCTTTTGTTCAATTTTACATTATTTATTAATTATTGCTTGTCCATGAATGAAAGGTTATCCGTGCCCATTTCAGTTCCTAAATAAATAATCTCAATTTTTTTTTCATTTCATCTAGTAATCCTTTTTTATTATCAAGCTAACAAAGCAGAAATTATTTATCAAATTAAAATTACAACTCTAATTTAGGGCTGAAATAAATTAATAAATATTAAAAAAATTATCCCCTTCCAGGTCGCCTGGACTTCAACCCCGTGACCGACGAGCTGACGGGCGCCGACGGCAAGAAGTTCAAGCTGTCCGACCCCTTCGCAGACGAGCTCCCCGCTAAGGGATTCGACCCCGGACAAGACACTTATGAACACCCCCCTGCTGATGGTTCTAGTAAGGACTTATTTTTTTTCTATATAAAAAGTTCTGAGTTATGTGCAGTTATATTTTTATACATAATTTTTTTATATTTCTGTACTTTGTCTAAATTATGTATTTTATTTTATTGCCCATGTAATGAAAATCCTTTACGTTTTTATCTATTTATTAAATTATACATGTATAGGTTAAATATTATAGTATATTAATTTTAGATGTTTATTATTTTATTTTATCTTTTTTTTTTTTTCATTTACACTAATAATACCTAATTTTTATCTACAAAAAATCTGTTGCCAATAAAAACCAAAATAACGCTAGCCCAATCACTTTTGCTGCCTATACTAGATTACGCAGACACCTGTTACTTAGATTTATCGCAGCAACTACTCAACAGGTTAGATCGCTTACAAAATCAAATTATACGATTTATTTTTGGACTGAAGAAATATGATCATATCAGTCAGCATCGGTCACAGCTTGGTTGGCTTCCTATTAAAGAGCGTCGGAATCTACACGCTCTTACTCTCCTCTATTCTATATTATATCCTTTTCCATCTTGAAACTCCTCCTTACCTCAAACAGCGCTTTACCTTTCTTGGCTCCAACTCCCGTCTCCCGCTAAGTCTCCGCTCCCAAAGTGATAATGTCCTGGAGATACCTTTGTGTCGTACCCGTTGTTACAGTGAGTCCTTCACTGTTCAAGCAGCGAAACTATGGAATGCTTTACCACACACAATAAGACAGTCTACATCCATAAATGTATTTAAACATAAAGTTAAAAATTACGTTTGTATATGTATGTATATCTATAAGTATATTGTATATGTTTATAGGTTTTATTTTTATTTTGACGTGACAACGTCTTAAATTAGGTTGCGGCTCGGAGTCACATATGAAAAGGTAACGTAACGATGTGTCAACTGTCACCGAACTATGATCGGTCCGCCGCGCGTATCACTTGACACATGTACAATGTTTTAGTAAACAACATATATTTTCTATAGTTAAAATTTGTGCAATTTATACTATAATTATTATTCATATCAATAAATATTCTACCGAGAAAAAGACGTTGTCACGTAAAATTTTCGCCCGTAAAACCCACTTTACAGGCAACCATTTTTTATTTATTATTTATTTATTTCATTATAAATTATTTATTACTAATTTACTAATATACCGTTAATGTCCAATTAAGTATAAGTAATATTTGCACCACGCCTCGCTCTAACAATAAGATATTTTGATTTTTCTATTTGGTTGCCTGGAAGAGCCTTTTTGAAATGTTTCGTCATATTTCAAATTTGGTGTGAAATAAAGTTTATTTTATTTTTATTTATTTATTTTTATTATTTAGCTAACAAACATAGAACAAATTATTTATCAAATTAAAATTACAACCCTAATTCATAGCTCAAATAAATAAATAAATATAAAAAAAATTATCCGTTCCCAGGTCGCCTAGACTTCAACCCCGTGACCGACGAGCTGACAGGCGCTGACGGCAAGAAGTTCAAGCTGTCCGACCCCTTCGCAGACGAGCTCCCCGCTAAGGGATTCGACCCCGGTCAAGATACTTATGAACACCCCCCTGCTGATGGCTCTAGTAAGTATTTTTTTTTATATTTTTCTTATATAAAAGGTTCTTAGTTATGTACTATTATATTTTTATTTAATTATTTTTTCTATCTTTTTAATTTATAAAATATAGTAACTGATGTATACAATTATACTGTATATAATAATAATTATTATATTTTGTATATTTGTATACTTTGTCTAAATAATGTGTTTTATTTTATTGTAATGAAAATCATTTATTATCTAACTAGTACTAAAAAGCAATACATATTTAATTATAAAATATATGTAGCTTATAAATGTTATTTACTTATTTTAGATGTTTATTATTTTATTTATATATATTTATATGACTTTTTGTTTCTAATGTAATGATATTATAAACCCCATATGCTTACTAAATTAACAGAAGTGAAAGTCGACGTATCCCCAACATCCGACCGTCTCCAACTCCTGGAACCCTTCGACAAGTGGGACGGCAAGGACCTGTCCGATATGACCATCCTCATCAAGGTCAAAGGAAAGTGTACCACAGATCACATCTCAGCTGCTGGACCGTGGCTCAAGTATAGAGGACATTTGGATAACATTTCCAATAATATGTTTATCACGTAAGTTTTTTTTTATTTAGAAGGTTTTTTTAATTAATTTTTGAAAGTTTCATGCAAAAAAAGTAGTGGATCAATATTTTAATTTAGAGCTTAGAGTTATCTTGAAAGTTTAGAATGTGTTATGTGTGGTATATCAAATTGAACTCTTAAGATGTAAGTCAGAACATTTGTTATTTAATGAGGCCAAAGCCCGAAAATTGAATTGTTTAAGAAATTCTTTCACATAAAAATATATATAGACATTATTTAATATCGCTAAAAGGTGAGTATATAAATTTATTTAATTCACTTGTCAGCCATTACAGTCTTAGTTTTAAGTAACAATAAATATAAAAACAATGTTCATTATAGTTAACATTAATTCTATATATTATATATTAACATTAACATAATTAATATTTACGATAAGAACACATTGTATAATTTAAAAAGGACACGGTTCTCTCTAGCATAAATTACATGGGAAATATAAAAAAAATAATAATAAAAAAAAATTGACCCACCAGCGCAACAAACGCGGAGAACGGAGAGTTGAACAACGTCCGCAACCAGGTGTCGGGCGCGTGGGGGCCCGTGCCGGCCACGGCGCGCGCCTACAAGGCGGCCGGCGTACGCTGGTGCGTCGTCGGCGACGAGAACTACGGCGAGGGCTCCAGCCGCGAGCACGCCGCGCTCGAGCCGCGCCATCTGGGCGGTCGCGCTATTATTGTGAAGAGCTTTGCGAGGTGAGGGCTTTGGTCTTTTTTTTTTTTTTTTGGGGTTAGGATTTAGTGGTAAAGGCCGTCGGTTGTACTGCTTGCAATGTGATTATTTGGTTTTTCGTTTTTATTTTTTATTTTAAGTTGAGTTTGGTTTGGAATCTAGTGTCGAAGGTCATCGTTTGTACGGCTTCAACTTTGTTAGGTGATACTTTTGTTTTTTTTTTTTTTTTTTTTTTTTAATTTGGTTTGGAATCTAATGTTAAAGGTTAGACGACTTCAACTTTACTAGGTGTTACTTTTTTTTAGTTTAGTTTGGTTTCTAGTGGTAAAGGCCATCGGTTGTACAGATTCGGTTCGAATTTGAGATTATGCGTGATGATTGCATTAGATTTCAAATTATAATTCAGAGCTTTACGAGGTGATATTTTTTTTAATTTAGAAAGATTAAAGACCGTAGGTGGATTTCATATCGCTGTCTAGTGCGTTGCTAGGAGCTATTTTTTTAGTAGAGAATCTAGTGTTAAAGGCCCATCGGTTGTTGCTACGGTTTGCTGACTGAAAATCAATGCCTTGATTTTATCTTACAATGGAAATGAAAATTTAATATTTTTCAAAGATTGTAAGATGTCTGAATTTTAGAGTTATGCCCCTTTTTTACCAAGATAACTTGATTCGGTTATGAATGTAGCTAGAGAAGCTAATATTTAATTGATTTCCATTTATATTGTGTATTATTTTAATTTGTTAGAACTTTCAAATTTAGTATCGATTTCAAATATAATATGAATGTGAGCCTATACAACTAAGATACAGCTCAATTATTTATCAATAATATAAAAAAACGTAAATCAATAAAAAAATTTAAAGTGTATATTATTAAAATTATTATTAGCAAAATTAAGGAATACAAAATATTTATATGATACCAATGTCAATTCTGTTTAGAATCCACGAGACCAACCTGAAGAAGCAAGGTCTGTTGCCCCTGACGTTCGCGAACCCCGCTGACTACGACAAGATCAAGCCCGACGACAAGATCTCGCTATTGGGCCTTAAGGACTTAGCACCTGGAAAGGTATATTTCTTAATATTTTTATATGTTTTTCATTTATTGACCGTTGCATATAAACTATGTAACTATTTCTAGTAAAAATTAAGCTTAAAGAGTATATATAGGCTTCAGTTATCCACTTACCTTACCAAATCAAAACTAAAGTCAAATAGTGTGTAGTTAAAATATATATATAGTATATCTATTTATTAATCTTATTTAATTTCAGCAAGTGGAATGTGAGATCAAACACAAAGATGGCAAATCTGAACGTATCAAGTTAAATCACTCTTTGAACGAACAGCAAATCTCCTGGTTCAAGGCCGGCTCTGCACTTAACAGAATGAAGGAAATCGCCTCCGGAAAGTAAATTAAGCACATAAATGTAGAACATTTATAATTAATAATTAGCAATATTTCAAAGTGTTTCTTTTTCTTTAAATGAAATTCTAAACCTAAAATGTCATAGACAATGTTCTATTTTGTTGTTATTATAGTTATTCACCAGTATTTATTATTAAAATGCCTTATTAAAAGGCTGATTACCCATTTTAATATATAATTAGTTCAAATTAAATAGTGCATTTTAAATCAGACAATACGTAGTCGCGGCGGTGATGAATCTTTACCTAGAGTAGCTATACAACACTTAGATGGTTTTAGTATAAGTTTGAACTTCTTTTTTGATGTACTATTATAATAAATCAATAATTAAGTGAAATGTTTTATTTTATTTTTTATGTACATAATATTTACCAAACTTAATAAAAGTTATGTATGTACAATTTATGTTTTATTTTTTTTTAGATGAAGTTATATATTTTTGTTTCTTGTCAATTTACTTTGTGCTCCATGTAACATATAAAAGTCTGTACGTGGATATTTAGTAAATTATAATAATTTGAAGTAAATTATTTCGTGGCTTATTCTGTACTTAAATAACGGCGTTTGATTCTATCTATCTAGATCTAATGGCATTTACCAAAATATATTCTTATATAAATAATTTTCTGTATTTATTAAAATAATATAATTTACAAATATAATTGAGGACTGTTGAGGCAGTCTGCCTGTAAACTCGATGGTTTGTGGGTTAGATTCCCTCTCGAGGTATATGAATTTTCTATTTTCATTTTCTTCGTTGTGGCAACTAGGAAAAACACGGCATTGATTTCCGCCATTCCAATAGGCGAAAAGCAGGGAACGGTAAGTCTCAACACTAGGTTCCTACAAGTCCCTTTGACTACCCTGCTGGGTGCGGGATAAAACTCAAAAATAAATACAATTACTCAATTCTTGGTTCCTGTATGCATATGCAGGAAGATCTTAAATATTTTTCTTTAATAGTTCAGATTGAAAATAAGAGCAGACTGTCTTCAAAGTGGAAAGAGGTAAATCTCTATTAGGGTAACTATATTAAATATTATTTTAGGAGTTCAGCACAAACAATAGATTCTTATGAAATCTCACTAATATGTTACAAAATTATGGTAAAATTATTGAAGCATTATAAAGCTTTATAAAATTCAAACACTGA
This sequence comes from Dione vanillae, assembly GCA_037178615.1. Lineage (NCBI taxonomy): Eukaryota > Metazoa > Arthropoda > Insecta > Lepidoptera > Nymphalidae > Dione > Dione vanillae. The sequence goes on from JAZFAU010000088.1 coordinate 2,314,265, forward strand.
AAGAATATCTGTAAACTAATTGTAATTCTACACTAAGATAGAATTATCAAATAAAAAAGGTTACATTTCCTTTTTTCCTACAGAAACATGTTAACTAAACAAGTCAATATTGTAATATATGCTGACAGATTTATATATATACATACTATATAAGATTCTATAAAAGTTTAAGCCACAATTCTTATACTTACACAATACTTTGTGATTTGAAACAAATAAGCACATGAAACGTGAGCATTTTAAAAAAAAGTTGAGTAAATTTTAAATAAAAACCAAATAATAGTGTAAAACTATTTTATTATAGCAACAGATTAATCTTCATTGTCCTCATTGTCGCTGTCAGCATTGATGTTGAAGTAGCGCAACTCGTAGGAGTCATGGGCAGAAGCCACCACTCTGAGCCAGTCACGCAAATTGTTCTTCTTGAGATACCTCTTTGTCAAGTATTTCAGGTACCTCTTGGAGAAGGGAATGTCTGAAAATAAGTAAAAACAATGTATATACATGTTACTGCTAAATATAAAAGTATGAAATACAAAAAGTCCCCTTGTTTCAGTTATAAATAAGGCAATCAATAAATAAAATATTATAATAATTAATCACATATTAGATATTAATAACTAAAATAACATTTAGATGACATGACATGATTAAAAATTTTTTAAGAAACTTTAAAAAATTAAAAAAAATTCTCAACTAGTTTAAATTTTGTACACATTGAAGACAACATTGAATTAAAATGAAAAAAGTATTCACTAAGTTTAGAACATACAAAATATTTAAAACCCAGATCATTTTATTGTAGGTTGTATTTAAATAAACAAGAAGGTATATTGGGCATATATATGATTACTAGGTGGTTGGGTATTATCAAATTAATATTTAATTTTAATCATAAAATCAAATACATAGATAATTATTTAAGACAAAATATTAATATTTGTTAATAAACTATCTGGACTAAAGGCACCTATAGAAACTATTTTTTAACATTTTTTTCTCAATCAGACTATAAGAAAATTTGTTATATCTTGAAATGATCATAATATACAAAAATAAACAGTATACCTGCGCTGATGATGATCTTAGTCTTGTCTCTTGCGATGACAACGTGATTGCCTAGGTTATTTGTTTTGCCTTCAACTTTAACACGTTCCTTTAAGTATTTTTCGAAGTTTCCTACTTCCAAAATACTGTCTTCAGCGGGATGTGTGCAGTCAATGGCAAACTTAAGGCTGATTTTCCTTCTTTGTCCTTTGCCGCGAATTTTACCACCTTTGACTCCCTTTTTACCAGACTTTTGATGTAACTGGCCTTTCTTGGCTACGGGTTTCTTTGCTACTGCCATTTTGGCAACCTGAAATATGTGCGATTCTGTTAGTCTACACTGTTATTAGATTATCACAAAAATAACCATTTTAATTCAAATTTATCAATAACCTACAGAACACGTGTTACAGTCGCCGAAAAACCTGCAAAATGGCCGATTACGACAATCTTTACGAATGACAGCGTCTTTCCATTTTTAGTTGGCAACTCTGATTATGATGCGTGTACACGAGAAGTTTTATTATGGGTCAATATTTAGTTTACTTTTTAAGAAACACAAGGTGGCATTATAACGATTTTACGGTTACAAAATATAAAAAAATGATATATTTCAATTTACATGTTTGTTCTTAATTTTTTGGTAGCTTTCCGATATAATGTCATACTTTATACTTGAAATATAAATAAGATTCTATCAATGCTAAAAAATCTGATATTTAGTAATAATCTTAATAAAAATAATCTTAATGTGATCTTTTTATATATAGCAATGCTACTAATGAATAGTTAACATTTAAAAACAACTTGTGTATGACAAGTATTTTATTATCTGTCGCACTTCTAAAACCAAGTCTCACAACCGCATTTATACAATAAATAATTAATAACTAATAAATAAATTTACAAATATTCAAAAATTAAATAAAGAGCTGATAATATTGTTTTTTTAATAAATGGTGGCGTTTTTATCAGCAGCTACTTCTACTAGTCTCAGAAAGAATTATTTAGTGTAAGGAGAATATATTTAGAAAATATCTACATTTTATCACTTTAATCAGCATAGCTATTATATCTTATTCAAATCAAAATATTGTCACTGAAGTATAAAATAAATCAAACATTACTTAACAAGGTTGACACTTAATAACGATTTTTTTAGTAATTTTTTTTTTATCATTTAAAAAAATATACAATATCTCAAATCTTCCGAGTATTCGATATTTCTGACGTGTTTTCTGCTCCTTTCATGGTTGTTGTATGATGCACATGGCTGTATTAAAGAATTACTTTATTATTACGTCACGATAATCAAGAATGCCGCTTCGTAAAATGTGTCCAAGCACTTCCTCACAGATCGAACACGAACTTATATAGTGACAACGCGAACACGAATCTTCGCCATCAAGATTGGCCTTAGCATTAACGCAAATTTAAACGTAATATTAGAAAATTCAAATTTAAATTCAAATCCAAGCTTTATGTTATTAATATTTAAAGGTTCGTCATTTACCATTTAAAAGATCTTGTAAATGTATATCATCTTATAACTTTACAAGATCTTTTAAATGTTTTTATTTTGTTTTATGGGAAGGAAAAGGCAAACGAGCGATCGGGTCACCTGATGGTAAGTGATCACCGACGCTCACGGCCCTGTGTGTAACAGCAGAGGTGTTACAAGAGCTTTGCCGGCCTTTAAGGTGGAGGTAGACGCGCTTTTTGCTAAATGACGATGACGACGATTTTTAAATGCTAAATGACGATGATGATGATCTAGATGATAATGATGGAGTTCGGTTACCATAGTATTTTTTTTTTCAGAGACAGAACACTGGCACCGGGGAAACCGTAGAATCGTTTTACCACCATTACTAATCATTTCGAATCGTATACGGTATATTTCATTTTACGTCTCCTAAATGCTAGGATGGATTTCGTGTATTATATTTATTGTTGAATTTAAACATCACACTATTTCTTCTTAGCATAACTAATTAATTGATTTATCGAAATCATGTCAGTAAAATTAGTTCTGCTGTAAATGTACAAGAATTTCGTAATTTTGTTTCTGTATATTTTATAATAACTATTTATGTAAACAACAAAAATATTTTTTACGATCACTTTTTCTACTGTACTATACGAAAATCTTTATCGTTACTCCCACGTTAAATGGGATTTTCATAAAATATTACTTTCTTAATCATAAGAGACTAGTCCAACTATAAGCATTGCCTAGTTATTTATAATTATATTTCATTTAAATTTACATTACTTAATTTTTTTTTCAAGTCTTTCGTATAGTTAGATAATGTTTTAATTTTAAGTGCGAAGTTAGTGGGTTCGATTCAACTCGTGAGAAGTAGTATCCAATTATACACACATGTATTTTATTCTTTAGCGAATTCTATTTCAAATTCTTATTCATATATTTACTATAAGATGGTTATGACTTATTACTATGCTTATACTTACTTATAGACTTACTTAAATTGTAATAAGTATTTTTAAGGAGTTTTGATAACAATTTCCTACATAGTTCATACATGTTAAACTGAAGAATATAAATAGATATCCAAATCCAATCTATTTTATTTGTTTTATATATATACACTTTATTAGGGTTTCAAAGTGGACTCGAAAGCATAAACAGATAGTCATTACTAAGAGACACGGTTCTCCGTTTTGTGGCCGAATTTGGAATAGTGTAGAGTAACAAACCATAACGGGAAATTTAAATAATATATAATATACAATAGCTATTTCTGTTTGGTAATTCTAGAGTCGAAAGTATTATTTATTAATAAATATTTTGTACTTATATAAGTACAAAACATAACACCATGGCATTAAGTATGTTGAAGTGCATGAAATTATGTTAGTCATATATCGTTTCATTCATGTCTTCAGGATCGTATGCTACAAATGTATACTAGGGCCAATATGTCTATAAATATAGCACGAAAAATGAATCACTCTTTAAGCCATCGTTTTATATAAGGGAAATAAGTCACAAATCTATTTAAAGTCATATCACATCATAAAGTAGAGGAATATGTAGACATGCTTACACGACGACCATTGTTTCGCCTAGCCTTAATATTTCCCATGAAAGAATTGCTCACGGCGAGGTCAAGACGTTATTTTTTTACCTGCCGTGATGTAACGTCGACGTTTTTAGACACAAGCTATACATTCACCTCTTAAGACATTCTTAGTCCTTATTGACTTATTAACAAAATATTGTTATGGATTTAACGTAAATATTGTGTGATTTTCTCAGTTGGCTAATAGATGTTGCGCATGCGTAAAGGGCAGGTGTTATCTTTGTCGTGAACTAATAAGACTGAATAGTGACAAGCGATAGGCGCACACAAACGAGTTTATTTGCGTTTTTAGTGACTGATGTACGTATTCCGGGCCAAAACTTAACCTCACATCTTTAGAATACTATTAAGTGATTCACTCAGGTTTCAGTTTTTTGTCACTATTTATTTAGTATAATTAAAGTTGAATACTAAAGATGTGGTATATATTTTTAAGACGTAAACGTAATGTCAAAAATCAATAAAATGGAAAATATTCCGGTGTTTCATAAATGATTTTTTATAATGGAAAATTGTTTTACTGTTTGCGGATGCGACGATTATGAAGGGGTCACTAAATCCGACTTGGATCGGTATACGGACAAAATAGAAAATGTGTTGAACGATGAAAAGGGGCGAAGACTTTTTAGGAATTTCATGTTTTCCTGCAAGATGGTTCATGGTCGCAAAGTGTTAGATTTCTGGGAAAATATTGATAAATTACTAAATTACTCTAGCGAAGTTGAAAGTACATCCCTTGGACGCTTTTTACGGGACTACGACCGTCTAATGGACGCGGCTGAAAGAATAGAAGAATTGGATTTTGCTACTATGGAAAGAATGGTTAATGCGCGTGATTCAGAGGACAAAGAAGGCATGGAAGAAGCACTAAAAGTGTTAAAAGCAGAAGCAGCAAAAGCACTAAGAAGAGAATACGATGCGTTTAGACATAGGTTTATTCCACGAAGTAGCAATTAATACACTGATATTGATACACCAGAGTACCTTATATACACTAACTAGTATTGTGCCTTGCATTTTGTGTCGTTTAAACGTGGCGCCAGTTTAAAAATATATTTTACTACCCAAATGGCTTATCTGATCAAAAAAGGCATAGTCAATGTTTGTTACTATTTATTATGTAAGTTCTCTTATAAAAATGAGAAATAAATTATTTTTATGCTTTAGAAAATGTTTTTTTTTTTCCTTATATAAACAAGGGCTTTAAACAAAACTCCAATACTCATTTAATGATAATTGCACATTTATTGTACATTCTTATTGTAATAATTTACAGACACAGAATAAAATTATGTTCCAGCTTACAATAACTGGTACATACACATATAATATAAAAGATTTTCAATATCATTAATTACATTTTTATTTAAAAACAATTTAATTAGTCATTAGTAAAATTACATATTTATTTTTTTATTAAAAATCATTCAAATTAAACAACAGCATTTCAGATTTTCTAAAAATAATAAAATATTATATAAAAACAGTTTTATTAGTGACACATTGTAATATCTATTTATAATTAAAAGTAAAGTAAAACTATTTTTCTATACTAATTATACCACATTTTATGTACTACAGTGATATAATGTTCTTATTAATATAAAAACTATATTATTAAGTAGGTAAGCAATTAATATTTAAAACTGCCAGCAAGTATTGTTACGACAACAGTTATCTTATAACAAAATTGTATGAAATTGAGATATTTATACTGTTTAATTATATTCCATATAGTTCATAGTACTTATTTCATCACAGAGTCCATGTCTCGATTAAATATTATTTAAAACTACTAATAATTCTGATATTTTATAAAAAATAATTCATAATATTTATTTTGCCATCATTTTAGTCATGATTTACATAACTAAAATGCAATTTATTTCTAGGTTTTTTTCCAAGAATAGTACATTTCCAGTGGTTTATTCACCTGAAAGAAGAGTAAAAAGTTATTAAAAATAATAAACAAAATATATTTAAAACATAAAATATATTTAAATAAAAATTATAGAAAAATATAATTTATTTACCTTCCAAAATTTATCATTAATCTGTCTCAATGTTTGAGAACCAGCAAGTGGTACAAATTGTCCAGGCGAAGGTGCCACATAAATACAAAAGTTCAGAAGACGGTAAGCTTCTGGTAGTTCTGCATCTAAATCTAAAGTTAGACGCATTGCTAAATACTTGCTGAGGTGATCCACTATAAGAAAATATAATGAAAATGGTTAAAGATTATAGCACTTTTATAATTAAGTAATAAATTTATAAATAAAAGTGAATGTTATGTAAATTCCAAGATTATATTTAAAATACAAACCTGAAGCATTAGCAGTTGTTTTTAAATATCTTACAGAACTGTCCCTTAAGGCTCTCATAAGTTGGTTGTCCCCTGTCATTTCTGTGGGATGAGGCTTGAACACCAATTCTATCTCGTTGGGGTTCAGTGGCTCCCCTTCTCCCTCTGTGTCCATTGAGTTCTCACCTTCAGTTCTGAAATGTTCCATAAAAAGGAAATATGGACAAATAATTCCAATATAAATGAAAAAATAATTAACCATAATAGGCATCAAAGGGAATTTCAAGATATTATAAATATTCAGATAAAAATAAAACAAATTTGATCTATCTTTAAAGAAGATTTAGTTCTTTCTATCTTTAAAGAAAATCAAATGAGTTAAAAATATGGAACAGATTCAATTATGAGATAAGGATATAATATTTTTTTTATAATTTCTGGTAAGTATACAAGAAAATTCATATTCATATTTTTGTTTTCTTTTCTTAGTGGTTATTTACCATTTTAATAATGTTAAAAATGTAAAGATGTACTATAGAAATGTAATATATTGATTATTTTATTTCAGAATTTGTTAATTTTAATACTTCTATAGAAAAAGATATATATTTTTTTATAATATAAAACAAAAATACTTCGAAACTGACCTGCCATCACTTGATTCACTTTCTTCACTGCGCTCAGAAGTTAAAATTGATTTAGCTCTTTTAGTAGTGCTTGTGTTTTTTGATATAGAGCTAATATTTGATGGAACTGGAGATGGAGTACTTCGAACTGATGCTGGATTAGATGTGGATTGTCCAGGTGGAGTAGGATTACTTGCAGATGAGGTACTATCTTTAGGAACAGATGAACTGCTTCCATTTTGTGTAGATTCTGTAGCACCATTTGAATTCGATGTATTACTGTTCTCTTCATGGTTTTTCTTAGCTCTCTGTGGTCTGTTTTGTGATTGCAACTTAATACCTTCAGTTATTGATATCACCAAGGAAGCTTGGGATTGGGACATGTTAATTTTGGCTAATACACGTTCTTGGTGTGCTTCGTACTCATCTCGGCTTGGATATATTTTCGATATTAATAAATCAAAATTAGGGTCTGGTCTTAGAGATCTTTTCGAAACGAGTTTTTTACGACATGTTGGGCATTCCTTGTTTCCAGAACGAAGAGCTGTTATAATACAGTCTGAACAAAACCTGTGCAAGCATTCTTTTGTGGTCATAGTCTTTTTAAGCATATCCAAACATATCGGACACATCAATTCACTGTGTAAGCTCCGCGGGGATACAGCTATTTCAGTAGCGTCAGTTATAACTTCCTGAGGAGTACGATGAAGTTCATATAGCGAAAGCTCCCATGTTTTGTTTTGGGATGGTTCCGTCGAAGACATTTTGATGTAAAGTATTTATTAACACTTACAAAATAATAAACATTCTGCTAATATTGACAACCCAAACCGCTTTCGCCATATATGCACAGACTACAAATATATTTTGTTGGTGGATACAACAGATTAAAATTATATTTTATGTACGTAGTTTAATACAATAGTAATAAGACATTGTGTTTTATATGTAAAACATATCAAATTATGACAGTATATGTATTCTCAAGCTAATTTTACAACGTATTTAGTAAAAGTAAATATTATCAAGATAATATTCACTTAAATAAGTTCTATGATTCCATCTTTTTTACTGATTACAGAAGCATTTTTTTAAAAATAATTTAAGATTTGAAGAATTCATAAGGTAAAGATAAATTAAAAATAAAAAAATAATTATAAAGTGATATTAATATTTATTGCTTATAATTTATTTATGTTTTACATTTGATAATTTATGTTTAATACTAGATATTAATGGTTAGTTACATTTTATATTATGTTTATAAAATTTAACTATCGTTAGTCCTAATGTAGATCGGCCCAGATCCCTGAGGCTGTTGTATGGGAATTAATATTGTAGTTCCACTACCCTGATTTTGATTAGTTACTGGAATATAAAATAAACTTCCTTGATTTGGCTGTGCCGTTACCACTTGGTTTCCGTTTATCAGAGGTTGTCCACCCGATATTGAAGTCTGGCCGTTTTGATTATTCTGTGGCATAACTTGACTTGGTTGATTGACCAAAATAGATTGTTGACCTTGTGGCTGAAGGTATAACGTATGTCTGCTGTTGGTTTGGCTGGTTTACGTAAATTGGCTGTTGGTTTCCTGGCCGATTAACAAGCATATGTTGTTGGTTTGGTTGCTGATTAACAAAGACCGTAGCTGGTTGTTGATTCGGTGGTTGAACTACAACATTTTGCTGCTGGTTTGGCTGTTGAGCTACGAAAATTGTTTGCTGAAGTGGCTGTTGGTTTACCATCATTGGCTGTCCCTGATTTGGTTGCACAAGAAAAATTTGATTTGGTTGTTGGCTCATGTAAACTGGTTGTTGATTTTGGGGTTGAGCTTGGAATGTAACTTGCACAGGCTGACTGACCATAACTTGTTGAAGTTGATTTTGGCTAGCCGTTACTTGTGATGGTTGACTTTGACTTACCATAACTTGGGGAGATTGATTTTGGTTTACCATTCCTTGTGGTTGTTGGCTTTGACTAGCCATAACTTGCTGTGGCTGATTTTCACTGACCATAACTTGTTGAGGTTGACTTTGACTCATCATTACTTGATGTGGTTGGTTCTGACTAACCATAACTTGTTGTGGTTGACTCTGAACGGGAACAGCTTGCTGTTGACTCTGTTGTTGGCTGAGAGCTATTTGTTGACTTTGTTGATTCGTTGCCTGCGGTTGTGGTTGTGCCTGCTGTTGATTAACAGCAACCTGTTGTTGATTGCCTTGTTGGCTTGGTGAGCTCGTGTGTTGATTGACTATAATAGAAGGTTGCGATGATTGTTGTTCAATTTGTTGATTTGATGGGTTAACTTTTAAATTTTATTCACCTTTTTTTAATAAGTCATCATAACTCTGTCGCATACGGTCATACAGCTGATTGGAGTGAACTTGAGGTTGAAGATTTTTGAATATGTCAGCAGGTATGAATACTCCCGACACGATATCTTTGCCCTGTGCGTCTGGTATTGGAAGTCCATTTGTTGAGAGCAGAGGGGCGAATAGCACAAATACCTAAAATATCAAAAATAAATATATGAATATCCGTTATATAAACCTAATTCGAGTATTATATCCGTCTATTTTTATTATAACATAAAATGCCAGTAACAAACGTTTAAATTAACACTGAACGTATTAATTATATATATTACTGTTATATATTTTATGATACATTTTTTAAAAAAAAGTAAGAGCATGTACTCACCACAAGTCTAGAATACATGTTTGCAGTCGGAGCAATTTACAAAGAATGACAATTAAGATTACATTTTTATGTTAACAATATTAATGAGTACAAAGTTCCCAAATTGACCAAAAACCCTAATTGGCAATTTTTACGATCACTAAAACGATTAAGTGTCCATTAGAATACTTATTATACTAAACTTGCAGGACGCAACATGTAATGACTTGAAGAGTAATGATTTTACTATATTTAATTATTCATAAAAATCATTATATATTGTACATAATGAAATTTATTTTTTTGGACAGTAGTAACTAAATTTTAAATAAAATTAATTGAATTTGTAATACGAAAGTCGTATTTTTTTCATTTATAAATGGTTTATTTGTATGTAGGTACTTTTATGACAACATATTATGCGAAAGAAACTAAAAGTTTCGTTTCCATGTCATTTTATCTATTTTCGAAGGTGCTTCATTTGGCTTTCTTTGCCTTTTTTTTTTAAAAAATATGAGATGAGCAAGTTTGTATCACACATCTGTTACTGTTACCCCAAGACACAAGATTGCACTTGAACGCAAGTACTGTCATTCTTGCAGGAGTTTGCCACATTCGAGTTCAAAATAAAAACAACCTTTGGCAGTGTGCGATCTACAATACGTAAGACGTGACCACTCCACTCAGTTGGTGCTTTATAATAAGACTCTAAAGACAGGAAACGGAGCCACTAAAGTTTTTTTTCGGAAGTTAGAGATGTGATCATGTTTACGTAAATATTAATCGTTTTCATTTCTTGTTCTTCGCTAAGATCAAGATAGTAAAGCGCTGCATAGTCAAGAATCGGTATATTGTGAATATTTGCTAACGTAATCTCACTAGGTGTTATTGAGAAAGGTCGACATCATCAAATGTTCTCGTGAAACGTGATGTTGAGATTTTTATGGACATTTAATAAGATCTTTGACTAAGGTGATTAATGCGCTATAAATATGCTAAGATCACAAGTTTTTTCAAAAAAATTCTATTCTATAAATATCAATCGATTTAATTTTAATTAATGAAATTAATTTAATTTTCTCTCAGACCGCAGAAACTTTACTACTATGTACGTAAAGTAATATCAAATCAACAAATAAAGCGAGAGGAGAAAGCTTTTTATCTGAAATATGTCTCGATACAAGAAGCACAATGATATAGCATCGATGAAAATCTATTTTATTAATTTTATTCTATTTTTGTACACATTTTACAGGTACCGCCTGTACACAGCAATATCGAATTAGGTCTAGTAAAGCGTCAAAAAGCACTACACTTTAAAAATCTTAGTAATCTTAGAGCTCCAGCGATGAAAACGTGTCATGGGATATCCCGAAATCATAAATGCTCCTAGCAGCACCTAATCTTATAGGGACCAAGAAAATACATATATTTAGTAAAAAGACGGAACAAAACATCTTTCAAATAATATAAGTGATCTTGAAACCAACGCAAGAAATAAAATTTTACAGTAGTCAAAATGAATGAAATCATTAAAATTATTTATCCAAAGTTAACAATTGCAATACTTGATAAAAAGTAGCAATTCTAAATAAATTACAAAATTATTTTTGCTACGTTTAATTTATTTTAAAAACGTGTGAAGCCCCGTGCATTTCTTTACTATAATATAATAATATTTTCAGTTTTGTGTTATTTGAAATATCTTCTGAGACGATTTGATAATTTTGCATATAGAAATACATAACTATATGTAGGCTGTCATATTATATAAAGCTTGATTTTATTACGAAACCTTTGATAGTTTCTGCTTTAATAGTTATAATAGTTCTCAAGTAAAAAGTAATCATATTGCTAAACTTGAATAATGTTTAAAATCTTTACACGAATAAAAATAAAATAAACAAAAATATTGAACACGTTCATTTATTATAATTATTTTTTAAAATAATTTGTTATAAATATGAGATTTTCTGCTATATTATAATTATAAAATTTAACTATCGCCTGTTGGTCTTAATGGTGTAGATCGGCCAGATCCCTGAGGTTGTTGCACGGGAATTAATACTGTGGTTCCACTTCCTTGATTTTGATTATTATTTAGATTATTTGCTGGAATATAAAATACGGTTCCTTGATTTGGCTGTGCCATTACCAATTGATTTCTGTTGTTCACAGGTTGTCCAACCGATACTAAAGTTTGGCCGTTTTGATCATTCTGTGGCATAACTTGACTTGGTTGATTAACCATTTGATTTTGTGGTTGAGACATAATGTATGTCTGCTGTTGGTTTGGATGGCTTACGTAAATTGGCTGTTGGTTTCCTGGCTGATTAACGAGTATTTGTTGTTGCTGATTCGGTTGCTGATTGACAAAGACCGTTGTGGTTGTTGATTCGGCTGTTGAACTATAACACCTTGTTGCTGATTTGGCTGTTGAGCTACGAAAATGGTTTGCTGAGGTGGCTGTTGACTCACCACCATTGGCTGTCCTTGATTTGGTTGGGAGACAATAAATAATGGCTGATTTGGTTTAAGAACGAATATCTGACTTGGCTGCTGGTTTATGTAAACGGGCTGTTGGTTTTGGGGTTGAGCTTGAAACATAATTTGCGCAGGCTGACTGACCACAACTTGTTGAGGTTGATTTTGTGGCACCATAAGTTGCGGTTGTTGATTTTGGTTTACCATTCCTTGTGGTTGTTGGCTTTGACTAATCAAAACTTGTTGTGGTTGACTTTGACTAGCCATAACTTGTTGTGGTTGATTCTGACTAACCATTACTTGTTGTGGTTGATTCTGACTAACCATGACTTGTTGTGGTTGATTCTGACTAACCATAACTTGTTGTGGTTGATTCTGACTAACCATAACTTGTTGTGGTTGATTCTGGGTAATGATACCTTGTGACTGAATCTGTGGTTGATTTACTGCGAGCTGCTGCTGGTTGGGTTGTTGGTTCATGATTTGCTGAATTTGAGCGGGTTGTTGATTAACAACAACCTGTTGTTGATTTTCTTGCTGGTTTGGTGTGCTCGTTTGTTGATTGATAGATGGTTGAGATGATTGTTGTTCGATTTGTTGATTTGATGGGTTAACTTTCAAATTCGATTCACCTTGTTTTGTTGAATCACCATAATTTTGTTGCATTTGGTTTGACAGCTGGTTGGAGTGGACTTGAACTTGAAGATTTTTGAATATGTCAGCAGGTATGAATACTCCCGACATGATATCTTTTCCTTGTGTGTCCATTATGGGAAGTCCATGTGCTGAGAGCAAAGCAGCGGATAGCATAAAAACCTGAAATATAAAAAAGAAATTAATAAATTTAAATATATGATTATCCATTATCCACAACTAACATCAATATCACATCCATCCATTTCCATTGCGACAAAAAATGCCATTATGAAACATTTAAATTTATATTTAGAAACATTTAAGTTTATAATATATTTTGTTATATTTCAACAAAGAAGTAAGAGTATGTACTTACCACAAGTCTGCAGTACATGTTTGCAGTCGTAACAATTTACAAAGAATGATGATTTAATATAAGAACATATTTTTATATTAATCATATTAATGAGTACAAAGTTCCCAAATTGATCAACAACACTAATTTGCAATTTCGACGATCATTAAAACGATTAAGTGTTCCTTAGAAAAGTTAATGTGCTAAACTTGCAGGAGAGTCAAAAACTAACGACTACACTATAAGTATTAATTCTTAAAAAATCGTTATATATTTTACTCGAAACAACTTTAACAACTTTAAGTAGTAGAGGTTTAATGCAATTTATTTCATGTAAACTAATTATTAAATATATATCAATGTTAAATATATATCGGCTTTATAAGCTGATCTCATACTATGTCAAAATAAAAAATAACGAATTTTTGGAACAGATCTTTGAGCGTGTACATATGGCAAAATTCTCAAATTTTAAGTAAAGAAGGAAACGCCACCTCACGAAGTTATACTACTATAGTCCATGTGACTTTACTATAAATCTATTATTAGTAATAATCTAACTAAAGTGTCCCTCTCCTCCTCTTCAAACCATTTTGCCCTTTTATCAATATTTCATTTTCTATATCTCCAGATGAGTCGGCCATTTTGAGTAAAATTTTTACTTCGCAAAACATAAACATATTTATTAATAATAAGCATATTCTACTAAACTAATAGATATCATACGAAAATTATCATACAATAATTGTAATATATATAATATATATTACAATTATTATGCTGTGTGTATTCATATTGTAAGAGGATGAAATAAATAAATTAAAAGATTTTATATCTGTATATTTGTGATTTTATATCGTGATTTACGCAACTAGAACAGCAAGTATGCAAACATACGACGTTCCTTCAAGTACCTCTTCCAATCTCACACTTTACTTCCACTTCAGTACAAGCGTTTGTCAAGGGTGCATTATATGAGTGATATGTTAACGCTTGCACCGAATTTCTAATGCGTATCAACCTTGAAAGTAGTCCGTCCAATCTTTAATCTATCCTAATGTTGTAGCATGTTGTCTAGCTATAATATTCACTGTTAATTTTCGATACACCAATGTCACAATGTTCACTTCAGTAGGTACATGGAAGAACTGCTTATTAAGGTGGAATATATGAATTCAGATTAAAACTCAATCGTTGCAAGACAATTTTTCTGCAACAGCAACATCTCGCTGAAAGTGACTCATATTACATGCTTCATTTTTTTAACTTCATATAATTTTATGTACCACGCGTAGCATAGCGTACCGACGCTACATTTAATGCCTCAAACCTGAGAAGAACCGGCGCAAGAAACTCAGCGGGACTTTATCTGTTTTTTTTTTAATTTGTCAGATATTTATAATTTAACAATTCTTATTATTGACAACGATACTCTTGAAGTAGACTGGAGCGAGCGTTTCATTCCTTTGGACTGTCAATTGCATAAGTGCGGCAATATGAAAAAAAGTAGGGCTAAATAGCGAAAAATAACAGCAAAAACAGCAAAACCTAGGAAAACGACTACATTATGGTCACGAACGGTCTACCAAGAGCGTAATGGCATATAAGAAAAAAATAATTACACTAGTATTACAAGTTAAATGTGATTGAATGTTCGTATGATATTAGTTTAGTAGAATATGCTTTTATTATTTGTAAATACGGAAATGAAGCTGAAATTTGGCATGATAATGAAAATAGGCTTATAGAAAAACAATACTAATTAAATAACATAATTTTCAAAGTAATTTTTACAGTTGTATATTTTATCGAATTAATTCTTTCTACTTAATTTGACCATTATTAAGAAAGAATATAAATTTGTCTGTGTGTTACACAAACTTTCCTACAAATTGACTTTAATGAAGTTTCGTACAATATAGTCTTGAACTTGAGAAAAGTCTCTTTTTTAATGCGAAGGGAGGTAAAGAGTCGAAATAAAGGATGTGTGATACATGAAATTTATGTTTTAAGCTTTTAATTACATTTAAGCAAAAACGACATTTAAAGTTTGTTATAATTTTTTCTCAATGTCATTATTACCACCACCACATCCAGCGTAATAGACATCTACAGATGCTTCCGAACATGTATTTAATTCACCTATGTAAAATGAACAATGCATTTAATGAACCTATATGTAGTATGTACTACTGTTCTGTTCTGTTCTGCGGTAACGGCATACCGAGCGTGCCAGTAGAGTATGTACTATAGTAGCTAGGTGCTATACGTCATGTGCGTCATAAAGATGTAAAGATGTCAAGTACTTGCAGTAAATTGCTGTAGATGGCTTTATGAATTACATGAATATGAATATTATATCTCTAATTGGCAAACTAACTGAAGGCAAAAATCTTCATTGTTTAGTATTTTTTAAACGATTATAGTTCAGGTCATTAATAAGCAAACCCGCGAGCATGTCACTGGTGCTACTAGTATAATATAAATATACAGTTTGTATTAGTGTGAGAGTTTGTTTTTCACTCGAGTATACTCGGCTGTTTTACTTAGCTCTCGTCCCGAGACTCTCAAGGAAGAAGAGGTTCGGTTTCCCATTTCTGACAAACTCTGGGTTCCCTAAAAATTTGCTCAGAACTGTGACTGAATGTATAGCTGCCTGCTTTTGTATGTGTATTTTTATGTTAGAATTTAGTTTTTGACAATATCTATGCATGTTCTTAGCTACTATTCCTGTTGTTCCCAATACAACCGCTATCATCTCTGTCAGTGTCTTCCATAACAGCGTGATTTCAGTTTTTAAAAGGTGATATTTGCATACAACTGCAAACATGAGTTTGTTGACTTTTACTAGTTGTATTTTATTGATTAGTAAGAACATATAGCATATATATATAGAGAAAATATAAAAGTTGATAATTTAAAAATTACAAAAATATATTTTTGTACATCATTTCATGCGAAATGGTTACGACAGCAAATTCAAATTTGTAAATTTTTTTATTTAGTATTTTCCTCAGCAGAATACCTACAAAATAAAATGGGCACGGAACCCTCGGTGCGCGAGTGTTACTCGCTTGCGATAGTAACGTAAAACTTGAATAATATTCATTTAGAGATAAAAATAAAATAAGTAATAATATTGAACACGTTTATTTAATTAGATTATTATATGACATAGTTTTTTTTAATATTACGTTGCTTCTTACATAATCATATTATTATTATAAAAATTAATTATCGCCTGTTGGTCCTCATGGTGTAGATTGGCCCAGATCCCTGAGGTTGATGCACGGGTATTAATATTGTAGTTCCACTACCTTGATTTTGATTATTGTTTTGATTATTTGCTGGTATATAAAATACGGTTCCTTGGTTTGGCTGTGCCATTACCACTTGATTTCCGTTCGTCATAGGTTGTCCAACCGACATTAAATTCTGGCCGTTTTGATTATTCTGCGGTATAATTTGACTTGGTTGATTAACCAAAATAGTTTGTTGACCCTGAGGTTGAGACATAACGTATGTCTGCTGTTGGTTAGGCTGGCTTATGTAAATTGGCTGTTGGTTTCCTGGCTGATTAACGAGCATTTGATTTGGTTGCTGATTGACAAAGACCGTAGCTGGTTGTTGATTCGGCTGTTGAACTACAACACCTTGCTGTTGGTTTGGCTGTTGAGCTACAAAGACTGTTTGCTGTGGTGGCTGTTGACTCACCATCATTGGCTGCCCCTGATTAGGTTGGGGGACAATAAATGATGGCTGATTTGGTTGAACAACGAAAATTTGGTTTGGTTGTTGGTTCATGTAAACTGGTTGTTGGTTTTGAGGTTGATTTTGGAACATAACTTGCCCAGGTTGATTGACCATAACTTGTTGAGGCTGATTTTGCGCGACCACAAATTGCGGTTGTTGATTTTGGCTTACTGTTACTTGTGTTGGTTGATTTTGACTAACAATAACTTGGGGAGATGGATTTTGGTTTACCATCACTTGTGGTTGTTGACTTTGACTCATCATAACTTGTTGTGGCTGACTTTGACTAACCATTAATTGTTGTGGCTGACTCTGACTTACCATAACTTGTTGAGGTTGACTTTGAGCCATCATTACTTGCTGTGGTTGGCTCTGACTAACCATAACTTGTTGTAGTTGATTTTGACTGGCCATATTTTGTTGTGGTTGACTTTGAACGAGGATAGCTTGCGGTTGACTCTGTGGTTGGGTGTAAACCATTTGTTGGCTTTGTTGATTCATTGCTAGTTGTTGCTGGTTAGGTTGTTGGCTAATAACTTGTTGAGAGCCAGTGGCGTCTGGCGTGGGCAGACCATTTGCTGAAAGCAAAATTGCGGATAGCACGAGTACCTGAAATATAAAAAAGACATATTGATTTAAATATAAAATTATCTAAGGTAAAGGAGGTGTAAAGAGTGCAGCTCTTTACGATACGTAACGTTAGTCTTAAAACATTTTAATTGGAAGAAACTGAATGAAGATATTATAAGATTTTTTATGTTTATGATAAATAAGAAAAAGTATATACCAAAAGTCTGGAGTCCATGTTTGCAATCGAAACAATTTACGAAGAATGACAATTCAATACAAAAACACAGTTATATATCAAATTTATTAATGAGATCATTACTTAATCGGTTCCCCTCAATGTTCCCAACTTAGATAGACAGCCTAATTTACTATTTCCACGATAACTAAAACGATTAAGTGTACGTCAGAGATGTTTTTTAATAAATGTAATTATAATTAATTAAATGTACTACTAGAAAATAATCAAGCTGCGTATTATCGAGCACTTTAATGCAACTTATTTCACGGAAATTAATTGTCATAATAAGTGTACATATATAGTTATTTTTATTCAAATTGACTGCAAAACAAACGGATTTTATATAATAATTTGGTGACATAACTAAATATTTGCATTTACTCTTTTATATTTTCTTAACTTTAAAATAAAAATACAATATTTACATCAGTTGCCTTGTATTCGTATAGAATCAATTACCAAAATATAAATTTTCATACAAAAATAATAACACAACTTTCTAAATACATAATTCCGTAAAATAATATAATCCAACTACGAATCTTGGCGGCGTGGATCTTCTTTCTAGCACTATCCTGGCGTACTTGCTTTCTAATTTAACCTTCCTCATTTTGAACAGTCTTTAGCATCCTCAGTGGTTAGTCCATAAGCTTTCATGTCACAACATTGAGCCATTTGCGGCAATAAGCATTACAACTTTTCTCTACACAAACATCATTTCTGAGAGTAACCAAGAGATGCTTTATTTTATTGTTTTATTTTGTAAAATTTGATAAATTACCAAGTGATCATCGTTCACTTCCGATGGTCAAAGATAGTTCGAAAATTGTGAAAATCATTCGAATGTGAATGATCATTCGTCCTACTAATCTTCTCATTTGGCGACATTTTCTGTCCTTTAAAGAATAAGACAATTATTGGTTGTAACCTAGTTAGTAGACGGAGAGGTAGAGGTTACTACTGAACGGCTAAAAATGAATATTATTCAAGTTTTACGTTACTATCGCAAGCGAGTAACGCTCGCGCACCGAGGGTTCCGTGCCCATTTTATTTTGTAGGTATTCTGCTGTTGAAAATACTTTTTAAAAAAATTTACAAATTTGAATTTGCTGTCGTAACCTCCTATTTCGCATGAAGTGATGTACAAAAATATATTTGTAATTTTTAAATTATCAACTCTTATATTTTCTTGCTATATGTTCTTACTAATCAATAAAATACAACTAGTAAAAGTCAATAAACTCATGTTTGCAGTTGTATGCAAATATCACCTTTTAAAAACTGAAATCACGCTGTTATGGAAGACACTGACAGAGATGATAGCGATTGTATTGGGAACAACAGGAATAGTAGCTAAGAACATGCATAGATATTGTCAAAAACTAAATTTTAACATAAAAATACACATACAAAAGCAGGCAGCGATACATTCAGTCACAGTTCTGAGCAAATTTTTAGGGAATCCAGAGTTTGTCAGAAATGGGAAACCGAACCTCTTCTTCCTTGAGAGTCTCGGGACGAGAGCTAAGTAAAATAGCCGGGTATACTCGAGTGAAAAACAAACTTTCTCACTAATACAAACTGTATATTTATATTATACTAGTAGCACTAGTGACATGCTCGCGGGTTTGCTTATTAATGACCTGAACTATTATCGTTTAAAAAATACTAAACAATAAAGATTTTGGCCTTCAGTTAGTTTGCCAATTAGAGATATAATATTCATATTCATGTAATTCATAAAGCCATTTACAGCATTTTACTACAAGTTCTTGACATCTTTATGACGCACATGACGTATAGCACCTAGCTACTATAGTACATACTCTACTGGCACGCTCGGTATGCCGTTACCGCAGAACAGAACAGAACAGTAGTACATACTACATATAGGTTCATTAAATGCATTGTTTATTTTACATAGGTGAATTAATAATAATTCCTAATTTTATGTTGGCGTAGAAGTGTCATTTGTGTAATGCTGTACTAATATGTCCCCTCCACTTATATCTAAGAATTCACGGACTATGCGGCATATGCTTGAAATAGCTGATTTTTGTAATGCACAATATAAATGTTCGTTGAGATTTAAAAGTTTAAGACTATGATGTATATGTTTTGGTATAACACCTGTGTTTGATATTTCTAGCTAGGCATAATTGGGTATTTTTTCTGTAATTCTTGTCGTGATATTGAGATTGTTAGGTTAGGTTAGGTTAATAATAATGTTGTTTTGTTAATTGTGTCTTGTAAGATAATATGCGGCGTATTATAATGAATTGTTCTATCTTTTAATATTGCTTGGTCGTCATTTTTTTTGTTAATTTAACTTCAACGTTTAATAGCTAGGTTTGGTGCATAATATTGATAAGTTGATTGTGCCTGTAGGTGTAATCATTTTGTGTAACATTAGGACATGTGCTGGATAATCCCATAATGTTTGACATTTTCGTCATTTATCGCATGTTATCATTACAAGCGACATTTCTAATGAAAAATTTTCTATGATTTCTTGTATTACGTATAACTTGATCTTGATTTGCAATAATAAATCCTTGTTTCAGGAAATAATGTACGTATTTTGAGAAATTTGTTTGAAGCTTCTATATTTAAATGTACTTATATAAGGGTGACGACTTGCAATACCATTATTTTTCCAAAATTTCTTTTGTAACTTTATTTATTTTATCAAGTCCACCAACAGAATATACACATAAAAACAGTTATACAAAAATGTAAGTTTACGTAAGTTTTTTAAATTAGATCAAACAAAAGTACAAAACATTAAAACATATTAAAAAGGTAAAACAATACAATTAGTAATATATTAATTTAAAAAAAATATATTTAAAAAGCCTATTATCATTATTATAAAGAAAAAAAAAAACGAAAAAAACAAACAAAAAAAGGTTGTAATGATTTATTTAACGAATTGGTTATTGTAAAAAATTGCACTATCGTCTGTTGGTCCTCACGGTGTAAATTGTCCCAGATCCCTGAGGTTGTTGTACGGGAATTAATATAGTAGTTCCACTACCTTGATTTTGAATATTGTTTTGATTATTTGCTGGAATATAAAATACGCTCCCTTGATTTGGTTGTGCCATTACCACTTGATTTCCGTTCGTCGTAGGTTGCGCCACTGGTAGTAAAGTCTGGCCGTTTTGATTATTCTGTGGTATAACTTGACCTGGTTGATTAACCAAAATAGTTTGTTGGCCTTGTGGCTGAGGCATAACGTATGTCTGCTGTTGGTTAGGCTGGCTTATGTAAATTGGCTGTTGGTTTCCTGGCTGATTAACGAGCATTTGTTGTTGGTTTGGTTGCTGATTGACAAACACTGTAGCTGGTTGTTGATTCGGCTGTTGAACTATAACACCTTGCTGTTGGTTTGGCTGTTGAGCTACGAAAACGGTTTGCTGTGGTGGCTGTTGACTTACTATCATTGGCTGTCCCTGATTTGGTTGGGGGACAATAAATGATGGCTGATTTGGTTGCGAAACTATTATTTGAGTGGGCGGTTGGTTCATGTAAATTGGCTGTTGGTTTTGGGACTGAGATTGGACCATAACCTGTGAAGGCTGACCGATTACAACTTGTTGAGGTTGATTTTGCGGTACCATAACTTGCGGTTGTTGATTTTGACCAATCATAATTTGAGGTGGCTGATTTTGGTTTACCAATACTTGTGGTTGTTGATTTTGACTCATCATTACTTGTTGTGGTTGACCTTGGCTAACCATCATTTGTTGTGGTTGACCTTGACTAACAATTACTTGTTGTGGTTGACTCTGACTAACCATAACTTGTTGTGGTTGTGCTTGACTAGTCATTACTTGCTGCGGTTGATTTTGATTAACCATAACTTGTTGTGGTTGATTCTGAACGAGAATAGCTTGCGGCTGACTCTGGGGTTGGCTGAGAGCCATTTGTTGACTTTGTTGATTCATAACCATTTGTTGCTGGCTGGGTTGTTGGTTCATAACTTGTTGAGGTTGTGCCTGTTGTTGATTAACAACAATCTGTTGTTGGTTGCCTTGTTGGCTTGGTGAGCTTGTTTGTTGATTTACTATGACAGAGGGTTGTGATGATTGTTGTTCAATTTGTTGACTTGATGGATTAACTTTTAAACTTGAGTCACCTTGTTTTGTTGAATCATCGGAATTTTGTTGCATTCGATCGGACAGCTGGTTGGAACGAATTTGGTTATTTTCAACTTGAGCTTGAAGATTTTTGAACGTATCAGCAGGTATGAACACTCCCGACACAATATCTTTGCCTTGGGGGTCCGGTAGTGGGGAGTCCATTTGCTGAGAGCAAAATGGCGGAAAGCATAGTAACCTGAAATATAAAAATTAATGAGCTAAAAATGTACATATTAATTAATTCTTTTTTAGCTTAACTTTTGAACTGGTATCCCCACGAAATAAAATATCAATCTTTTATTTATAACATTTAGATTAATTGAACTAAATCATTTTATATAATTTACATTTTTATAATATTTCAATAAAGTAGTAAGAATATATACCAAAAGTCTAGGGTCCATGTTTGTAATCCAAGCTGTTTCTACAGAATGAAAATATGATAAGCGGACGCTACTTTATATTGTCCATATTAATGACATCATTATTTAATAGTTCAGCTACAAAGTTCCCCAATTTTATTTAAAAACAAATTTGCGGTTGCCACAATCATTGACACGATTAAGTGTTCGTTGGAGATAGTTATCGAAATTACTTTATCGAAGACATTAGGTAAACCAATAATTAAATAATGCATTTGGTTTTTTCGATTTTTTTTTGTCATTTTAACGATTTCATTTATTAATCATTACCAAATTTTTAGTTAACGCTAATACATACTTTTAATATCAGCTGTAATTTTGTGACATTTTTTTATAATTTTTAAATACGGTATTGTTACGCGTAGTTTAATCAAATAAATATGCGTAAGTGCTTACAAATTTGTTTTAGTGGCATTTCTAAGTATTTCTATGTAAATGGTAATGGTATCTAAGTAGTATTAAGCAGCTTATTACCGAACTAGCGAGTCAGTTTGATTTAATAAAAACAATTGCAATTCGTATTTTGGTATTTGTATACATCGCTTCACGCTTTTTCCCGCATGTAGCAGGAATCTAGTGTTAAGACACTCCGTTCCCCATTCTTTGTTCCAATTTTCTACCCAATGTAGAGTAGAGCAGACAATACGCCACGTTGGTTCTTGTCACCAAAGCAAAATGTATTCTTTCTGATTTAAATTTGAACTTCATTATTAAAATTGCCATTAAAATTTTTAATTGACTTCATAGTAAAAAATACAACACATGTTCATTGTTAAATTATATAATGCAACTGTAAGCATTACTGAGATCTGTTTAAAAGATTTTTACTATAGAAAATTGTTGCATAATAATATATTTCATTACATATTTCTTTCATTTTGTCTGAAGTATATATTTATTCACTTTTTTATGTCTATCTAAATATGTGTCGTGCCATAGAGCAATTTGCAATACTCTTCGAAACTGTAGTGTCTTAACACGGAGTTCCTTAAGCCTACGGTACTCTCTCAGAGGGAGAGGTAGGTAGAACCTCTGCCCTGTTATATGTGGGATACTGTGTGAAGCTATAATAAAAATAACATAATAAAACCTTTTGTCATTATTATTGTTATGCGATAAAAAAGAATTAATTATATTCCAGCAAATATCTTTCTTAACCACACTTAGATATACTGCTGATTATTTATACACTCATAAAACAATTTTTCCTTTGAGTTCAAAATATATCTAATGAATGAATGAATTTTCTATAAATATTTGGAATGTTACAGAGTCAACCCACGCTTATTGGGTACGTGTCCCAATGTTCGAGCCAATTAACATTCCACCACGAGAAGATTTGCATACAATTGTTACAACCGTAGTTTGTACAATAGCATCTACGAGATCAATTGTGGAGCAAAATGTAAATACTTAGCTGGCTTAGACCATATTTATGGTCTCAAAATTTTCACAGGTGAAAAATATTTATAATGTAGATACATTATAATTGAATCCATATCAATGTTTTTAAGTAGGCAGGAATTCGATTCTTTCTGTAAATATACAGTACCTGCAAATTTTGTAGATTATATAACTTGAGTAGATTTCATATACAAATACACGCTTATTTTCTAGATTGAAGCTACCAATACAAATATGAGTAAATGTAAGGCATAACGCGTAATGAATATGAATCTATAATGTTTTTATTATTCCTTATTTCAACTCTCCCAATAACATCAATGTATATGTACTTATATGTCACATACTCATTCGAGGTAGTCTTGGAGTCCGTGACGTAGCCACGTATGGTATGGCCAGGTTCTAGCCGGTCTAGGAACTATGTCAGAAGACAATGTCTCGATTTATCTGTTTCTGGAGTGAGACTTCCTGGACGCCCCAGGAAGGCCCTGGCATTAGGCCAGGATTATGCTAATTGGAAGAAGAGGTTTTTCACTAATAAATCCGACAAAAACATGGAAAAAATGTGCAAAATAATAATATGTGTGAATTAATGTTCCCTGGTAATAAAATAATAATTATTAAATTAATTGCATGAGACAAATACATGATATTGTTATCATCATTATCCAACAATGAATCAAAGGACACCTTTAAACATTTCGTAAAATACTTTCCATGTACCTTAACCTTACCTTACTTACCTTTTTCAGCAAGTAAATATCTTAACTAAAATAATTCCTAATTAAGCAGCTTTTTTCAAAACTATAGGGTAAAATATTTCAATTCTGTATACATATAAATCTAGTTAAAATTATTAATAGTTTAGGCACAGGATCATTGTTTCCATTTTACGAGTTTCATACTTTTGACTGACATTTTCATACTCCTCGTGTGACGCGTGAGGTAGTCATGATTAATGATTAATTAAAAAGTCTATATACGACAATGGCAATGACTATATACGACAGTGACTATTATGTTATGTGGTATGAAATATTTAAAAAAACCTTGCGCTTTGAGAGTTTCAAACTAACTCAATCCTTAAAATTTGGAAATTTAATGATTACAGGTTACAATAATAAGTTAATTAAAGTTTTTTCAAATGCTTTTATAGATTGTGGAATAAGTTAAAACATGTTATAATAAGTGTTTTAACAATTTAGAGAAAAATATAAGGAACGTAAACACATAAATCGCTTTAATATATTCCTTGCGATACAAAAATAATCAATAATTAAGTCAGTTTCTTAAAATTAATTATTACCATTGATTAAAATCTAACTTTCCAAACATTAAATTGGTAAAATCGAAATATTATTCAACATCAGGCTATTTCTACTTAGTCTAAGTTTAAGTAATATACGTACGAGATTGAATGTAGTAAGTATGTGATTGCAAATAGATCAATAATGGTATAAATTATATGATATTGCAATATACCTCGACCTACATTAGACATACTCACGTTCATATCTCAGAAAGAATTAAGGTTTCTTATTCGGATCAAGATTGTAATAAAATAAAAGACAATTTGGTATAAACAGAGGAAACAAGATAGGAAGGAAAGGTATATAGTATACAATTGGTAATTGGTATAACATGTATAGGTATTTTACACAAGATAATCTATATAGTGAAGCTTTGATTTAGTATTATTTAAACCTATTTAAATATACTTATTTTACTAGTTTAAAATTCATTTAAGCCTCTTGTTTCCATTTTGGCACAAAAATTGATTGAAAGACGTTCTTTTAAGAGTTCGTACACACTTTCCGATTAAAAGAAAATGTCAGGTTAAAAGTCGAGTATAATATTTTTTGTTCAAATAGTCAAAGTACAAACTTGACGAATAATAAACAGTATATTTAATATTTCATATAGTTACATATTCAACAGATGCTATAGTCTGTTAAGCTATATATTCAAACTTCTTTCTAAAATATCAGTTATAATACTTTTCGCTCTTAAAGGAGAAGTAATATCCACTGTAAACACTGTCCCCAAACAAAGATATATTTAAAATATTGTTTTTCGTGATTCACTAAGAAGGTCCATCTGAAATTTTAAAAACATATTTACAGAATTAATATATTTTATAAAATCCAAACCAGTAATCCATTGTAATTTCAATTAATTAAATATGGTATTGTATAAAAATATAATTTTATATTTAACCTACTAACAAACGATAGCTTAAAGTCGTCTTACGAATTATTCAGAGTATGAAATGAGACTGAATTTTTTATGATTAAAACACATGACAGATGGATTTATTATGATTATATTTCCAGTCTAGTTGTCTTATAAAAATGAATTACAGCGTTTACTTTCTCTTAATATTTCATTCAGCTTTAAATATATCATTAGGTATCGTCTACATAATTCCACAAGACTTCGAGTTTACTTTCATTTTTATATGCGTATAAAGTATAAATAATATCAACTCATATTACAGAGATTAAATTGTGCCTAGTAAGAATAATGCCGTCGTCGTAATCAGGACCGTCGTGGCGCAGAGGCGCAGTGTCTGCCCGTAAACGCGACTGTGGGTTCGTTTCTGATTCGGGTAGGATAGGTTATATATAATTTTATTTTTTTTCGCTCTTATAACGCTGTCAAAAACGCAACGTTGAGTTCCACCAATTAAGACGCAATGCCTCGAAAGGCTAAAAGCGGGGAACGTAGTGTCTTAGCACTACGTTCCCTGCGAGAAGGAGGCGTGAAGCTAAAAACGAAAATAATAATAGATGACTATTTATATTAATATTTATATTATATTTATATTTATTATATTTATATTTATATTATATATTTTACTTAAAAAGTTTGATTTATTTTTTTTTATATTATTTGTTTTCCCGCCTAGCTTACCTAATAAGCTTATGTAAAATTAAATAATAAACATAAACACATACATACATAAACATATATATACGAGTACTTTTATAATTACATATGTAAATAAGGTACAAGGGGGCTTTGCCCTTTGCGCCTTGCTCACTTCGCTCGTCAACCCCCGTTTCTCTCTGAAGGACATTTTTTTATATAAAAATCACTTACGACCACTACTCACACTGAAATTAAAAAACATAAAAATCTACACAAACATTTTAATGCAAATATGTTTCATCGAAGTAACCACTGGCCAGAAGATTTAAAAAAAATATAATAATTTTACTAACATTATAATAATGAAATCAACTCTAAGTGAGATTTATAATTATTTTGCATGTAATAATGCAATTTTTTACATCAAAATGATAAATGATCATGAAAACATGTCCATTATGATAATTGATAAAAATAAATTCGTAAAGAATATGAAAGTGCATTCATACTTAATTTCTTATTTTAAATTTAATACTTTTACATTAAGTTTTATGAAAAAAAATTGTATATGCATTTCAAATTAATGACTCGTCGTGGTTGTCTTGTTACGTTAATTAGTTTTATATATAATGATGGTATAGCTAGCAAATATTTTTTTTATTTTAACTTAAAGAAATAGCCTTCATTGATAATTTGTTTTATCTTATAGATATCATAAGCTCGAAGCCTATAAATACTACAGGCGAATGTGTTTACATTATAATTTAAAAAAAAAAAACAAATAATTTTTAAGTGTATGCCTATATGTCGTTTTGGTTTTCCGGAACAGCTGAGGCGATTTTTTTTAACTTCACGCTTTATCCCGTATATTGCAGGGTGGGCCAAGGGAACTGCAGGAACCATATGAACCTAATGTGAAGACACTCCGTTACTTAATTCCTGCTTTCTTCGTCCCCACTTTCCGCCTTTTGCCTCAACCATTGCGTGTTGAGTGGCGGAACTCAACGCCGCGCTTTGCCTCGTTTCCAGAGCGAAGAAAATGGAAATAGTATCCATCTTCCCCGAGTGGGAATCGAACCCTCAAACCGTTGCGTTTACAGGCAGAAGCTTATACCTCTGCGCCACGACGGCCCTTTTATATATATGAAAATAGACGAGATTATGGGGCAGCATACAAACAAACAGATGAAATAAAAGAAAATAAAAATTAAGTAATTAACAGTAATAATATGTAATTTTTTGAAACCACATTCGTAATTTATGAGTGACGACAGACTGATAACCAGGCTAAATAAACAAGCAATATTCTCTATATTACATTATACTTACATTTATTAAGTAACAAAATAAAAATGGTTAATAATAGGTTAGAGCGTGTAAAGCCGAGGAAGGGACACTAGTTATAATTAAAAATAATTTACAAGTTTTCCTTAACGCTATCACGGTGTAATAATGGTTCAGTATTAATTTAAAATATGACAACATGTTAAGACATTTAACAGTCGTGTTGATTTATAATTTAAATATTTAACATTTATAAATAAAATTCCAATTATATACGAGTAACGCCTACATTTCACTAATTTAGTATGCAGCACAGACATAAGTTCAGTTAAGCTTTCTTCGCAGAGACGACTTGGAGAGACGCCAGGCGATTTGGACCATTGAGCTTCTGCATTGAAAGCATTAAGCGAAAATCGAGCAATAATACTGTTTAATCCTGAAATAATGATTTTTAAGTCATAGTTAATATGTTAGGTATTTAAACATATACCTAGCTTTTATAAATATAAATATTATTTGATTTTTTTAAAGGTTTTAGATTCGTTTTCCACAAATAGCCAAGGAGAAGTGGCCTAGTATTAAACACTCTCTTTTTACCCAGTTTACTGCAAACGAGATCGAAAAAGAGTGTATAGGGATACTCTTAACATATGATACAAGATTGTACTGGGATAATGATCAGGTAGTAAATTGTGTGATATTTCAATTATACAATGCTTAACTACACATCGGTTTACATTCGCATTATTCCGGGATCAGTATAAAAAGTAGCCTAAGTTCCTTCGAAAGGTTGCATCTACCAAAATTTCAACAAAATTGGTTCCGCGATTGAGGCGTGAAAACGTAGTACACGGACAGAAATACTTTCGCATTTATTAATTAGTAGGAATAGGGACGAGAAATAGTATGGATAGCGCTTACTGAAAAAATATCGGGTCACTTTGAAAAAATATCGAAACATACGTAGACGCGTACAACAGATACATAGCTATGTTAATAATATTCATTCATTTAAAACGACATTTATTTTAGCTTCATCGGTTAGAGTAGATACGCACAATAATCTTTATTTTCTATTAATTATAACGTTTTAAATTGTGATAGTAAATGTAATTACAATGAACTTTTACTTACACTGAAAAACTAGATTTCATAAAAATTTTAAAATATAACTTTTTAAAATATTTATTAAAAGCTAAAAATCTTACTAATTATGAATAATTAAGGAACATGTTACACTCATATATTATGAAAATTAATTAGCTTTACCTATTTAATTACTTAATTATATTAATTTTACGAAGACGAACACTAATTTAAAAAAAGCGTATATAATTTCTATTTCTTATTGCCATGTACAAATACAGACACAGATTGAGTATGTATGTTACAACATATACAATTTGTATTTAAGATATTAAAAATAGCAGAGTACTTCTAAAACTGTGTCCGTACGAGATGCAAAGTTGAGTTCCGTCACCCAACACATAAAAGCTATGTTTACGTGAGAAAGGAATGAAGCACTACTAGGAACTGAGCCCAGCAAAATGAAAGTAACAAGAACTGTACATAAAAACATGTTTACCAATACGTCGCTCGTCTCTTAACAATTCTTTCTATGTAATACAGTTAAGAATCGATTTTATATTTGTTATACTAAATTCAAATAAAAAAGATACTTATAGTTCTTTAGATAGAAAAATAAACTACAGGAAATAAGTCACGTGAATTTAATTAGTGTATAATATTTTTTATATTTTTTTATAGCTTTACGCTTTATCCTGTACATCGCAGGTTAACCATGGGAACCTAGTATTGCGACACTCCGTCCCCTGCTTTCCGCCTTTCAGTGTTGAGTGGCGAAACCCAACGCCGCGCCTTGCCTAGTTACAAGAGCGAAGAAAATAAACAAAACTAATCCGTCTTCCCTGAGTGGGAATCAAACTCAGAAACCGTCACATTTACAGACAGACGCTACGCCTCTGCATCACGACGGATCTTAATTATATAATAAATGGTATTTATAATTTATATGACAGCAATAATTTCCGCCAATTTCAAATATAGCCTAATGTCGAGACACTCCCTTCATCATTTTACTATCCCATAATCTCTCTTATAGTGCATATTATAATCAGCAAAAACATGTTATGGCGCCCACAATTATTTTTATAAGATATAAAAGAAGTAAATATCTTCACAATATAAATAGAATCGATCAATAATATTATAGCCATGGCTTCTGCAAATAAATAAGTTATCGTTCATTACACATTGAATCTCACTATGTACAGGCACGACCAAAAGATTTAATACTTTTAGTATTTTTAAAATTATTAATCCACACTAAGAATAAAAAAAATATTTAACGAAAACATTTAAATATTTAAACGCAACAGGATTTGAACCCACGCCTCATGGACAGTTTCCATGAGGTTCAAGTTTCACTGCAGTTAAAGGAATAACAAACCAACCATGCAAAATAAGTTTATAAACAGGAATTATTGTAATTGAAAACGGCATCCAGCGTGAAATAAAGTAGTTTGATATATAAAGCCATTAGTATGCACTTTAAAGGCCTATGACACGAACCCCGGTTCATTATCTCTCACGGTTCGATTACCGCTCTCAATGCATGCTATCGTTACTTTCAAGCAAGTGTTGGTACAGTAATGCGGAAAAAACGATGCATTTTATCATATTTTGTTGATTTTCTATATTTTGTACTGTTATTAATATATAAAAATGTCTGTATTGTGAATAGCTTCCTCTGTAAAGTCACATTAAATTGTTACAAAATGAACGAAACTATGTTTTATTTGTCCGCTCTGGTAACACGAAATGCAGTGCTAAGGTCGGCTACTCTAAGCTAAGTAGAACTGGCAGAAAGTTACAGTGATTATTATTTTATATACAAAATACACAAAACAACATATATTCATGCATACCTCGTAATATGTAGGCGGAGAGCTATTACTTTGTAAAAGTAAATTATTAAAAGATAAATGGCTTTAATTCTAATTTGACATTTTAATTTGAAAACCGGTCTGCATAAATTAATCTAATCCGTTTGACGAAGCGAAGAGACAAAACAATCTTACTTACAAAGTATGTTCCAGTAACCCACTTTGACAGATCAATGACATTGACAGTTGACAAATATAATCCGCAATATTTAATTTATATTTTTTACGACTGTACATGCAATGACGCATTGCACTACAGCTTTAAAAGATATGATTAAAATGGCGATGACATAAAAAATGAAAGAAATCATCTGTCCAGCGAATTGAAACATTATTTAAACCGTCACTTTTGTAAAATAAAATATCATAAATATAAAAGACCGTTAATATTATAATTTATGTAACAATATATCGACTTACCTAAAGAGGTGGACGTTTGTAAAATGAACACGCTGTTATTTATGTGAATTATTGTGTTTATTGACAGTAATAAATATTTTTTATTTTATTTTACACATACATACTTAAAGTTTCAGAATGAAAATCTGATGATAACAATGATGTATCAAAGACAGTACGGCAAGTGGTGATAAGTGAAGTTGCTAGTGATTTGCGTTTGCTGAAACAAGTTAATATTAACTCGATTAACTAAACTAAACTGAATGTCGTCGTTAGAAGTCCGGATGAACGAAACAATTGATTTTTTCAGATTACATACATACGCATATGTACTAGAATGAAATATTTTTTAGTTACATTTGTACCTGCAATTTATTTACAAAATTAATTTATATCATAATAGAAAATAATAATTGTAATTTGGTTTCAAATATTAGGTAATTGTCACTTGATGTAAGCCACTTTTTCTCTATATCGTTGCTAAATCATTCTGTATTTATTTTTCAAACCCCTTGAGAACCATTTCCAGGCCAAAAAGTGTTTCATAACGGGATGGTTCGTTATCACTTTCCATGTCGAGCTTTATAGCAGGATAATGATGATATATTTGTATAAATTTGACTTATGAGTGCAATTTAATATAATTAGTCTGGATTATCACGAATCAGTATAACTACGGCCTGGATAATCGAGTTTATATTGTACATTAAAATAGTTGTTTAATCAAAAAAGAAAGAATCATATTTGACAAGTTTTCATTCCATTTCTACAGTTTTAATGCACTTAATTTAAAAATTTGTTTTATTTTTAATCGTTCTGCACTTATATTCAGAAATAAAGTTTTTGTTCGAAACGGACACGCAAGTATCAATATCACTATACGATTGATCACGTTTCTAGTTATTTATTTTTGTACCATTTTAAGCTTTATAATTAAGTTGATAAAGGCTACAAAAGTTACACCAGGTTCATACAAAAAGCTCCAATATTAACAAAAAGCTGTCGAGGCTTAAACAGATACAGCAATCATCAGCGATTCGTCTCGCGCATGAATTTTTATAGGCTTATATCGATTTTATATTATATTTTAAATAAAATATCCATTTTATATCAGTATTACGTCCATCATTCTAAAATTAATTTATAATAGGTACGTGAGGATTTCAGAATAATATTTTTAAATATTTTTGTGGATATTCAAATAGATTTATTTGAGTAATAAACATTTAACACGTTCTTTTTACCTTTAATTGTCCCTACATACAATCGAGAATATACCGTAATTTTTTGTTTGTAAACAGTTTGATAACTCTATCAAAAAAAAATTCAATATGTGTTTCATAGCCATAAAATATGCATTATAAATAACTCGATCACGTTGTTATACTAAAAGCTTTCCTTTATATTGAAAAACTTAAACTATAGTAATAAATGTTTACAAATACACTTTATATATGATTTATTATATAAACAGAATGTATATATGTTAAAAGTCGGAGAAGATGGATTTTTCTATTTCCATTTTCTTCGCTCTGGCAAAACTACAATACGCAATGCCTCGAAAAAGGTGGAAAGCGGGGACGGAGAAAGTAGGGACTAAGCAACGGAGTGTCTTAACACTAGGTTTCCACAGCCCCTGCAGTTTCCTTTGCCTACCCTGCCATGTGCGGGATAAAGCGTGAAGCTAAATATATATATATATATATATATATATATATATATATATATATATATATATATATATATATATATATATATATATATATATATATATATATATATATATATATATATATATATATATATATATATATATATATATATATATATATATATATATATATATATATATATATATATATATATATATATATATATATATATATATATATATATGTATATTATTTTTTTCTGTATATGTATTTTGTAATTATCAAAAAGTACGGTTAAATTGTGTTCGTTTCTTTAGATTTCATGGGTGTTAGATTATGAAAGTAATTTTGTGATAACTATGATGGGCGTATAATAAGATTATCGTTATTGATAAAACAGTACAGAGGTTGCTTAATATATGTAGGTTTGTATTATTACGTAATTGGTATGCGCCGGGGATTCGAGAGTATAAGTGAATTAGTTAATAGTTCACTTCCCAAGGAATTTCAATAGAAAAAACGTAACGGTAGTCCCTCAACAATCGGCTTTTTTGGAGATACTGCTATTTTACCTGTTTGGGTATGCAGTGTAAGTAATAGACTGGCTTTCGAATGTTTACTCTGTAATTGATATTTATTTGAACACGATTATCCCGAAAAAAAAAAGACGCGTAGAAACTAGAGAGAAACCTATTTGTTCTTTGTAATAATCTTTTGGGATCGGTAAATTTGTATTTCTCCCTATACAATTGCTAAAAACGTAATAAGTTGTATAAAGCATATAAAAATCGACGACGCAACGGAATAAAGAGCGCATGGCTTAGTGGTCAGTGCGTTGAGACAGTTTTCCAGAGGCGCTAGTTCAAATCTGCAATTCGTTCAAATTTATATATGATTTCTTTTAGCAGTATAAATTAACACTTAAAAAATACACAGTAAATATCTTTTTTCTTCTTTTTTTTTCAATTTTTTAAATGTATATAATGAACAGCCAAACAACGGGTTATTTTATCAAAAGAAGGCATTCCTGCACTGTAATAAAAATAAAATTAACGTGCCATATCCAAAAAAAGCAACAACTCTTTACAATATGGAAGTGATGTAATGATAAATACTGCTTGTTTATGAGACGTGATTGCCTTTTCTTCGCCGTTGGTCGCTGGTTCCATGTTGGCACTGCATTAGTGTTTTTATAAACGATTGACATATTCAGTAACTGTTGCTTTGGTTTACATGGAGAATGTGTTGAAGAAACTACATAATACATACGTACATATATCATTTTAAATTAAAAGCGTGTAGGAAAATTCAAAAATCTGAAATGGTTGGAGTAATTTATACGTACAAAGTGCAATGAATGACTATGCGGTAGACTCTGGATATAACAAATCACTCTAATGAGAGCAAGTAATAGAAACATGCTGATAGAAAAAGATGAAAGTTTACATTTGTGCCTAATGATATCCGGCGCAGAAAAGGCGAAAAACTTGACTTTCATGCGCTTCTCCATATTTTAAAGTCACACAAATCACATTTTCTCGTCTTTATAAATATATATTACATATATTTATAAAGGCGATAGAATGTGATTTATAGTAAGATTCTCCTCTAGTTCGATATGGAATATATTTCTTTAAGGGCATTAAGTTTATCTAACTATATATTTATATATTATAATATCTATATATTTATACAATATATATATTTCTATAAAAATTTACCTAAATGAGATAATGAAAGCCTCTTCGAGATGTGAATAATTAACGTTTTCCTGATATAGTGATAACTGATATACGTAATGTTATAAAATTGAGTAGAAATAGTGTTAGTCAAATTGAAAAAAAGCAATCGGATATGAAGTAAGCTAAGCTTTTTATTTAGGTTAAATTCGTACTCATATGTCATTTCAAAACGCATGTATATTATATATTAGAATAATATCTTTTATAAATCACACACAAATTGTAGGTGCCTTAATTACCTACTTCAGAAGTGTATGGCAACGTTATTTTCTAATATAGATAATCGTGAAGCTCGTGTCGTGCTTGGAGAAAACTTGTATTTAAGCTGTAAACATATAAGTAGTAAAATCGAAAAGAAAAGTATTTAAGAGATAATTGAACAAACATGGCAACGTTATAAATACTTGTGAAACATATTTACTACGATTTTATGATCAATCAGAAAATATGCTTAAAGTTTATATCAGTGAAGTGGTAGTGGAGTGTTATATATATATATATATATATATATATATATATATATATATATATATATATATATATATATATATATATATATATATATATATATATATATATATATATATATATATATATATATATATATATATATATATATATATATATATATATAATGTAATATGTTTCGTGGTTGTAAGTAATCACTAACACAGATGCACCGTCAGCCTTTAAAATGTAAAAAGTTTCAATCTGTTTGAAATAAAAATATTTTTCTTTCAAATATTTAACTACAATAACTTCAATTTCATTTTAATTTATTTTTCTTACACTATTAGGGCTATATTGACTCTAAATAAAAAAGTGTTCCGAGCCCACACTTTTCCTCTCTATTTAAGTGTTTCAAAGTGTGCTAATGCTCATATAATAGCCGAAATAAATCGTTTAGCTTAAATATCATGATGGCTACTCATGGTATACATTTTTTATTAAATTGCTATAATTTTCTTTAACACCAATGCTGTTGTGAAATTGTATTAATACGTTTGAATTATATAGTGTTAAATTACACTTCATCTAAAGTGGGAAATGAACAGGTAATTATATACTATGCAGGTAGTCACTTGCTATTCAATTTGTAGCCTCTATAAATGTAGAATTGTTTAGTATTTATGGTTTATAAATATGTGTATATTTTATTTAAAGTTAAAGTAAATATTAAAGATTTATAAAACTTAGTTTATTTCAATAACAAAAAATGCTTTACACTATATTTATATCTAAAAATGATAATAATCCATTCTCCTCAATTGGGAATTGAATCTGCAACCGGTCCGGTTTACAGTCAAGTGTTGTTCCGCTATGCCATGACTGCTTTAATTAAAAAAGATTATTATTTTGTTATTTTTATTATTTTTTGCCTAACTGCCTCAAGTTCAAATATAACATTGGTATTATAACGTAAATCTTGATTACATATACACATAATTAAATATTACTAGTTAGTTCTTTACGTAACGTAAACAAAGTAGAAAACATAAAAGTCAGAATAGATATATAATCATAATAGATACATAATCTATAATTTAAAGCACATAACAATAAACAATAAAGAATGAAAAATATTTCAATATACACAAAGTGTTGCCAGTTGTAATTTTTAACTTAAGGTGCGTCCAATACCTCTGACCTAAATACCGGTGCGTCGCTGATTATGAACCGGTAAAGCACTTCATTGTAAACCCTAAGGATGCCTAGTTTAACAATTATTGAAGCTTATAATACATAAATCTTTATTAATAATTCTAGAGTTTAATGAGAAAATAATTAAAATAACAAAACAAAAGTAAATTAAACTTCTAGTCAAAAAACAAACTAGCTAAGCTTTTCTAAAAGCTTTTAGTATTTTTCTAGCTAACAAGAAAGAAAAACGATTGCACAGAACTTGATCAAATAAAACAACCCCAAATAACTTCACGTAATCACTTCTGACCAGCGGCGTCTAGTTCGGTCGAATGCACTAATGAGCGCATTCATTTAATTGCACCGCAAATAAAAGCTAGCACCACGTTAAATTATGCTACTGTGATTTCAAACGATTTCGTACGTGACACGCTATACGCTTTCCCCGTAAACGTGCAAGCCGTAGTCGATCTACCGCGTCCCTCTTAAATTTTCGTCTACCAGACGTCGGAGGGGACATAGTGTGATACAAGGCGGCTAGTTCCGTTCTGTCGAAAATGCAATAGTGTGCAGGCCAATGCAACCTGTCAAGACTCAAGTCACAAGTTCAAGAGCAGCCGCGCGAGCCGGTGACTATCAGAAATACCGCAGCTTTCGCGCTGAACGCACGCGAACGGTAGACGCGAACGGACCGTGAACGTAATTTGTATTTAAATTTTTAGTGCTTCTTCACTACACCATAGGGTTTTTTGCCCGATCGTAGAATCAACGATGCAGAACTTCATAAGGTCAGTTTCTCACATAATATTTTAAATATGTTAAGCGAGCTTTAGAAAACAATGCGCTGTTTTTTTTATTACAAGTTTGAGTTCTTAAAGGAAATCATTATTGTAGTGACATATTATGTGTTGCGGTATAAATAATGAAATGCGATTATATTTTGCCACGAACTGTGGTCAGCCACGCCAAAACAATAGCCTCACGACGTTCATTTCTCATATTAATATGCAAACTGTGGGAAAACGGCAAGGAAAGAGGACATTCTTAAAATAAAGTTATAAAAGTCACAAATTATTCCTTATTATGTGTTTTATAATAACTTCATAATATATATATATATATATATATATATATATATATATATATATATATATATATATATATATATATATATATATATATATATATA
This sequence comes from Dione vanillae, assembly GCA_037178615.1. Lineage (NCBI taxonomy): Eukaryota > Metazoa > Arthropoda > Insecta > Lepidoptera > Nymphalidae > Dione > Dione vanillae. The sequence goes on from JAZFAU010000088.1 coordinate 2,351,777, forward strand.
TATATATATATATATATATATATATATATATATATATATATATATATATATATATATATATATATATATATATATATATATATATATATATATATAAAGAATTATAAATAAAGGAAAGGAAAGAGGAGAGGATGATGTAAATTTTAACATGTTCAAGTTAATAAGCAATTATAAGTTAATATAATTTTTTTTGGAATGAGTATGTGTAAATGCGGATATTACTTATTTTGTTTAATCAATACATCGATCTAAAGTAATCATGATTAAAAAAGGTAAAAAATGTTAAAATATTTTTTTTTATTCTACGAAATAAATATATTTTGCACAAATTTATTAACGTCTTATTATGTGTAAATAAACGTTTTATAATAGTTTTTGTAAATAAGCGATAATTTATATTGGTTTATTAATAATTAAAATTCAACAATAGTAGAATCTGCATGTCCTGTGATTTTCAGTTGAATTGCAGTATCCTAATATCTATACCACATAAATTAAGTACAACAACAAAAATACGGTTGTAAATTCTTAAACACAAAGCTTAAGCTAGCATCATCAAGACAAAACGACGACATCAAGTGCAGTAAATTTAGTTTCCAAAATAACATAAGCCCCATACTTTGTCATTTTAATTTTTTTTTTAAGTAAAGATTAATTACACAATTTCCGTTCTACTTACTATACAGATGGATGGTCAAAAGTAATTAAGTAAATATAAATGGAAACAGTTACAGCACCTAGCAATTTGAATAAATGACAGTTATAATTTTTAAGGCACTCAAAGTTGATTGGGCTAAGGTGTGAAGGGAGTAGCTTGTAATGATACGTCAAAGTGATTTATTAACAGGTGTAGAACAGTAATATTGTGTATAACATGGCTTAAGTGTTAATCTGTAGGAAAATTGTTTAGGGCTTAACAGTTTCTCATAGAATTTACATATATAATATTAAATATATGTAAATTATAGTATATGTACGATTATTTAGAATTAGTTAGTAGATTTTTAATTTCATACATTTTTGTCATACGTTTATGTCATTCACATCAAACGCCATTTTTTTTTAAATCATTGATGATAACGTTTGTCAGAACGGGATTAAACCTTTGACAATCGTTTAGTTAGTAAATAAAAAATATATATACAACAAAAAATAATACAGATATATTGTACTTAATCATAAATGTTAAAATACCTATATTATGAAAAAACTTAAGAGAACTTATAAAATCTGCGAAGCACGCATTGCTTTTATAGATCTTTTTCTTTCCAACCAAGTGTATACTTGTTCTAGGAGTGGTCTCGCCAATAGCCCCCGGGGATGGCGTCTCATATTACTGTGACTGTTTTGAGTAGAAACGCATGGGTTATTTAACTATTGAGCTATTAAAGCTTCATCGTTTATCTCACAGAATATATTTTTATATTGTTAATCAGCGTTTTTGAATTTTATTACAAAGCACATAATATAAAGTAGCCCTAACTCCTATTTAACTGATTTTCAAGAATTTTTCAGTCTCTATTAAGTTAATATTAATTTTATAATATGAAAATACCTATAAAGGCTTTTAATGAATTCCAGTCTATTAAGATATTTCCTACAATGTTATTATTTATAATCAAACTGATAGAGCTTTTACATTTTTAAAAGTTTGATTTTAATTGACTTACAAAAGTATTTTAAAACCTGTCACATCTTAATTGCAACATAGAGTTATTAAATGTTAATTAATATTATAGAGTTGGAGAGTTTGTTTGGTTAAGCAATTCAAAAAAACATTTAAGATGACCATTCGTCGAGAAAAGCTAGATGTATAGTACTGATGTAACCCACTCTACCTGAAATCAAAAAGTCACTGAAAATATAAAATTAAAATTTAGTAACTTCTACTACAACAAAACTACACAATAGCAAAATATCGTCTTAATAAATGTAGAAAGTTCGCAGGTATTCGTCGACTCTATCATGCAAATCGTCCTACAAGTCCTGCCAAAGTCACTTAGCTTCACAGCCTAACAAGTTTCTCCTGAACTTAAAAAAAAACTTAATAGTAATGATTGATGTACTAGATTCCCTTTTACCTGCGCTTTTTATGGCGTCGTTTCCACCAGCATAAGTACATAAACATCTGTAAAATCCTTATAACATACTGTTATATGCGTCAGAAATATAACGATGGCTGGAAGGTCGATTCCAATAAGATTATATTTCAGAGAAAAAATACATTTTAATTATTACTATTACTCGGCTTTATTAGTTAAAACGCAGTGATAAGAGCCCTCATTTTGCCAAATTGAGTGGAAAATAAAGAATAGAATGCCTTGACTATTCCTAGTTAAGGCATTCTATTTCAAGCAAGTAAGGCAAGTTTCTAAGAAAAGCATATGAAAAAGCAGTTCTTTTTTTATGTCTTCACGCCTTATCCCGCACATGGCAGGGTAGGCAGAGGGAACTGCAGGAACCATAGGAACCCAGTGTTAAGACACTCCGTTTCTTAGTCCTTGCTTTTTCCGTCCCAGCATTCCGCCTTTTTTGAGGCATTGCGGTGTTGAGTGGTGGAACTCATCGCCGCGCTTTGCCTAGTTACCAGAGCGAAGTGGAAATAGACAAATTCATCTACCCTGAGTGGGAATCAAGCCCACTAACCGTCGTTTCTTTATAGATAAACGTTACGCCTCTGCGCCATGACAGTCCTCAGAGAAAAAGTAGTTACAATATAATTATATAGAGGTACTTCCATCAGTACTTTAATATTAAAAAGAAATAGAAATAATAATAGTAGTGTGAAGTGGTAATTTACTACCACTTCCCCTAATTAAGAATAGGTTAAAATTGAAAAATTACAATCTACTATGAAATACAATCCATTTTGTCCTGTATTACCATAAAACAAAAGCTAATTTTCCATAAAAGATAGTGGTTATGCAATTAGAATCAGATTATTATCAGTCTGGAACCCTTTCAGCGTATTAAATTTCCTTTTAACTTAATACACATCGCCATTTTGAAATTAAATTGTAATTTTGTATAAGCCGCGGCTTTTGACGGTCTTTTGTGAAGATCTCAAAGATAACGCATAAACACAACGGGAGAATTTTCATATTAATCATGTATAATGAAAATAGTAATATTGTTCTGTAAGAGTATGTACGTCTTGTACATATGTACATAATCTGTGTAACGTGGGTTATTAGTATGCCTGATAATAAGTTCACTTCTATTAGAAATATACATATATAGAGCATAACCGCCAAAGGACGTAGGTTTTGCATTTTTACGTTACAAATTTAATACAAACTATAAAGTTAAGATCTTTATTTGATTAGCATGCTAATATCGTATTAGAATTAAATAATTTATATATTGTGTTGGAACTAAGGGGCCTCCCTTTATATGCTACATCACGTTAATCCAATGTACCTTATGTTAGTTACCCTAGGGCACTAAGAATTTGACGTGTGTCATTCACAACTCTTACCTGTCCATATTGGATTGGTTAAAAGCTGGTAAATTGTTAAATAAAATTTGAACATAGCGGTGTTTGAACTCACACCTCTTAGACACCAGCCAAGCGCTCTGACCGCTGAGCTATGCATTCTTCACGCTGCGTCGATTCTTATATGCTTCCTACAAGTTATTGCGTTGTTAGCACTTATTTCAAGGGAGACTCTTACAAATTTTCGCTATCCAAAATCTATTGGAAAGAACAATCATTTGACAAGAGAGAATATTTCTTTTTATATATACTTTATGGACTTTAAAAGCTTTTTCTGTACCCAGTGTGAATTAACATATAAAAAAATATACAAACACTGATAATAGAAACGAATTCAATTTTCTTAATGTTTTGTATATATTTAAATGTTAAATAATTAAAATATTAATAGGTAAAACTGATATATCTCTAAATCATAGTGTCGTTTATTTCGGTATTGGTTCAATGTAAATAAACGTTATTAATTACGTTATGCTAAACGGTATAAAACTTTAATTTTAATGTACATTATCGCCAGTAATTCAATTTAATTACAAATTATGAATGCGAATTCACGGTTTATTCACAGATTACCAAGGTTCTTTGAAAAATGTCTGTGTATGGAATTTTTTGCTTCTTTTCTGCCTACGTGTTTCGCTTTCCATCCAATTATCGAATAAAATCCCGATGGTCAATAGCATAGGGTTGCGTGCAATGTGTAGGTTTTTTATGTACTTTTTTGCATTTTTTTAATATTTTTTTATTTATTGCACTTAGTTTATTACTAAGAATTACCATAGACATTTAGATGTGTTTAGAAAAGAACCCGTTAATTTTTTATAATAAGCACGTTATTAAGGAATTTATTCTACTAGATTAAAAACTTTTATTAATTATTTGTAGTAATGGAAACAAAATCCTTATTTATGATTTTTAATATATTTGTCCATCTGTTTAACTAAACGAACTTGATTGCAACCTAATGTCGTCTATATTAGGTTAATGACAAGTGGTAAATAGAAGTAACACAATAAAGGCCAAAATAGCCTTATAAGCGAAGTTGCGATATGCAAAGTAGTAACAAATATACAATAATCCAAATTTAAAAACTAAATTAAATTAAATTACCTTCACGGATACCGCACGGTAGGCAGATGAACTACGGCAGCCAAAGTAATTTAGTATTAAGACATTTCGTAATCTACTTCGTACCTTTCGAGTCTTTGTCAACGCTGCATGTCTAGGTGCACGAGCGTTAAAAATGGAAATTAAATAATCCATTGTCTCCGAGTGGGAATCGAACCATCGCCTTTACAGGCAGACGCCGAGTCTTTGCGCCACGACGGTCCTCATGTTATACATATATTTGCCAAAAGTGCAATTTGCGCTCACAGTGACCCTACAAAGTCGGTAATATTTTATGAGTCGTCCTGGATGTAAGCCAGCCGCCACAGCGAATTGCAGGCATTAAGTTTACGCTCCTGAATAATAGATGCGGCGGATAATTTTCTTTATTTCTGAACTATTAAACTCTCATCTCTCAACAATTAATTTGACATAGTATTTATTTAATGAATGTTATGTTATTGTTCACTATTACTATATGGTTTCTATGGAATTAAATGTAATATTGTTAATATAGTGTTGTCAAAAAAGGATTATTTTCTTAAAGCATCGTTTATTTCGAATATAACAATGTCAAATTTGTTAAACATTTCGTGTGATCGGTTTTAATTATTTTTAACAGGAACAATTAAATAATAAGAGGGTAGATTGCGGATGAGAATTCCTTAATAGATTCGTGTGTGGGCATGCTTCTACGAATCCCGGGATTCAATTGCGTGATGTACACAGGATGTGTTGATACGCATCATTAATGACGACATTGCGAACTTACTTAGTGTCTAATGCGCTTTTTTATTATCCTGTCGTGCAATTACAGTGCACTTGATTCAATAAATCAAGAATAAAAGTGATAAATAAAATTAAATTGTTGTATGAGTAGAAAATCGTAAAAAAGACTAAAATAAGTCTTTTTTAAGATTTTCTACTCATGCAATATTATAATAATTATTTATTTATTAGTTCATTCAAAATATGTGCATACTTAGCCTAATTTTCAATGTTGAAATACAGAGATCTACCTTTTTCCTCGTTTTATAAGTTCGAACGGCGCTTTCAGAAATGGACCACAATATAAACTTAAACATTTATTACAATCAAACGATAGCAACAATAATTTGTTATGTCTCCTCGTCAAAAAGTGTCCACTTGTAGACGCGATTGGTTGTGGGTTCGATTACTATTCGGGCAAATTAATTATTATGTTATGTCTCTCTGGTACGAAAATGTAAATGAAAACATTATACTATATTTTATTACATAATAGCAAAACTACACAAGGACAATTTTGTATCAAGTGCGTGAGTTTCATATTAATAACGAGTACATGAATAATGCGTTTCCAAGATTTTACAAATTCAACATTTATTCGTAATTTGCGGTTAAACTAAAAATATATTTATTATTTCCCTATATGACAGAAAATACTTATCTCAAAAATTTTAAAGTTGTGAAGTAATTAGTTAAATATGAAGTAAGAAAACGTTGATACTTGATACATTTTGGACACGTCTAAATCAAAAATATCACCATACTTATCAGGACTGCATAGTTCACAGAAGAAAATATTTACATAATTTTTTTTTCTTTTTTTTTTTTTTTTAGCTTCACGCTTTATCCCGCACATGGCAGGGTAGGCAGAGGGAACTGCAGGAGAAATACACAAATCATAGAGCAATCTGTAAGGATATATTAAAAAATATCTAATCATTTTATAATATATGTACATATTATGAAGTGCAAAAATATACAAGCCGATGCAACTATTCAAGTCCCGTTTTAAAGCGTACCTGTTTTATCTGCAACAACATATTAATTAATTTAATTTATCTCAAACTCGAACTACATCTATATTACTCTATTACTCGTGAGATCAATTAGTACTTTATTGAGAATGCTTTTAGAGCTTTAATTGTTTCTCTAGACACTTGCAAAGCCGCATTGTAGCTTTATTCAGTATGCAAGTCGTAGATCTTGTGCTTATTTAGTAAAGATATATCATCTTAAGACTCTTAGGCCTTTACAATAAATGATTACAATTTTACCCGAGAATAATTCAAATGCACTTAAGGCTTTATTCCACGAAGAATTCAAAATAATTTGTAGTTTAATATAGTATACAATTAACTTATAGGTATATTAGGTATGAAACATTTTGAATTTTTAATTAGGTTTAATTTTTAAATTGTAAATAATCATAAAACACCTTGTTTTGTATTTATAGATTACGTATATTATTTTTACAAGTTTTATTAAGTACTTTTATATGTACATTTGTATCTTAGTTTACTAAATACTTTTATGATTTTTTAAGTGTAAATCCCTACTGAAGTAATATGGAAAAAATACTTAAATTTCTATGTTTTATATAGAAATTTGAACGCAACTAGTTTTGAAAATGCGCTTCTTGGAGGGTCTCCAAGAGGCGTAGGTTTCATAAGCTTGTTTTATTATTACGATTATTTTAAGATATAAATATTCTACTTAAGGTTAAGTTAAAAATACATACCGATGAAAACGTTTAAAACATAATTACGTAATGAAAATACTTTAGAACTTCGTAGAAAATTGCAATGGCATTGCATTATTGCTATTTGAAGTAATTAAAATAATTAACTACTAAAGCTTCGTGATGAATTTCTATTCAAGATTTTTCTAAAGTATCGAGCTATGTTAAGTCGTGCTTATATTCTCAACATGCATGACTATTTTGGATTTAAATTAAAACTACATTAACGTACAAAAGTGTAGGTAACATTTTTGTATTTAGTTGTTATAATTTAAATTTCAAAGTCTTTCAATTTACTAAACTTGATTTTAAATTTATAGTATTGTGTAATAAATTATTTTATTAAGTTATGATAACTTTTTTTTAAATAATAAGTGTCAATCTATTTTATCGTTTATTGTTTATAGTACACATAGTGGTTTGTCCATGTTGCAAACCACACATAAACATGCAACCTTCAGTAAAAATATCACATATTCTACAGGTTAAACTTGGGCAGAAAAAAAAATATATAAAATAAAAAACTAATATTTACCGTTACACAGACATCAAAGATGGTTTTAATAAAGGGAATCAATAAATTACCCTACCATTACTCGGTATAAACGTAAGCATTGTTTATGATTATTGCGTACTAAAGGTTATTACGATTGAGCTGTAACAGCTCTGTTACATCCACGTAAGATACAAGTAGTATGCCGTGTAGGGATTTGATCAAAATTCAGATAAGCCTAACATATTACAGTTTAAATTACCTATAAAATTATATTATAATATCGCATGATGATGATGATTTATTTTATCCAACGCGGCATCCATCACGACGGTCAGTGCGTGATTGCATCATAGTATTATATTTATTAGATAAAGCTAAGACAAAATTTATTAAAATTAATTTTTTTTAATGGCCTGATTTATAGACACAGTCGCAAAATATTCTGCCAGTGTCACGTATAATTTATTAACGTGTGATTTATTGACATTATTTTAGAGAAAATAACAAACAATGATTATTATAAATTACTTCACAATTTTTTTTAGCCTCACGCTGTATCCCGCACAAGGCAGGGTAGGCAGAGGGAACTGCAGGGACCGTGGGAACCTAGTGTTAAGACACTCCGTTGCTTAGTCCTTGCTTTCTCCGTCCCCGCTTTCCGCCGTTTTCGAGGCATTGCGTGTTGAGTGGCGGAACTCAACGCCGCACTTTGCCTAATTTACCAGAGCGAAGAAAATGGAAATAGAAAAATCCATCTTCCCCGACTGGGGATCGAACCCAGTAACCGTCGCGTTACAGGCAGACGTTGCGCCTCTGCGCCACGACGGTCCTCAACTCAATTTTAAAAAAATGATATTTTTTGGTATTTACGATACAATAGTATGTAACGTGATATAATACAACAACTAAGCAAAATATGTAGATATAATATACAACATAAAATTAATAGGGAATTTCATTTATGTATAATTAAAATCTGACAGCTATAGAAAAAGCGCTAAGCATGATCGATTATGATATCGTAGGTTGCGCAAGCGCAAGCGGAGATTCACGTCGTGATAAATCAATGATAACACTTACTTATGTTAGCTGCTGGAATTAATGCTGACAACGAGGCGTTGTTCTATGTTATATGTTATTTTTCTTTCTGTCTAATATATATTTCTAAAGTTATTAAATTTAAGTATACGCATATAAGTTTTAATTTTAAATCTCTCTGGACGATTAGAATATACATTATGGTACGGAAAACAATATTTCTCTAACAAAGAGGTATTCTGTAGAACGGAATGTTTTAACGGCAGATAGCAAAAAAAATATATAGATATCTACAATTATTGTAGAACTAATGAATCATAGATCTTATTTTTGAAGCATCTAGAGTGATAGTGATTTCTATTACTTATGAATAGAATAATAAACTTTATAGATTTATAGATTATACATATAAATGGTATTCGTACGTCTAAAGTTTTACCAAAGGATTTAAGTAAGTTGTTATTTTATAGTAATAACTGTATTCATAAATTGTTACGCTCTCACTAAAGCCTTCAAAAGGCAATCGTTCGACGGCGAAACTTTTTAATTGTATTGTTAAATAAACGTATCAGGCATTTTTGTTTTAAAGATATAGATGGTAGAGTTGCACATAAATAATGTATAACACTTGATATATGTCCTACATACAGTATTATTCCAGTAGTAAATGTTCCAGTACTTCCCATACATATAGGCGTGAGAATAGGTGAGAGAGGTAAGTCCAAAATATTTGAAATAAGATATCGTCGTTAAACCACTACAGGCCTGGGCTAAGCTATGAAAATATTGTTCACAAGTAATTTGAATAATTTGTCTTCCAGTTAATATATCTTAAGATTGTAAAAAAATTAAGAATGCTTTTAATTTCCGTCACGAACTACTGGAAATCAGACGGTATAATGTTGTTATATAGGTCACGAACAGTGACATTCTTTAGGCATCATCCGCTTGTGCGGGACTGATGAAAAATTCTTGGTATATTATTTTTTTTACATACAACGTCGCCAGCAAAGACGTTTAGACCATTATGTCTAAGGTAAATTTTATATAAATAATGCATAGGAATAATTACATAAAAAAACAGTAGGAATTCCCACTACGTTCAAATGGCGTATAGCGGATTTCCTAGAGGTACGATGGTGAAAGGGGCAAAATGATGGGATTATGTAATTTCAAGAAAATAGCTTCTATATCTGATTTATAGTCATAGCTGTATCATTAATATAGTTAGCATGTCAATATTAATATAACTATTACTTTTTTACTGTACATAATAATTAAATTATACTGTTAATATAATGACCATATTTTGTTCTTTATAACAAATATCTAGTAAAAATACTTTCATAATAATTAATTGATGAAAATCTGTGTGAAGTCAAATATAACAACCATATAACAAAATATATTTATTTACTTCAACAGAAATAAATTATAGTGCCGGAACGTCTTGAGATATTTGAAAGCTTGTACAACACTAGTATCAATATTTATTGGACAGGTATCTAGTGCCGATGTATAAGGCAAACACCGCGTCAACTGTAGTGGCAGAACAAGGTAGAATATTAATGTCCTTATTCGTTTCATTATAAATTGATTTGGAATGCTGTCAATTTCTAATATAGCTTTTTATCAAATTAATAAAATAAAAGTGGTTTATGACAATAGGTTAAATTAAAAAAATATGATAATGTTTACACATAAACATTTACAGATAATAAAATACAAAAAATACAGATGTTAAATTAAACTATGCAGATAATATATAATTTTTATTATTGTTTTTAGGACTAATATTTGTTGCAAAACAGCTGATTGATAATGTGAGACATATATCTTATAAAATAATTTTCATGTTCATTCAATAGGTTGTTATTCATTTACCATAATAAGTAATGCGACTATATTACAATTGATGACAAAGTCGTTCAGGTGTGTTATTTATAGCTCAGGTCATTGAGCTTCAGTATAAAATTGAATACATTATATCTATGAGCCAAGTGTCGTCAAAGATTAACAAAATTTGTATGAATTATATATGATATCTTGCCTAAAAACATGTTAAAAATATTATGTTGAAGAAAGAACTATTACTTCAGTTGATAACGTTAGTGCATTTAGTTTCTATATGGCTTGTTCATAGCTCGATACGCCATATATAAAGCAAAACAAAAAATTAGCTTAAAATATGACCTGCATAACTAAGAACTTAGATGGTTTAAAAATTAGTAATAACAAATATTTACAATCAATTGTAATTTCTTTGTTTTATTTAATTAGTTACATAAATTAATTACGTATTATTGTAGGTATAGCTTATGTTATAATATTTTATGCATATATTTAATATGCATACATATATATTATTTTATAAAAGATAATATATTTAAGTTCACATGCATACTTGTGAACATTCGTAATTATGTTTTCACCTGTTAACCGTTTGATGTTGCCTAAAATTTAACCACAAGCATACCGTTACTCAAATATTTATTGCGAAGTTTGAAAACAGCTAGGAATTTGCTAGCAGAATATTTTATGGTAATGTGCAAGATACATATATAGTGTGGTGTCTTCAATAAATACAATATGGCTATTTGGTTATTGCAATAGTATCTATTTGTAATTTGTATAAATATTTTTTAAAACAGATATGTTAACGTTTAGTAATATAGTTTATAGAAGAATGTTTAAAAAAAAACATTGTAATATAAAAAAATAAATAAATAAGTAAAGCTCTGCATAAGATAACTGATTGAATATATAAAATTTCTTCTTCTCCTTATCTATGGCGTATCGAGCCATGAACGAGCCATAAAGAAACTAAATGCACTAACGTTATCAACTGAAGTGATAGTTCTTTCTTCAACATAATATTTTTGTGTCATCATTTTTCACTTGTGTCTTTTATCATTTTTGCAAGGGATTGAAGGAAAGAGTCCTAAGGAAATCTTGTCAGAAAGTACAAGTTATGCTGGAACGACAAATGTCAAATATATTATAAATATATAATTATGTAATAACACTGAAAATGTCATGATTGGACTAGATAATAGTACATAATATTTTTATATATACCAATTAAGTACATTTTTAAATAAATATATACTTAAAGAACATAATAATACTTCCCAGTTCCCAGCAGTTTGTTTAAATTCAGTAGAATATACTGACTAATTACTTGTCACTAGCATTAAAAGCAGATGTTCCCACAAATTACACCGTTTCCGCTCCAAGACGCTTCGAGTTGATCTTGTGTTCACGCAATACATATTAGAGCTAGGCGGCCCTTTAAATAGTAGCTTCTGTTAAGAAGAAATTAAATAGGTGTTACTTTGCTCTCTAGATATATAAACGTCATTTGGGCTTATTATATTTATATATCTAGAAAAGTGTTCTGAGATTATGGTGAGAAGGTGAATTTATTATTATTTTAACGAATATAATCGTAATTAAGTATTAAAAATTAAAAGAGCTTTATCCCGCGCGTAGTAAAATAGGAAATCTTAGTAAACCAAGTGTTAAGACACTCCGTTAACCGTTTACCGCCTTTAGACGCATTGCAAAGAGTCGGAACACTTTACATGGTTGCCATAGTGAAGAAAATGAAAATGACATAAATCATCCTACACGTATAGTAATCGTTCTCACAAACTGTCACGTTTTCAGGCAGACGTTACACCTCTACGCCACGACAGTCCTAAAATTAAAAATTAGTAATCAAAAAAAATATTATTATCATAAGTAAATTAATTATTATTGTAAATAATGGTTGTTAAACCTTACGACAAAATTTTATTTAACGGAAAGGAATCTGCTATTTTCTATATATATTCACTATATACGCAATATAGAACGTACGGATTAAAAATTTTCCGCTGTTGTGGGTTCTTTGAAATTGATTACGCATCATAGTGCTAACCTACATATATTTACCTAAAAGGCATTACAAGAAAAGCGGATACGCGGACGGATGGAAAACCAATTAATCGACCTTGAAAAACTGGGGAGATTGATGGCATTCCATTGCAAGTAAGGAGAGGAACTGTTAAGCTTCACACCTTTTACAAATTACTAAAGCACTACTAATAATCATAAAAGCTCTTATAATAATCGCTTAAGTTAGACGTAAGCGTATCATATAAGTATTTAATGTATAACGGCAACATCTCGTAAAAACTTGATTGTCCTTATATCATCTTTATATAACTTTATAATATACCTTGATGTCTTGAATGGCTTATACTCTAACGACAGTTATAATTACTGCACATCACACAAGTGACCCAATACGCTACATTTTACTAGAACTTGTATTAGTCTTAAGTAGGTAAATACATTGAATGTAGGAATGTTTCTTATTTTACGTGACTTCTTCATGGGAAAAATGTAATTACTAAGTAACACTAAGTCCTTTTTATGTAAGATTTAAATGAAAAATACATAACACGACGAGCGATATATATATACATACGTACATATATTATTACCGTATAGCAAAAAAATATTAAGCTTAGCTTAGTAAATTTTTTTATAAAAATTAAATATGTCTTAAAAATATCTTTCTTACTAGAATTTAAAGCATTTACTTAAAGTAAATCGCCAATATATAGCCATAAATTAATCTTAAATTCAATCATTATTTATTCATTAACTAAGTCTACTCAATTTTTATGTATATACCATAAAACTCAATTTTCATATTTGTGTTGATATCATATTCCTATAATTCTTTAATAATATAAACAACAAAAAATACAGTAGACCGTATGTTAAAATAAAAGAGTGCTAATCATAGCCAGATTCGATATGGTCAAAAAACTCTTTATACACTCATCTGTAGATTTTAGACGGTCATGAAGTTATGTAAAAAATATTAAATCAAAGAAGCAATCTATTTTCAATAGATTTTGCAACATTAGTTAGTTCTGCAATAGGTTTAGCGTTAAATTGTTAAATAGTCATGGCATCAAACAACGGTGATTTAAAAATAGATGGTAGTTAAAAAATACTTTGAATACAGGCATTATATTTAAATGAAAAATTAGAATGTTTTTGTGAAATTGTTGAGTTATTCTTTGAAGTTCTTGTTTGAACTTAATTATTAATATCAATAATGGCTTATGAATGAAGATATCATAGTTTTGAAATATATATCTATGACACTTATTATATTATAAAGAATTATTATATTATTGTTTTTGTCTTGAATATTCTAACTATCGAAGAATTACGATTTTTCTTAAAACATGTGTTTGTGTTGTGTGTAAAGCAAAAACAAAAGTCATGTATGACGGTTTTTTTCCTTTAAAAGTAAATGTAAGTCCTCTAAATTTTTTGATATTTCACGAAAACTTAAAATTTATTAACCAAACTATATTTTGGTTATTTCAAAAAAGGTCTTATTTATTTAAAAGTAAATGCTTTCAAAGTATATTCATTGTCAGTATCTGATGGCGGAACCTCAGGAAATTCGAAGGAAAATTTATAGGTGTGTCTTATTTAAAGCATTTTTTGATGAGTTCATGATGACAGAATACACAATTTTTCCTCAACTTTATTAAATGTAATTTAAATTTGCAATGATAATTTTATAATTTTAAAATTACAGCGACGTATAGAAGTCTGGTTATAAATTAATTTAAAGTGCATTTTAGTGTTCTCTGGTCTACTTAGATAAAGTATAATCAATCATCTTTATGTCAGATATGGCGATATCAAAAATAATTAGCATTTGTAATTATTTAAATTTTATTACACAACGGTAAACTCAAAAAAAAAACTACAGTTAAAAAGATACTTATTACTTATAAAGGAAAATGTAATTAAAATATTCTATAAAATATCACAGAGTTTTTTTAATACATAAAGTCAACCTTTACCTGTATTTTTGTACAATATATACACTCTTTACTAATTAAGTAAACTATTTGAGTAATAGTAGACTATCTGAGTTTGTTCCTTGTATTGTTCGTTTTTTAAAGAAGGCATAAAATTACTTTTTGTTACTTCAAATATTTCTTTATTAATTTTCCTTTGACCACAGATTGTAAAAGCTTTTAAATTCAGTTCATCCAAAACTAGTAATATAATCGATTATGAGTCAAAAATTTCTCTAGGTGAAATAGAAATCGATGTCATGCATATAAATAGATGCGCTGCGATAATTGATCAATGCAAAAACTGTTAAATCTATTTAAGATGTTATAAATATGTATAAATTACTTCAAATACCGATACAAGGAACAACTTTCTTTTCTTTGAAATAGATTATTGATTTTTTTTGAAATTTGAAGTGTGACTCGTCCTTTTTTTATGTCTAATATAATTGTGAAAATTATATTACTAAGTAATAAAGCATTTAAAAGTTTACATTTTCTATTTTCCATGTGTGAAAAGTTATATAAGGGTTTTTTTTTATAATTGTAGCATTATTTTATGTGCATAGGGGATTTCCTAAACCATAACTTGTCAGTACTCAGTATTCTTGTCGTATATTGCCGGCCTTGTCATTTGATGACAGATTTGTAAGAACGTCAAGTTTTTCATTATTATATTATTATATTATATGTTAGTTATCAATAGAAATACAAAATATATACTCTAAAATTTACATAGGCCAATTAAGTGAAAAGGAGGAAAAGATTTACTTTCGTCAAATTATGAATAAGTTATAAATAAACACTCCATTGTCATATTAAATGTTAAGAAATGTATTGAAACAAAATACAAGGCTTTGTTGGAATATTGTCTAAGTAGAAAAACAAAGTTGAATGACCACACATGACGTGGGTGACCCTACTCCGGTTACTCACATTTTTCTCGCGATGTGACGTGCGTATGAGTCAATATTTGCTTATATTTTATAGTATCGTTTAGAATTAAGCGTAAGAAATTACATTTTGGCTTCTTTAAGTTATCACAATATGTACTAAGTAACTTCCTCGGTATATAAATGAGTCATTAAGTGTTCTTTTTGTACGAAACATATTACTTTTACTGCACACATTTTTTAACATTTGGGACAAAAAAGATACTTCTAAATTGTTTTTACTTCAAATTAAATATATTATGACAAAAAATAAAAAGTTAGATAAGATGCGCCATTGTGACGCAGTGGACAACGTCCACCTGTAAATGGGAGTTTCAAGTTCGATTCACATTCCGAGATAACAATATAATTTTCCTGTTCAATCAAAACATAGACCGGCGTTAAGTTCCGCCTTTCCACTTAATTCTCAAGGCGTTTGCTTGTTGTTGGTAAAGTTAACTTGTTTCTTAATAAAACAAGAACCTCGTTGATAAAATAGAAACCAGTCTCCTTACCAGTGCGAAACTGGGTATTTGTATTTTTTTTTATTTTAATTTTATAATGCAGAGCGTGTATGTAGAATAAAAATAACATACTCGTATTAATAAACACGAATTCAGCGTGAAAGCAAAATTTATGATGCACAATAAAAAATTAATGCCACCAATATAAAGTATAATTACAATTCTTTTATAATAAAATCTTTTACTCTCGCGTGTTTTATTAATGAAAGTTAGACGATGCTATTTAACGCTATTTAAATTTCAACGAATTAAGTAGACTAATAGAAAAAGAGTAAATATCGATTTCTTAGTTTTTTTTTTCACCTTGCATAATTGATTTAAAACGATTCTTTTGTACGTAACATTGTATAACCAGCGAATAAACGTTAAAATTCGTAACATACAATTTTAATCGATTCTCTAAACTAATCGTTTTTGTTGAATTTGAAATTTGAGCGTTTCATCAGTCATTGAACCTCGCATTTCACTTGTAATTTCTTTCATGATTTCTCTCTTTCAGACATTTCACTATTAGTTTTGATTTCTGAGAGCAATTTCTTTTAAATTTTACTCCAGAAGTTGGATAAAAACACTTTCATTGAACAATACAGTTGTAAATATTTCTTCTTCTTCTTCTCTTTAGTTATGGCGTTCCGAATTGTAAATATTTCCTCAGCAGAAATCAAACTTGTAATCTGTCATATATGTCAATCTGTTGAATCTATGTCATTACAGTACTAACCACAGTAACGGTTTAAATAATTTAATTTTACTAATTGAAAACTTATTTCTTGATAAGTAATTCTACGAATTAAAAATATTAATAAATAACTTTTATTACAGCTTTTATTCTTTGCGAGAGCAAATCGTGATTGGTTTTAAATAATAATTAATCTATTTTTTTATAATAATTGAATTAAAGAAATATTTGAATATGGAAGTGCACTTTTAATTTAACGGCTCCAGTGATCATTGGTCAATGTTTAGACCAAGATGTTTGCAACATTTATAAAAAATGCTTACTTTTCTATTTAATTACTTTGGCTATAACATGTGATATAAAATCTTGTTAATTAATGTTGACTCTAATGCATGTTTATTTGAAAATAGACTTGTGTGTTTAATATTTATTTAAACTACCGATTAAGCACGAAATTAAGATATTAATTTATAAAGAATTAGAAAGACTTAATTTCTAAGTACATCTAAGTATTGGAATGGCCTAAATAACACCTAATCGTGTCTTTCATTGTAAATAATTTTACGTCTTAGTTTTTGTGAATCCAAAAATAGATAATGTTTGTAATAAAACTCACTTGAAGAAATCTGTCATAAAAAATAAAATTTAGAAAACATTTTATATTTACTGCAATTTATAAGTTCTAAGTCGATGCCCGTTTAATATCTGTAGCATTGATTTTATCGAAGCAATTTGTTTAAGAAATATGTATAATTGAAAAAAGAACGAACAGGTGGTGACAAATTAAATGTTTTTGTCGAAGATGTGTAAAAGTAATAATATTTTAATATATGCACCAAATATACCTTAAACTCTAACCAAATACGTCATAACAATAGGAAATAAGTCGTATTATTTAAAATAATTAAATATTATTTTTTTGACTTCACGCTTTATCCCGCACTTGGCAGGGTAGGCAGAAGGAACTGTTGGAATCATAGGAACCCAGTGTAAAGACACTCCGTTACTTAGTCCCTGCTTTCTCCGTCCCCGCTTTCCGAATTCCGCTTTGCCTAGTTGCCAGAGCGAAGAAAATGGAAATAGAAAAATCCATCTTCCCTGACTAGGAATCGGACCCAGAAATTGTCGCGTTACAGGCAGACGTTGCGCTACTGCGCCACGACGGTCCTCATTCAATAAATATTAATCATGTAAAATAACATCGAAATAACGACCTCCGGTTTCGAAATTAGAGCTACTTGCCATTATTCAAGATAACGTAGATACTTTATGGCCATAAATCACATATAAAAAAATTCTATTACCTGCAAAATATCTGAAATATTTATTAATAATTCAATTATTTTCTTTCCAGGTAATAAAAGTGATAGTCTGCATTCCCCGTGTACCTCGTTAGATGGACTAGCCCTTGTAATCTACTAACTTCTGGATTAATAATTGGAATAAAATACCCGGTACTCGGTGGTTAGTTATCTGTAAACTTGTTTAATAAGGTAGAAGTGAAGCTACTTAGGAACGCAATTATGTTACATTCTTGCAACGTTACCAGCACGAATGTGTTTTGGATCAACTTTAATTTTTTTTATTAATTTTAGTTTTAGTAAAAATTTTAATTATGAGATTTAAAGTCTGCCTTTTATGAATATTAGAGTTCGCTAGTATACTATTTTATGGTGAACATATGAAGGAGATTCTTTAAGTTCTGCATAAGATTTCATATTTCTACCCCAACTAACAACTTTTCTAACATAAATCGTGATTATATAGTTGGGATATGCTTGATTGAACGCGGTGGTTACGGGGTCAAATTTCATTGGGGTGTCAAGTCATCAATCTCATTATTTATTATACAGGTGCTTCACTAGTCTAGGAACGATTGACGGAAAAGCCGGCGGATAGTGGAAAATAAAATGTATTACGCTTAACAACATTTAAAATTGTATTGAATTACTTATTATACCCATCACTCTAGTAATGGAGGGAGAAATACGTTAAATTTTCTATTAAATATGATTTAAAAAATTCATAGAAGTAACTAAATAAATACGTGTTTTAATCAGTATTAAACTGAGTAATGTACCTATATATTTTAAGGTAAATTTGCTGTATGTATGCATCTACTATATCTTTGAATATTGAAGTACAATAAATGTTTTTATACTGCAAGTTGGTAAATACCTTGTCTAATTTAAGAACTGCAAAAAGACTCGTCCTTCTCTATTAGTCATACCTCATTTGTTAAGAAGACAAGTTTTTTATATGAGATGACTCCTTACAATACCATAGACTAAAAATAAAGTTAAAAATGTAAGTGTCCAACACTGCGTTCAAGTTTAATGAATCATTCGCGGCCGCGTAAATGCTATTTACATTATTCATGACTGGATTCCCTCAGAAAGAAAGATTTGAGATTTATCTATATAACAAGATTTTAATATTCTTAGAGTTACGGATATAACTAACTATTTTATTTTATCGAAACAAAAGTGGCAAGGCAGAAGTAGTTAAATGTTAGTATAATGCCATAATATATAATAATTTTCTGTTATGTTAAGTATATCGATCTAATATTATAAGCTTAAATTTTTAATTTGGTTGAATGAGTTCCAATTCAAAGATTATTTTTATTTTTTTTACCGAGAAAAGCTTTAAGCCATTATTACATGAAGTTAATTAGTCCAATGTAACCTACAGTACCTGTGATTAGTATTACCTTGCTCACTTAGTATGTGTTACTTATTATACACAGTCTCTCGACCAAGGGATCGATTTATTTTTACCTATCTTACTGTTTATCCCATAATTTCAAATATTTTAAAAACATATTTAATTTTGATATTCTTAGTACAAATTATGTTTACAATGATTCAACACAAGTAGTATTCAAACACAGACGCAATCATTCTCTTGTACCTTTTATTACAAAAGTAAACGTTCGCATACGGATTCTCCATTAAAGTTCACTCTAATTTTATACTTAATCCATCTCTGCCGCCTTTGTGTAAACCCTATACCATTATCTGTTATCCAACAGACATCTAGACAGCGCAATAATAAGCTAGACTTCATAAAACAGCCATATCTCGACTACTATCGCATTTCACTTCAACTTTACTTAAAAGTTAACCTGTAGACGGTAATATTTTTAGTTCTCTTGACTTTGACTTTGGACATTAAATGATGGCGGCAAATGGATTAAAATTGGAAATATATAATATTACAATTTTTATTATTTTATATTTTTCTTGCATTTTAAGATGTTTACATTTCAATACATGTATATATTTAGAAATTTTATTGGGTACTTAGTAGATTATTTTATTTTCCTCCTTTAGTCTTTATCTTTAACTTTGCTTGCTTTAGTGATAAAAAATCTTCTTAAGCAAAGCACTGTAATTTATTTGAAATGTCCTGATTTCATACCGATAGGTAATAATTTCACGCCGTATCCCGTACATGGGCAGGTTAGGCAGAGGGAACTGCAGGAACCATACGAACCTAGTGTTAAGACACTCCGTTGCTTAGTTCCTGCTTTTATCCTTCCCCGCTAATTTTTATATAAAATGCTTTTTTTTTAAATAGAATACAAAGTAGAGGCACAAGTTCGTAAGTAGGTAAGTTTTAATGCGAATTTAAATTCTTTATAACATAAAAATGTATTTAGTACTTATAAAATATTGACTTAAATACCTTTTATTGAATAACAAAGTAAAAAGTCCAACGGCCACTAGTATTAAATTTACCTAAAGCGGATTTTATTTTTATTTTTTCTCATCTCCTGAATATTACATGAAGTCGTGATGACTTGAATTGTAAAACGCGTTCCCATGGTTTATATATAGAACTTGCAAGAAATTCAAACGAGTATTCAAACTTATGGGTTTTTATCAGATCCACTGGAAAAATACGCAGGATTTCTTTATATTCAACGTCACTTAATTGACAGACAATTGCCATTTTAACGAGTTTATTAAATAAAATTTATTGATTTTTTAGTAATAAAAAAATCGTATGCAACATCTATCTTTAAATAATTAATGTCAACTTAATTAAAGCGATAAAGAAAAAAACAAAGAATGACAACTTTTTTTTTTCTAATGAAATATTCAACCATTAATGCAGACAATATAGTCTTTTTGCGACATGTCACATGATATTTTTTTTAATTTACGCTTTAGTCCATTCTTCGCTTTCTGGCTAATTCATTATTTTTAAAATTATTAATTATAATTATAAAATCGTGTTGTGAAGTGAAACTCAACGCAGCACTTAATCTTAATTAGTGAAAGAGTTACCTACGTACAGATTTTTTTAAACTTCAATCACAAATATGTTGATATATACTCTATTTAAAAAAAATTATGATTCTTGTCACGCACATCGGTTAACGATACTATAAATTCTATAAATACGGACTTTCCTATCTGAATTCGATCCAAATGTCTGTATGGCAAGTAAATTGGATGTTTTCCATACATAACACGTCTATTGCGATAATGCTACCGTGTAAATCTCCTGGTCATATAGAGCCTCGATATAATATTTTACATTTTGTAGAGGTTTCTTGATGTAAATTGATAAGTGTCGATAGATCTAGATACCAACAGTTTAGATAATATATATTTGTTGTTGATTTCTGTTACGGCTAAAAGTGTCGTAAAACTGAATTCCTACCCCGGTATATATTTTTTAATCTGCCAACTCCCATCTGTCAAATGATGAAGTAGCTATCTACTTGTCCTTTTTTTATTTTTTAGTCTTTGACGAAGACTGTTTACGTTTACAATTCGATATAAAAGGTGAAGCTTTGGTACTTTTGCTTAATGTACAATATTTATGGAGGTTAAAGATTAAGTTAATGAATTCAGGTTTGCTTTTAATTCACGGTCTTATATCATTATGGACATTTCTTACATAAACAAGTGCTCGTTGAATGTAGGCGTGCTGGAGCACGTCTACGCTCGATAAAATCTGTTAAGGCGTACATACAACATGTAATAAAAGCAAAGCATGTTATTTTAGATTAAGTCAAAATTACCAAATGGAATTTTGTATATTATAAAATATTTAACGATATCTCACTACATCCCTGTTATTTAAAAAAAGTAGATGAAGCCTAAAAGTATCATTTTTATACAACCTACCATACTTACCTAGTCTTCCGTCTTCCGTAGAGTCCTTAAAATTTTAATAATTTGGTATATATATATATATATATATATATATATATATATATATATATATATATATATATATATATATATATATATATATATATATATATATATATATATATATATATATATATATATATATATATATATATATATATATATATATATATATATATATATATATATATATATAAATGTTCTCTCTTGTGTATTTTGTTAAATGAGAACGGTGCTGTAAGTAATCTATACTTACGTAACAAGTCGAACAAGCATTATTGACGCTAGAAGCCATATCTCTGTCATCTCAACTAGACACTTTAATTTCTAATAAAATTAAATTGTTACAGTTGAGCGTAAAGCTAATGGTGTTAGCATTTCTAGCAAATAATATATTATCTGTATAACATAAAGCTTATACAGAATAGAACAAATAATTATATATATTAAAAAAGTGCATAGATAAAAAAATGATAATAGTATTAATAAAAATAGAAATAGTTATTTAGTATATTGTTAATCTGGCAGAAGAATAGCTTTTTAAGCATAATAACCTTATAAATATATAAACAAAAAAAATGATATAAAAATTTAGATATTTTAAAAGTTAAATAACCTATGTATCACTAAAAAATATATAAATAATTCTAAAGTACAATAGATACATTAAATAAATATTCAAAGTACCCGTTCCTAATTTGTCTAAAGCTATCATTGAAGCTGGAAACTTTATCTATAACATCTAAGCAAGATCAGCTTGCCTGACATCGAATGGATTGTAATAAAATATTGTAGCCACCGTGAAGCTTCAGTCATTTGAAAATAAAACGCTTTACAATTTATATAAATAACTTTCCTGTTTTAAAGTTTTTTTAATACACGTTTTTTCTTGTTTATTTTAATAAATTAATAAAAAGAGGCTTTACTTTCTCCATCCTTTAGGTAGATCTTCTTACCGCCTTTTAAACTGCCTCTCTCTATGTCTCTCCTTTTTTTTAAATATATGCCAAATAAAGAAAGTTCCGTTAAAATGTAAAGAAAATCTAATGTACAATATATTCAACATTGTGTTGTAGGTAGCAGAATTTAAATATCAAGAGAGTTATCATCTGAGTGAGTATCGAACCCGTAAACGCTTCATTTAAAAGGTTTTTCCTAACTATACTACGTGTCGTTTTTCTATTTAGCAACCACACAAAATATAATTATTTAAATTCTCACAACAATATATACGTACATATATATAAATGAAACAATGTAACATTTAAATCATTATAAATAAATCATTTTTATTTCTTACAAATGCATTTTAAAATTTCCTTCGTAAGCCTAGAGCTTGATTGATGTCAAACGTTCTTACCATTTTCCTTTACGACGGGACGTAGCGACAAATAGATTTACCTGCAGGCTGGAGGTAAAGTCCATAAAATATTATTTCCTTGATTGCTAAAGCCATTCTGTGTTATAAGTTTCCACTATGCTGGTCCTCTTAGACAATTATTCAATGTCACGTGTAAAAGTGAGCTATTAACACACTGGCGTACGATACAGGCTTTTGGTTTAAATATATGAAATAAAATTATGCTAAAAGTGAGCTTTTAGCAATATGCGATTCAAAAAAGCTTCTAAAATCTTTTAGACGAATAGCAATTTTTTTGAATTTCCAGTTTTATACAGGTTAGTTATCAATTATTTAGTTAGATTAAGTAACATGTTATCAAGTATTATTAAGAGAGCAGTTATAATATCGAAGGTGTTACTACTATGATAGGGAATAGAGTCAAGCGATCATAAAATATATACTCACTTCAGTTAAATTGAAGCTTCAGTATTTTTACTATTAAAATGACAATAAACAAGTTACGTTACTTAATTTGTTTGTTTAGTTCCATTCATTCAATTCATTCGTTTCACACATACATTCATTCATTCAGAGAAAAGTATGAAGACATTGTAATCCTTTTGTATACTTACTGCGACATGACACTATTTCGTTGATAATATTTAAATGTTAGGTGTAAAGCCATTTCCCGCTAGCTTTAAGCTCAGGGTCAATGACTTAACTATTGTATGTTCGTATGTGACAAATATTGGTTGCACCTAACGTTTCCTGGTAACGGAAACACCAAGTAGGTAAAGTAAACATAAATATTTCCATTTAGAAATTTAATATTGAAGGGTTATTTTATTTTTGCGTCTTATTATTAAAAATACATTTTATTTATAAATTGAATGCCTTTATTCAATTTCACTTTTTAAATTAATAGTTATAAATAACATAAAGAATAATATTAACTTACATTTTATACGGAAATTGGCAGAATCGTGAAACAATAGTAACGTTTTGTGAATTAATGTTTTATTGATCAATGTACATAATATTATACTAACAGTTTATATCTCATTGTACCTGTTTTACGTCCTTACATATTGATTAAGCCCTTGTGGTCCGTTAGCGACCGACTAACGAGTAATTAGTATGACAACTACCTACTTAAATCTAATAGAAACGCTTTCACAACATCAACATACTTAAGCTTTTTTCCACTTAATCATTATTATATATAAAGCTTTAGTTGAGATAGGAAATGTACCGAATATTTCAGTAATTTAAATATAATTTTAAAATGGAGATACCAGTTTATACATACGTTTGTCACACCACTTTCAGTATTGAAGTTTATTTTTTTTAAACTTGGGTATAATCGGATAGGGTTACCATATAAATATTTTTATATAAATTTATTTATTAAATTATTACGGTTACTTGTTTTTACGACTGGTATTATTTTATTTTCTCTTTTTAATCTATTACTCAAATTTATTGATGATATGACCATTAAACATTTCGAGTTAACACCAATTAAAACATTGTAAGGGCAATATTATTTATAGAGTATAACGACAGAGCCCATAAATATTCTCGTGTAGAGTATAAAATATAAAATTAATCTATGACTGTATAATTAATTCATTTTAACCGTTAGATAAACTATGACGTAATTGACGTTCTTTGTGGTTAATTTTATTAGACGTTTTGCAAATTATAATAGTATAAAACAAAGTCGCCTTACGCTGTTTCTATGTATGCTCAGATTTAAGGGTTCACGATTTGATGGATTCTGATGCGATTTTGTGTCTATTGAATGTATAACGTGCTCAAAATAGTAAAAGAACATTTTAATTTTTTTAACAATAGAGATTTTTCAAGAGTATTATTTTAAAAAGCTGTTAACGGTGTATATAAGGGCATTCTGTAATATATTAAGTATTAGCATTGCCTCAACACAAAACCAGTTATAAAAAGAAATAAAATAATGTATAAATGGTCGTTTTCTTAAAAACAAATTTGATTACAGAAATACTAAACAAATACTAAGCTAATAACTATACTTTATTTTCAATAAAAATTTCACTTAAAATAATTAATAATAACAATATATGCAAACATATACAAAGAACATAGAGTTATATAGTATTAAAATCACTGATAACTGTTTTCTATGTAAAGTATCGTTAAAGTTAAACCTGTTGTTAAATATTGCATCACTTCATTTTGATTGCTTTCTTAGATTAAAGGTTAAGCTAAAGTAGCCATTTCGTTGACGTGATGCCTTGTAAAGTTTGACCGTTATACGTAGATCTTAATAAACATTCCTCCAGCAGTCGCTGCGCAAACCGCAAACATATGATGATTACCTGCATTACTTGGATTACCTGATTACCTAGTACTGGAGATTGATCGCCCTTAACGGATTTTGAAGGTCAGAAACCTAATGCAGCAGCTGTTGGTAAATCGCTAGCGAAATCCAGATCGCAATCAATACTTTCTAGATTATTTTTTTTAGGTTTCACGCCTTGTCCCGCACATGACAGGGTAGGCAGAGGGAACTGACGAATCCATGGTAACCTAGTGTTAAGACACTCCGTTGCTTAGATTGTTACTGTATTTTTTTGTTAGTTTTATTGTTAGTTTTTATGTATTAAATTGGAATGCGGAATTTTCTTGAATAGACACAATAGCTGTAAAATAAACCCATATAGAATTGCTTTTTTATTTGCCTATCAAGGCATTTTTTCTCAAAATCGCTTAGAGGCTGAAGCTTAAATTTAATATAAAATATCTACCCGATATAATACTTATTTTTATTTTTCATCTGATCGCCTGATAAAAAATTGTCCCGTTGACCAAGAATATAAAAATTTAGCAGAAAATTAAAACGTCAATTAAATAAATTATTAAAACGAAACTAAAAGTCCAAAAATGAGTAAATATTAGGTGTACCGTGTACGTAATAATTATTATGTATTATAAGATACAATTATTAGGTATACTTAAAAATAATAACAGGAAAAAATCATTACAAACTTATATATGTAGTTCATTTCAAACAAAATCAGTATACACGCCTGCAAATTAAAGATTTAGATTGTCAAATTTAATATTTCCTGTTGATCTATCGTGTAATTGGTATCGAACCTGACACACTTCGAACTTGACTGATGTTTATATATATATATATATATATATATATATATATATATATATATATATATATATATATATATATATATATATATATATATATATATATATATATATATATATATATATATATATATATATATATATATATATATATATATATATATATATACACATATATATATATATACATATATATATATATATATATATATATATATATATACACATATATATATATATACATATATATATATATATATATATATATATATATATATATATATATATATATATATATATATATATATATATATATAATAATATTGTTATGACTTTATAAAATATATATAAATTAACTATAGCTTTGGAAAGCTACGATTGACTTAGTCCTCAATTTTCATTTTCATAAGGTCCATTTGAATATAAATAGATTTGCTCATCAAATATTGGGTAAGTAAGCATGAAGGTAAATAAAATAATTAGTAAAACTAATAAACATGTGAGGCAGTAGAATTTAAAAAAAAGTAACTCTTTCTTATCTTACTTTGGACAGTGTGCATTATACAGAAAAAGCCAATGTTGCATTATGCACATATATATTATAGGATTCCAATTCAATTGTGTAATAATCCGCAATCCCCCTATCAAATGATTCACAATGTCTTGTAAAATTGCCATGAATAAAATTTGTAGAATGGTTTAATATACAAATGGACAAATACAAACAATTTTGAATTTAACATACATTTAATACATATATATATATATAATATTATAACTATATGCATGTTAATTATTAAACAAGTATAAAAACGAGTATTAAACCTGTCGGTTAAGTAAATAAATTATTAAAAAAATGTACAAGCTCCCTATAATTTCGAGTCCATTACAGCGTCTATAAAAGTCAGTCTCAGTCAATTATATAATTACGGAAGCAACTATTCTTTAAAACAGCACGAGAAGTTTATTATTATTTTATGTAAACCAGGTGACGAGACTAGTTCTACATTTGTTTAGAACTTTTTGCCTTTTTCAGAAATAATTAATGGTCATTTTTAAGTGCAGGTTAAAAGGATATAACTAATGGTATATATATGTATTTATATATATATATATATATATATATATATATATATATATATATATATATATATATATATATATATATATATATATATATATATATATATATATATATATATATATATATATATATACAAAGCTTACCTTAGAGAGCTATATCACTCTGATCTACGTATTTGCTCATTAGAATATAACAATCAGATGATACAATGATGATACATGAACAATAGATCATATGAACACTAATAAAATACTATAGATATACCTAGTTTACCTTATATTTTCATGTTCACATTTTAAATATGAAAATTAAAAAGTCTATGTAAATTTATTTATTTAATTTTATAATGGATAAGTCCCATACAGTAAAATTGACACTTAATACTAAAGCAACGAAATGATAATAATATGATTTTAAGTGACGTGAAATCCGCCATTATTTTGTCTTATTACTTTACTCTAAATATAAACTTAACAGCTTATGACGGTTTATAAGTAGAGTCAGCAAATACCAATACTTAATATTTTTTTATATTTCATTTTTTTTAAATCATTTTCAGTCAATTGTATCAGCAAACTCAGAAGTGGTTAAAGTTAATTGAAATAGAAAACACTAAAAACACATATTTATCACAAGTTCGACTATATTCAGACATAGATTCCTCGTAATTACATGAAATGACATAAATCACTCAATAACAGTATTTCAGGGTAGTTCCCTTCCAGTACAGGCCGTTGCCAACGAGCAACTGCCCCGATTGATATAAATTCATCGCTTTTATAGTCTTTATAATTTAAAACTAACCCCTTTTATGAAATTGTTTGGAATAACGACTAAATAAAGTAGTAGCTAACAATTGTCAATTATTTATTTGGATTTAAATCTTTAACATGGAAATATTTATACTTATCTATATACTGCTCACCCCATATTCGTTTGGCCAAAAATTAAGGATAAAATGTTATAAAACTTGTGCAAAGAGTTTTATAAGGTCCACAAAGCTTTTGTTTATTTAAAATTACGCTTCATACTTAAAAAAAAAAACATATAACAATTAGAATGCAGTGGGATTTGAACACCTATTGGAAATGTCATAAGCCATTATCCACCAAGCCATGCATTCTTCATCATTTCATACAACTCTCTACAAAATCTCGGAAGATTTATACTAGGAAATTTCCGCTACCCAAAGATTATTTACACCAAGAACCATCTTTTTACAATTTTATATTAATTTAGACTAAGGATAGAAAAAATACTCTAAAAATGTATATTTCTACAAGTTATTTTTAAGTGCTTTTCTATCTTTAGCGTAGATTTACACTTTAAAAATCATAACCGTATCAGTCGTATATGTAAAGTCGTATTATGTAAAGATTGGTAATATTTTTCTTTGTCATCAACAACAGAAGCTAGGCACGAGATAAAATGCGACCCTTTAATGTGTGAATGTTTAAGTAATCTACTTAAAAAACACAAAATACAATACAAATTTCATATTATGTAAAATTCATACAACAAATATCTGTTAATGATTATAAAATAAATAAGACTGCTACGAAATTGTTCATAAACTTAACAGTACTCTTAAATTGTCTTTGCTCTAAATAATGATTTAATACGCGTCTGGAGTTCGTAATAGCGACAAGTACCAATGCATGTTTGTGGTGTGTCACGTGATGTCGTTTGAAACGAACTTCGTGTTAATTAGTACGTTTTCAGCAGAGAAAAAGTGTTATGCTAATTCTAGCTGACAAAAATTTAGTATTGTTCTTTTAAATACCATTAATTCATTAAGTGTGTAAAGTAAGTAAATTGGTAGTATAAAATTAGTTGATTTACTAATTTTTAAATACTATCTTGTAAATTTGTTGGAGAAGGAGTAATAGGAAAAATCTAAAATGTGATGAGCGCGATGTGGGATTTAATTCGTGGTAAAATATATAATATAATATATCGCGAATTTCGATGTGAAATATGTATTTTTTTAATAAGTTGGTAAAAATAAATTTACCCATTATTTACTTTACATTTTTTTAATGATGTGCGATTATGATAATTTAATATATGGTACTAAGCGCAAACATTTTTTTTAAATAATATTTGTGAATATTGTGTGAACTAAAACATAAGCTACAAAAAAAAAGATTAAAAAAAATTTAAACATGCGAGATCTTTTGTATTTACTGAAGCTTGAAGAAAAGATACGTTTTATAAGAGCATTTCGTTTTAGTTAATTATTATAATTACAGTATCGGTTTATGCTAACGTTTTAATCTCCTTTACATGAATATTGAATATTTAACATCTGCGTTTACATTAGACAGTTACGACAAAAACATTTGGGTTATTTTACAAATTCTTTGTTTTTCTTCTTTAAAAGCTTAAAACTAATAATTAATGCCAGATTGTCTAAAAAATCTTCATTAGATAATCATTGCTCTACAGTTCTGCATATTTATTTAAGTTATATATTTTTTATCTGTTGCCTTAAAATACAAAGACTATTTTAAACACTCTACCAACCTTATAAATAAAATATATAAACTACTTGAAAAAATATGTTGTTGTTAATTGTCCGTGAACTTGAATGCAGAAATCGGATCGTGAGTAGTGAAAAGCGAAAGTTGATCTTTTATTGATCATAATAAATCTTGACTGAAAGTATATTAGCTGTAAACAAAAAACCGGCTAAGTGCGAGTCTAGTGTGCGCATTTTTCCGTAGCCCCTACAAAAAGAGTAATTATATCATCTGCGACATTTTTAAACGGTCTATGATGAGATATCCAGTCTAATAATAGATGGACGGATGAACTTTTGGCACGAAGCTCTAATAATAGTAATTATATTAAAATCATATAAGTAACAAAATCCACATTAGCAACTTGTTTATCTTTTAATTAATAACTTTAGTTTTTTAGCTTGAACTTATCGATGGAACCGTATAAGTTCAAGGGACCTAGTGACCTAAAACTCTTTGTTCCTCACTTTCCACCTTTTAAAGCCGTGCTTTCGCCTTGTTCTCAGAGTGAAAAAGATAAACAATTTAATTCTCCCAAAGTGGGTACCGAACCTACAAACAGGAAGAGGCGCCCCACTGAGCCATAACGATCCTCTAACTAAAACAATAACTTATTTTTAAGAAACAACTTTGTCACTATTAGAAACTATTACTATGAAAAAGCGTAATGAGAAAAACTAACTAACATAGTTGCAGACGACAGCAGGTACCTATTTACGTCGAACTAGTCGAGAATAGTAAATTAAGAAGCTGCGGTTGTGCGACGAACGTTGACCGGCGTTGCGGAATACAATCGAGAGAGTAAAGCCTCTACTCTGTAAATAAACCCATAAAACGTAAATAAATGCAAGTGCGAAAGAAAAGCAGGCATATTTATGTATATGTAATTTTTGTTACGTATCTACCGTTATAATATAAAAATATATTTCAGATTAGTTATAACGCTAAATTTAGATAAATATAAAATGTGAAATTTGTTTCCTTTAAAAATGTAAATGTAATTTTAAAGGTTTATTGAAAATAAATGTTCCTTTGCACCTGATATGAAAAGTCGTTTTGGTTTAACTTTAAGTTGTTGCTGGTTACAAAATACAAAGCCACAAAGTGGAGCTGAGATTAACAAGTGCTTATAAAATTATACTAGTGGGTACTTAACAAGTCCCATGTGTCATATACCGCGACATCTCACGCAAGTGCGTTGACCGCCATCTGACCTGCGAGGAGGTCACGCGGTCACTGCAACGCCCACGCGTGGACCCACACCAACAAATATGTGGACATAAATAACTATTTACTTAGCTTACTTTAACAACCACACTCGAAATGTTAAATAGTGTGTAACTAGCATTAAATCTATTTTAATCGTGTTATATATATTGTTTTACTAATTAC
The DNA here is from genome assembly GCA_037178615.1 of Dione vanillae. Lineage (NCBI taxonomy): Eukaryota > Metazoa > Arthropoda > Insecta > Lepidoptera > Nymphalidae > Dione > Dione vanillae. The sequence goes on from JAZFAU010000088.1 coordinate 2,383,089, forward strand.
ATTTTGCAGTAATAAAAATATGAAATATTAATAAATATGGTGGTTATAAAATAATAAAAAGATTAATGTAAACGATTATGAATGTTCGCACAAAAATATTATTTTTAGAACGGCAAATAATCACATAATTGCTATTATTTTATGGTAGGCTCATATTCAAACGTCATTTGTACATTAATAGTTTAGTAAATAGAATTTTCTTACAACGTACTTGGTGTAGGTTTCTCCGTTCTCCGCTTTTAACGTGCACATTTTTCGAGATGTTGCATATTTAGTGCAGGAACTCAACGCGGCGCTTTGTCCAACAGAGCGTAAGAACAAAAAACTTATACAATGTTGTTTGAATTTACAACATTCCCACTTACAATAAGATGTTATCCCACTGCACCATAACAACAATAAATAACAAATAAGATAGCTAAGCCAACAATTTATTCACGTACTCGATGAATATTTTTTTATTTATTCATTAAAAGTATATACGATATTAGCCTCATTTACTACTTAACATACTGTGGGAATTATTCTACAAAACGGGACTTTCTATGGAATTGATGCCAGATTAGTCAGTGGATCCCGCCCTGCAGCTAAATGAGGTACATGCTGAACGATTAATGCATCGATATCATATATATACTATACATGTAAAGATGGATGAAATTGTTACATCGAACAACATTATTTTGTTTATAGCCGTGCTAATTACATGTGAAGTGCTCGATTGGCATAATTTTATCTTTCATCCGACGAACTAATTGTTGTATATTAGTTTTGAAATATTTAAAAATGTGATATATTAATTTATTTTTTAAATATTAATATGTTTAGTATAATTTACTAGGATTAACGATTTAAGCCTTAGTCCTGGACTTATAAAACTATTAACTGTCAAGTTGCAAATTCTTAATGTCAATTAAACCTTAAAACATTATAGTTTTGTTTAACTTTGGTAGATTGTGAATGTGCAAAGTAAAGTGCATAATATGTGTATAATCTCTTTACATATCGAATAATTAAAGGCTCTAATGATATTATAATCTAAAAGTTCCGCTAGATAATATTTGTGGTATAATACATGCGAAGTTCAATAGATAATAAACATATTATGGAGTAAAAAGCTTTTAAGCAAATTAACACTCAAGTATTAAGTAATAATTTCAAATAAAAAAGTTAAACATGTGAGAATAATTGTAACAACGATATAAAAAGCTCCGTAATTCAGAACAGTTTGAAGCAAAAGTATATTTACGTCTGGGAATCAATAGGTTCGCGTGTCTTGTGGTAATAACCGCTCTTAATCTATTCTAATTATAAAGTCAATATTTATAGACATAATAACGTTTTTATTAGCAGAAAGACATTCCTTTTAACTATTTACTTGGTTTTTTTTATATAATAGAGCCACTTTAAATGCCGTAAAGTATGAAAGTCATGTTAAAATTGGCTTGGTCTTTTTTCATTGTAAAATATGTGAGCTTACAAGTTGCGATTTTATTATTTCTTTGAGTTGCTTTGTCGTAAACTTACAATGTAATGCATATTCATGCAAAGTGCAAATGTTTATTTATAAATTTATTCTTTTATTGCATACAATATAATGAACATAAATGCACAAAAGATGGGCTTTTCACAGTATTCCCTACCAGCCGATATATGAAAAATAAATGTGGATGTATATAATTATATATACTCACACTGTATATATATATATATATATATATATATATATATATATATATATATATATATATATATATATATATATATATATATATATATATATATATATATATATATATATATATATATAGTGCTTTGTAAACATAATAACAATTTCATTAATCTTTAACATTACATAACAAGAGTCAAGAGTTAGTAAAAAACAAATACTAACTTGACACTTGAAAAATTCTCGGGAGGAGCTTTCGTAATAGACTTAGACAAATTGTTTCACAGCCTGGCGCCAGACATTAGAAATAAATGAGACATAAAGCCAGAAATGTTACTTGGAATAGAAAGTGCAAGTAACTTGTTTGGAATTGTAAAGATTTATGTTGTACACAACAAGGAGTGACAAGTTAAAAGAAAATTAGAATAAATTGAATGAGGACCGTCGTGGCGCAGAGGCGCAACATCTGCCTGTAACGCGACGGTTACTGGTTTCGATCCCCAGTCGGAGAAGATGGATTTTTCTATTTCCATTTTCTTCGCTCTGGCATCTAAGGCAAAGCGCGGCGTTGAGTTCCGCCACTCAACACGCAATGCCTCGCAAACGGCGGAAAGTGGGGACGGAGTAAGCAGGGACTAAGTAACGGAGTGTCTTAACACTAGATTCTTATGGTTCCTGCAGTTCCCTCTGCCTACCCTGCCATGTGCGGGATAAAGCGTGAAGCTAAAAAAAAAAAAAAAACAATAAATTAGTACTTTGGACTTCTTACTATCAGGCACTATAAGCTAGAGTTCAAGCTGTTCAAGAAACCAAACAATCTTTTAAGCTTATTTAAAAGGTTATTCAAAAAACAACTTATAAAAGCTTATTTAACTCAAGAAGCAATCACCACCATTATCTTGAATTGCATCATCTTATGTAGTTAAAGCATAGATCCTGCGTGACATATTTGGAAACCCACACGGCGAAACCTATGTAATTTTTTCTTATAAACAGTTTCAATATAACCCACAGTGCATTACATAGAAACTATTTAGTCTGACCAGCGGTAAGATACACAAATTACCATTATAAATTGATATTTTTGATTAGTAGACCGTATTTTGATGAGAACTTTAAATACTTCGTAAAATTTTACATATGTGAAAATAAATTAACCTCATTCCGTAGATGAAACGCGTGTAATTTTTCTTTCACCTAATAATTTAGGTTAAAAGATTTTCTCACGTTCCAAACACCATCAGTTTTTGAATAGAGTTATCTTTATTATATTATATGTACATCTAATCGCCCTTCTTTTTTTAAGCTGTTTGAACTTCGTTATTTTCTGTATATTTATTTACTACATATATATGTCTATTTTTTTATATGTAATTAATAAAAAAAATATTATCATATTTTAGAGCAGCGTCTGGCACGTTAGTATGTGTTGGTTGGTATACATAAAAGTTTTTACTCAAAGGAAAGAACTATTTCATTTTTCCGCCCTAAGTTCAACACGACGATCTTTTGCGTACCCTGATTATATAGAAAACAAAATTTAAGGCTAAAAAAATAACACAAAGTATATGTTTAATAAAGTTATCCTTTTCCTTAAAATAATAATTTCTTACCGGTTCTCAAGTGACTGTTTAGCACTATCAGAAATAATATGAAAAGCTCGTCATTGAATAGTCTGGTAGAGAGACCTCTTCTAACTAAGTACGTTTTTGCCTTTCTCGTTATTTAAAACTGTTTATAGTATTTATCGTAATAAAGTATTTTAATAACTAAATTATATAAACTTGAAAGAAGACTATTTTATATATAGAATTTAACAATTTCTACTTACAATTTTCTATATATATAGGTTACTCGTCGACCCTGAGTTAACTATAATTATAAAGCCATAACAGATTATGCACGCAGATTCTTAACTGGTTCAGAATAATCTTTTAGAAAAATCTCCGCAGGTTAGTATGGTAATTGGACAGGTAGTTAATAGTTTTCTTACTTTATGTGGAGACTAAAAATATATGTTATTATACATAGATATATAAAGTATCATATAAATTTATGTATATATATATATATATATATATATATATATATATATATATATATATATATATATATATATATATATATATATATATATATATATATATATATATATATATATATATATATATATATTTATATATATATATATATATATATATATATATATATATATATATATATATATATATATATATATATATATATATATATATATATATATATATATATATATATATATATATATATATATATATATATATATATATCTATATATATATATATATATATATATATATATATATATATATATATATATATATATATATATATATATATATATATATATATATATATATATATATATATATATATATATATATCTTCCACTTAGCATTATCCCGGCTTACTGCCAGGGTCTGCTTTCCGACTCAAACTACTCCACTTTGCACGGTCTTTAGCATCCTCAGTGGTTAGTCCATTGGCTCTCATATCCTGCATCACGACGTCCAGCCATCGCTTCCTGGGGCGTCCGGGCAGTCTCACTCCAGGAACCGACATGACAAGGCATTGTCTTCCGACATAGTTCCTAGGCCGGCGCAAAAACGTGGCCATACCATCTCAGACGACGCTCTTGGAGCTTATCCGCTATGTCACGAACTCCCAGACTACCTCGAATGAATGTATTGCGTATGCGGTCAGCCCGCGTTACACTACACATCCACCTCAGCATCTTCATTTCCGTGACGTGAAGCTCCTGAGTGTGCCGAGATAGTGCTGGCCAGCATTCGCTGCCGTATAAAAGAACCGGTCGAATCATGCTCTTGTATATCAGTCCCTTGAGTTTGTGTGGTATTCTGCGATCGCAGACCACACCAGTGACCTCCCGCCATTTGGCCCAAGCAGCGCTAATACGGGCGTGGACATCGTGGTCGATGCCTCCGGACTCGTGCATAATTGATCCTAGGTATCTGAATTTTTCTGTCTTGACGACTGATTCAGAACCTATCTGGATAGTGCTCGAGTCCGGGCTCCCGCAGGCCATGTACTCGGTCTTCAACACATTTAGTTTAAGACCACCGTTCTCAAGCGTACCCTTCCAGACGTTCACTTTATGCTCGAGCGTCAGTCGGTTCTCGTCAATGAGTGCTATGTCATCGGCATACATCATCAGCCATGGAGACTGGTCCTGGATATGTGCCGTGACAGTATCTAACACTACATTAAACAGAAACGGACTCAGAGCTGAGCCTTGATGAACCCCTACTGTAATCGGGAAGGGTTTTGTGTCGCCAACAGCGGTCCTAACCACAGAAACGGAGTCGTGGTACATGTCTCTGATAATATCAATATAGGATTCGGGGATGCCTTTGGATCGCAAGGCCCACCAGATACACTGACGTGGTACACAGTCGAAGGCCTTCTGCAAGTCTAGGAATGCTATATGCAGAGCTCTCCTTCTTTCCCTGTATGCCTCCATCAAGGTTCGGAGGGCAAAAATTACGTCCATAGTACCTGATCCTGGCTGAAATCCATATTGACACCCAGAGACAGTACATTCTTGGCGGAGCCTGAGGCCGATCACGCGCTCGAAGAGTTTCATGGTGTGACTCATAATCTTAATGCCCCTATAACTACCGCAATCTTGAACACTGCCCCTTCCTTTGTAAATAGGGGTAATAAAACTGTGCCGCCACTGGCTTGGCATCGTCCCAGTGCTCAAGACACGGTTAAAAAGGTCAGTAAGTATGAGCACACCAAGAGATCCCAACGATTTCCACGCTTCGATCGGAATATTGTCAGGCCCCACCGCTTTTCCGTTCTTCATGCGTCGAAGACAATCTCGAGTCTCATCAAGGGTAATTGGAGCAATAAGTCCAAGGTTAGGAGGTGATTCAGACGGAAGACTAAACGGGTGCTGAGTATTCAGCAACTCTAAGAAATAACTTCTCCACCTCTCCTTCACAGAGGCATGAGTACAGAGCAGCTTGCCCTGGGAATCTCTGACGCAAAGACATTTTGTGATATCTTGCGTCGCTTTATCCCGAGTACGTGCCAGTTTGTATATGAGCGTCTGCCCCTCCACAGTCTCAAGTTTGTCGTATAATGGCGACAAACTTTCACTGCGGGCCCTGGCTACAGCTCTTTTGCTGGCACGTTTTGCTGCTATGTACTCCAGTCTGTCTTCAGGAGAGTTGGAATGCTGCCACTCCTTAAATGCAGACTTCTTTTCCCGAATCACTACCTGTACCTTATCATTCCACCACCACGTCCCCCTGTCGATGACACGCCCTCCCCTAGAAACGCCAAGAGCACGTTTACCAGCCGTAATAATTGCTGACTGAGCTCGATCCCAAGCTTCCTGAGCAGTTTCGGTATTAGTTGATAAGTTTTGTTTGTTAACCTCTGCCAGAAAGTCGGTTTGCATCGGTCCCTTCAGCAACCACCACTTGATCTTAGGCTTACGTGTCTCTGGTATTTTCTTTGTCGGGGTAACGATATAGTCCATGACAAGAAGACGATGTTGGGACGTGAGGCTTTCACCGGGAATGACTTTACAGTTAGTTACCTTGCCCACATGACAACGCCTGGTCAACAGATAATCTATTTGAGTTGAGTGGGGCCCACTTGCATACGTAATAAGGTGTTGTGGACATTTCTGGAAGAACGTATTCACGATGGCTAGATCGGACGCAATACAGGTTCTTAGAATATTTTCTCCCTCTGCATTGCGACTACCGTGACCAAGACCACCGTGGACACGCTCATACGTATCCGCAGCCCTACCCACGTGGCCGTTAAGGTCCCCCCCAACTATGATTACCTCAGTAGATGGTATAGCAAGTAGAACCTCTTCACAGTGCTCCCAAAATGATTCCTTTTCGGCCCGACTACAACCAGCCTGGGGAGCGTAAGCACTAATTAAGTTGGTGATAACCCCCTCAATCAGTACCTTCACCCGCATCAAGCGGTCGCTTTGTCTGTCAACTTCAAGGAGACCATTCCGTAGCTCCTCAGATAGAACTACTGCTACACCAGTTTTACCGCTAGGTGACCCACTGTATATGAGCTGGTAACCCTGTCCGATGTTACGGGACTTATTGCCCTTCCAGCGCGTTTCCTGTAGGAGAGCACACTGGACCCGACGTCTCATGAGTACGTCTGCGAGTTCTCTGCATCGTCCGGTTAAAGAGCCAATGGTCAAAGTTGCAAAGCGGAGTTTCCTTCTAGGTACTATCTTCCTTTGCCGTGTTCGTACTTCACACGGTAGCCCTTGCCCATTTAACACAGGTGTAGGGCGATGCGCCTGCGCGTCGTTAAACTGCGACGCCCTAACCGTACCCAGCAACACTTTACCTTTTCTAATCATTTTAAGCGGCTAAATGGCGGCTTTTTAATGGAGCGATTGCCATCTGACCTCCAAAACCCGTTTTTAAGGGAAAAGCCAACAAGGAATAAGGAATAAGAGAAGAAAAAGGTTAGGAAAGCGAAGGTAAGGACACCACTTTCATGGATTGGAGAGGAGTATGCCAGTGGTGGCTCGAGGATCCGGGGTCGCGCACCCGTATGCCCAGTACTAAACATCGGACAGATATTTAGCCAGACACCCTCTGAATATTTCATATTTCTATTGAGGTATATATATATATATATATATATATATATATATATATATATATATATATATATATATATATATATATATATATATATATATATATATATATATATATATATATATATATATATATATATATATATATATATATATATATATATATATATATATATATATATATATATATATATATATATATATATATATATATATATATATATATATATATATATATATATATATATATATATATATATATATATATATATATATATATATATATATATATATATATATATATATATATATATATATATATATATACCTCAATAGAAATATGGATTCAGTGACAAAATTATTAAACAAAGAAAACCGTTAACTTATCGATACATTAACTATTTAATATCTAATTTATTTGTACGTTATCACGAAGGTATTATTTAAATATAACATATCATATTAAACATTATATATGTTTAACTCTACTCCCCCACATATATATCTTCCGCTAAATTTCAGGAGATACTGCGTTCGAATCCCAGGCTACTCTTGGACTTACTACAACAAAAAATTAAAAATAATACTTTTCTAAAACTTCTTTATAACCTACAAGACTTAGAAAATCAGAACCTATTACTTAACTGGAAGGCTGTACCATTTCTACTAAGTCCTTAATACCTATTATATTTTTTTATGAAGTTACTAATCATCGTCGCGACAAAGTATGAGTGGTATTTTATTGCGTAAATTGTTTGTAAATTGTAGAGCATGCCTTTAAACAGATTACGTACAAGGGATATAGAATTAAGTAGCTATAAGAAAATGTAGCAAAACCTGCCTCTTAGCAATTTACCACATTTTTAGTGTGTGATGGTATTTATTACAATTTGTATGGAATCCATGTTATTTTTATCTTTTAATAGTATGCAGTTTCACTCGGACACGCAGGAAGTAATGATAATAACAGAGGAAGAAATTAAAATGATGCACTGAAATTATATTTTTTTGTAGAGCTTGAATTGAATTTATACTATATATATTCTTATTTTTATGATTTTTAAAGTGTTAATCCACACTGAGGATAGAAAAAATACTTAAAGAAAACATATAAACGTATATTTTTTATATATATTCTTATATAACGTGTATTTTTTATATATATTCTTGTTCTATAAAGTGCTTTATACTTCTTTAATACTATAAATATTTATGATAATGTTTATTTTTATAAATATAACCATGAACTTACTTGAATGAACTTACATGAACATTGCACTTTTACATAACATGCAAATAAATTAATATTTTATGATTAATAGAGGTAGCCAAAGTGCATTTTTTTAACCTAGCCGAAACAATATATGTAATATTATATATCATTATATTCATTATATCAAGAGAAATAATTCTCTGGGGTCGGAGTGTCTTAACACTACGTTTCCAAAGTTTCTGCGATTCTCTCTGCCTACACTGTTATAAGCGGGATAAAGCGTAAATAGATTTAATATTGACATGATTTTTTATAGCCATACATGCCAAGTAAAAATGTATGCAGTATTTTCAATTAAATACAATTACAATTAAATATTTAACAGGTACTACCTTATTTTAAAACACAACTAAAATATTGAAATAAACAAGGCTAAGAAACAATTACTATGGCTAAAGCTCTATTACCATTACTCCGTAGAGTATGTTAATTGGTTTGAAGACATGAGAACGACCGTACAACGGGGACACGACTTAGCCCGTTGAGAGCCTTCTCTTTAGAAGTTAGTAAACAACTTGAAAAGATAGTCAATGTTCTCATACATTCACACTGTACACAACCATAGTTCCTATGTCATTACGCGAAAAGATGAAAATACAACTAATATATCGTAAAGTGAACCATTGTTCTTGTTACTAGGATAAAAGCTTCTAACAGCGCCTTTATTTGCCCTTCTACGTGTTCAGTTTTAACTTAGAGACCGTAGTGTGAGCGTTTGTTTGTATTGACTTTGTACGAACATATAATGTATCTTATATGTATTTGTAAAGTAAGCAAAATATTAATTTAAAATTATGTTTGTTACAGATCTGCGACATTGCTGCTTGCAGTAGCAGTAACTTATGCCGCAACAGCCTCATCCAATAATGACAACTTAACTCTGGATAAGAAAGACCCTACCACACACGAACTCTTAAGTTCTCTGGGTCTAAAGAAGTTGAGGATTCCAGCGGCACATCATAGGAAACGTCTCGCCGAACAAGGCAGACGGCACGCTACTGGTGATTCTAGAATGTTCGTTATAAAGCTGCCTCCAAACACAAGTTACTACAGCCACGTTAATCCAGCTCCAGCCTCGGCAAGAACTTTACCACTACAAATGACAAGCAATGGGAAACCAGCTAGAGTTTACCATTGGAATTTACCAGTTTTACAAAAACTTGCCAAAAATCGTCCTCAAGCAAGATTTGATGATGATGTGGTCAACGTTGAGAGTACACCAACGTGGCCTAAAATCAAGCATCCTAATTCAATAGATGCTCTCGCGTATTACGTGCCTGCGAAGAAGTCGTCTTTTAGAAAATATTTTTCTGGTAACGGAAAACCCAAGTCCTTCTATGTTATTGACAAAGATAAGAATTCCGCTGAGTACCATAGATTGCTCCCTTAATTATTTTTCATATTAAAAATTAAAATGTATGCTATGATATGTAGATAGAAATAACTAATGTTATTGCATTTTTTAAATAGGCCATTATTAATATTATACAATAATATGAATAATTTACAAATAGCACAGATTAAAATTAAATTTAAAATAGCTTGAAACACTATTTATAATATGTAACTCTGAAGCTTCCAAAATTAGCTGGGCCCCTAATTATTCTACCGAAAATGTAAATTTTAATAAAGGCCACTAGCAAAATTTATGCAATAACGTTTCAACAATCACATTTGCATTCGTTATTTTCTTTAAAAAATATTTAAGTACCTATTTGTACTAAGGGCGAGCTTATTCCTCATTGACATTGTATAATGATATCCTATTGACACACATTTTACATTTCATTTAAATTGTAATTTTACAGTAGAAATTCGATTAATTGGACTAATTTGTTGTTGTAAGGCATTCGAATAATCGAAAATCCGAGAATCGAGTGCATAAATGTGAATAAAATCGAAGAGTCGGATTAAGAACACACATATTTTAGAACATAATACAACAATTTAGTAATGTCATTCGACGTAAGCCACTTTTCTTTTTATTCTGCTATGCCACGATTTTGTTGCACAAATACTTGTAGATATTTTGAATCGAATTGGCCTGTATTCCGAATAATTGCGAATCCATGTAGTCGTGGGAAGGATAATCGAGTTTCTACTGTAAATAGAATTTATAGACCACTTAAATCCATAATCAGGTTACCTTTTATTCTTATAATTTTAAGAAATAGCATACTGATCCACAATGTATGATTGATTAATTTAATTTAATTACAATTTCGCCTTTTAATATAAATTGTTATCAAGCAACTTACACGCATCACAATATGTAGGTAAAGCTACTGACTAATATATTATCCTAAACGTATCTTAGAGGATTAACTCCTGTAAATAGATACTTAGAAAAATAAGTAACGGATAGGTGCTCAGGTGTTTTATTAAGACTGCGTCACGAATTTAAATTATTATAGTTTAAGAATACGATGCCACAAATAGGTTAGATATATACGCAAGTTGTGTGCTTCAAAATAGGGCTATTAATATTACACTTACATGTAGCCATAATAATCCAGTTAACGTACCTACTATTAAATAGGTTGTCTCTTTTTTATCGAAAAGAGGCTTCAAATTTGTTAAACTTTTTTATATTCCATTTAAGACATAGGCTTTGGTGCTTAAAACAACAACTCATATACGAATTGTAATTTATAGTCATTAAAAAGTATTTTATAATAGTATAATGTATTTCATATAATTTTGATTATTAAATGTAACGTATGAATAAATAATAAATTTTAAAATACTTTTTTGGTTTTATTTATTTCTTGCAGAAGCGCCATCTATTTATTTGTAATATAACTATTGTGTATAATTGTCGCAACTTAATTGCAATTAGTTCGTCAAAATATCAAGAGATGTCTCTGCAGAATGTCACATAGCTGCTTTATCGACGTAAATTTTCAGGACTTGCGCGGCGAGATGCGCGATTTATAAAATTCGCAGCAAATGTTAGTGAACACAAATCTATAATCGTGACTTCAAGTAAAATTGTCACACGGTGTAACAACAAAATCGAAAAATATGGTAGAATTAATAGACAACACCAAAAAGAAATCAAAAGAAACTACGAGCAATACAATAAATAGTTTTAGTGATAAAATGAAAAATAGTGCAGAAAAAAGTGAAACTGTTATTAAAGTTAAAAGTGCAATTCCTAGACGAAGGTTGGTTAATTTTAAATGACATAAATAGTCAATAATAATTAATAAATACTTTTAAGTAATGCTAAAAATGTTTATATATATATTTACATATATTATTTGCTTAGCAAGAAGGAAGTAACGCGTGTGTTATTTAATTACTAACATCCGATGCCGGGTGACCTGTCCCAGTTTTCAGGATATAATTAACTAGACGCTATTCTAATAATACCAAGTGGTATAAAGTAGAACAAATAGTTCTAAAGCTTATGATTATATATAAACTTTGATTTTCCCGCCAAATACGCATATTTCCTTATTGAAAAAAAAAATGTGTTGAAATAATCTAGAACATAAGATAACATAAAGCGTAATTGAAAAAAATAACAATTGCATTTTAAACAATATTAAACGAAAAATATGGTAAAAATTACCAATAACTTAATTCATTAATTTCTGAAAATAAGCCTAAAAAGAAAATTCAGTAAAATACTAAGTGTACATATACTTAATAAACTTGTTTTCCTACTATTAACCACTTTTATCTACTACTCTTTTATATCACTACATGCTTTATAGATTTCTTAACTGAATTTGTGAAAATATATTATATTAAATCTTTAAATATATGCAGTTATATAAAAATTATAAAACTTTGGTTAAATTTTAAAAATTTTGAACACGAGTACGCCTGCTTGGGGTTGATAAGGGGCGGCTGTGCGAAAAGGGTCGATCCCCCCTTTTCATTGCATTTCTCAGATCTATTGTGTATTTATAAGAAGCAACGAATAAACCGAATAACTCGATTTTTTTTACAATATTACGATAAAGCATAAAATCTTTGAATTAGTGTTCTTCTCATTTCAAACTGGGCCGTATATTATCGCATAGATATTCGTTAATCCTAGATAATACATTTTAAATGCATTTTTATTTTCTATATTTGTCTACATTATAGTGCTATTTTAAATTTATGAAATGTAAACGTATGAAAACATCGCAAATTTGAGCACTTGCGAATATTGATGTTAATTAAGCCATTACACCTTGTTTAATCTCGTTTAGGATTTTATGAAATGCCTTTGCACAATTTTAAAAAATATTAATAGCTTTTTTGAGAAAATGAAGTCAGTATAACAGTCAGTCACTTTTCTTTACGTTTGAACATAACCAAATTTTTATTTAAACCAATTATAAAGGTACTGTGGTTATTATTGTTTACTGTAGACGTGCATCTCTAATTGCATTACCAAGAAGGTGTCAGACGTTCTTAATTAATATATCCTTAGTATTTGGTAATCTGTCGATCAAATGTCTGATCACTGTCTTTTAACATTTAGGTTAAGGCACTCATACAATTTTTTTTGTAACATAAACATTTGTTTATTAATCTACTTACCTACCTATAATTTGCTAGAATTTTTCTTTAATAATGTGACACAAAATTACAGTTGAACGTGTCTGCTTGAACCCAGTAAACGTTTTCTTAAAACAGATTTTTGTTATCTAAATTGATTATACTTAATTCTCAAACCATTCTTAGTCTAAATTTTCTTTACGAAAATGATTGTAGGTAATTGATATAATAATCACCAAAAAGGCAGATTAAGCTCACAACCTGCGACTTGCGGCTGATTTATGAATATCAATAGTAAAAATAGTTAAATAATTACGTAACATTGTAATTCCAAAGTATATATACTAAATGTATGTATTACATAGTAACTGTAATTTATTTGGACAATACAGGCTTAAATAAAAGTAAACTACAAGGCGTTCTAATGGATCAGAGAAAAAAACGTAATAAAAGAAAATCACATCCATGAGCATGGATGGGCATGAGCGTCACAATCTAGTTTGTTTCTATATATTGTTTATTATATTAGTTTATCGCTGGGTGGATTAGTGTATGTCTAAAAGCACTATGTTAGGATTCCTACTCAGGAGAATTGAAGAAGAAAAAGAAATATTTAGTAAAGTCTTTCAAAAATCTTAGAGATTCTTCTGTAATATCTGCTGCGTCGGCTGAGTAAAGCGTGAAGCTACAAAATATGTATTCTATAGATTCATAATTTATAATGTTTTTGCATTATTCATCAAGACACAGTGGTGCTTTAATATTTTATTGTTAATTTTTCTCTATTTGATTCCTATAAAGGAAATTGTAAATGTGAAACTAAGTTACGAAATGTTAAAAAATATTAATGTTAATCTTATTTTTTAATAAAAATAACATAAAAAATAATGTTTAGTCACTTGTTTTTATGTCGATAGCAAGTTTTAACAGCAATGTGATACATTAGTCAAAATGTTCCCTGAAATATGGGTTACGTTAGATATTGCGATAAAATGGTGTGTAAGTGACTGATAGCCATTTTAGTCGTGATAACGAATGATATTTAAAATACGCTCGCTATTTTTATAAAAAAGAAACTTTTAAAACATAGCTGTTTTTCAGCTTTTCTTAACCTGAATGAATAAATTTTTATGTTTTTTTTTAGGTGTAATTCATAATCCGCTACAACACAATAAAATATGATTTTAATTATCTATTTATGCATGCATGTGTTTGTGCGTGTTTGTGCGTGTCATTCAATAATTAAAACTTGAATTGAAAAAGAAACCTAAAGGATTTTTATTAATTTGGATTTTATAATTATTATATATAACTAAAATCATTGTAATTCAATAATTACAAAATCTCGATAGTCCGTTTGTTCTGTGAACATGAAATTTGGCAAAGACTTAGTTTTAAGTTAACATACAGGCCATACCAAAAAAAGTTGAATATGAAAGTGATTTTAAAACTTATCTGAATTTTGAGAGACTTTAAGATTTGACTTACTTACGATTTAAAGTTTTATTTATTTAATTAATATTTTAACTCAATATGATGGATTTTATAATTATTATGTTAGATATTATAACTATTGAAAATTATTAATAATTACTTCGTATGGACTTTTAAATTACTTCGTATGGACATTTAACTTTTTGGGTTAAAGCTACACATATAGTTTAAATAAAGCGTGGCTTAAGTCATAATTGTTTTTAAGAAGAATTTGGCAATCGAACAATAATATTTTCTTTGAACATTATGTATACAGTATACTCTGCATAGCTACGCTATGAAGTGTTTGTTGAATATTTTGTTGTATGTTTATATGTATGATTTTACAAATATTGAAATATCTTAAATATCGTTATTTTACCATATGTAACACTCGCCAGCTAGTAAAATAGATTCTAAAAGTCGACTTACCAACCTATAAATAGTCATTCAAACATTCAGTTTGTGGTAGAGCCAAGCTACACCAACACCAGTAGGAATAGCTCTAGCGGGTCAGGGTCTCGAACCGGATAATTACCACGCTTTCACAGAATACCGTCGAATTTGAATGGGTATTTAGTTAGCAACGCATCCACATCCTTACAGATTGTAGATGTCTGTGCGAGGGTTTACTTAACGTCAAGTGGCTCTTCTGCTTGTTTGCCATATTATAATATAAAAAATTTCCAATCTCCCCATAGTGATGAAATGGAACAATTATTTATTTTAAGATTTAACTATCTCTCTATGCCATTACTATAAAGTGTACGAGTTTAAAATATTTACAAAGAATAACGTATAATTCTATAAGATATACAGGTCAATCTCTTTACCGTAGCTGTCTAAACATGTTTCAATTTTATCATATGCCATGTACCTACAAGAAAAAAAATATGCTGTAAATCATTATTGTATTATATCACGATATGTTTCATTATAAAGCGACGACGACTTTATTGTGCGAAAGCGATACTACTTTATTGTGGATAACACAACGTATTGTCAATATAATAAAAACCGTTAAGTTGTTGTCAAAGCAACTTATATGTTTGCAGTGTTAGAATCTCAGGCTTATATACAATGTCTTTTATATGTAATTTCAATGATAATTTTAAGAAGACATATATAAAAAATATTTTATAATCAATATATTATATACTGTAGTAGAATATATGTAGTATATAGTAACTAGAACTCCGATAAGTCATGTATTATTCAAGCACTATTATTGATTTTTACAGGCAAGAATTGCTCAAATGGTATGGATGGGGCTACAAGGATTCCATGTTCAAAAATATAGATAATAAAATTAGCTTTACAGGAGACAGGTAAGTGGTAACCATCTTAACACCTGGTGAATAAGAAATATATTCTGAGAATAATCTATCAAATAATCTAACATTAGGAATTTCTAAAATTTGTATATGTTTTCTTTAAGTATTTTTTCTATCCTCAGTGTGGATTAACACTTTAAAAATCATAAAAATATTTAACATTAGAAATTATTAAAAACTTTACGGATACGTTTCTAATATCTATATCTTTTACTCCAAACTAAACTTCCTTTATATTACGAAAATTTCATTGAAGTTCTGTGAATTTTGGGTGAACTAAAAGTTGTGATTTGTGGTATGAAAGGGCTTGTATAAATAATATAGTAAAAGGAATGTTAATTTGATGCGTAAAATATTTATGAGTCTTAGAGACCTATTATACAACAATATCAGAACGATTTAATGAATAAACATTTCCTACCCAATAAATGTACTTTAATTGCTGGGCTGTAGCTAGAGTCAAAGTTGGGCAGCATTGGTTACAGGTAGGGCGGAAGTAAAAAAAATATAATCGATCTTCCCTCGAAGGACGGGCCCCTAAATGTCTTTTGATACTCGTGGCCACAAATCTTGTTAATTTTCTTATTTAAGACTGTTGTTAATATTATTACAATTCACACTATACAGTCTGGACTGATTTTAAACAACAAGATAGTACAACTTATCATGTTGTAAATTTAGATAAGATAAAAGAGCCACGTGGTATTTCCAAGTTTTCCTTCTTATTGCACTATTGGTTTTTAATAACTTATAACTTTCCGATAATACAATAGAGCATTGCTTATGTAAAAGCAAAAGTCTACTACAATTGGAGCTCTCCTTTATTTGAATGGCTCTCTCGTTTTAATGCACAGTAGAGGTATTCTACTTAGCCATAAGTTCGAAATTCTTATATGCTCTCTCACTTTACGCTATAAGATTATGTAATCAGCCTAATACAATGACATATAAATGTATATGTTGTGTTTAAATCTAATTGTAATAAAATTTGAATCTTCATTAATATAGACGTATATATGCCCTACACACCACTTAACTTAAATATTATTCATTTTAGGCAAGGCATTATTAATTTAAAATATATTTAATAGTAATTTATAATGCGATAACAGTCGATAAAAATGAAAATTTATGCTTTATGCAGCGAATGCTTTAAATTTGCCATGTTATAGTAGTCTATTCAAGACCAATTTGCGAGGCAATGATCAGGCGGGTCACATGAAAGTGGAGTCAACGAGATATGACTGGATCTCTACATAATATGTTGTAGGCGGTCGAACTATGTTAAGTAGCAACTTCCTCTACGAGCCAACGTTCTTTCGATGCAGTTTGCTTTAAAATATATGTGTATAAAACTAATAAATATTTGTTTTGAATAATTAATTGTTACTCAAGTGATTTTTTTAGCTTCACGCTTTATCCTGCATACCGCGGGGTAGGCAGAGGGAACTGCAGGAACCATATGAACCTAGTGTTAAGACACTCCGTTTGCTTAATTTCTGCTTTTTTGGTCCCCGTTTCTTTGCCTAGTTTCCATAGCGAAGAAAATGGACATATAAAAACCCATTTTCCATGAGTTGGATCGAACTCCCAAATCGTCGCGTTTACAGGCAGGCAGGCGCTTACGCCTCTGCACCACGCAAATGCAAATTTGTTATGTCGTCCTTATCGCGCGGTTGTTTTTAGTTTTTTATGTTTTGTAACACCAAATTTAAGAATATTTATACTTTAAATATTTTAAATAATTTTCTGTTTTCCAGATACTAAAGAATTTACACGATGAATATTTTCGTTAAAAACAAGACAATCATTATTAAACTTATAACTATAGTTTTTATTATACAAAAATATATAATTATTTTTTATTTTATAATCCCTTACATTTGTATCTAATATCTGAAGACGGCAGAATGGGAAAAATTATTTGATTTTTATAAAACACGTTTTTATTTATTGATTACTATTCAGTACCGCGACAATTATACTGAACAAAATACGACTCAAGTCTTTGATGTTAAATAAAAATAAAAAATAATGTTATATACGTGAAATTGATACAATAAAATCAATACATACTACAAAATATAGAATTTTGTCTTAAAGAGCAATTCTTTTAAGTATTATATAGTTAGGCATATAGTTAATCTTTTATTATTTAAATATCGTTTTATGTTGTCAGCGTGCTAAATTAAGACTGACCTAGTTTAGATTTTACATATTGTTAAAGAAATATTCAACTGTCTATCAAAGGCACACTGAAGACAACGCAGCTAGACAGCTGTTGCTGCCAGTATTCCGTTAAATTTGAATACAGTCTATCTTACGGTGTACTTCTTACTTTGCTATTTGGTTTGTGGTCTAAAAATTGCGCTGCAGTGTAACGTGTTACTATAAATCCGCAACCGCTATTCATCACGCAATGTGTCCGACTGCAGAGGACGGAGAACGAAGTGTCTTAACACTAGGTTGCCTTTACGTGCCTTGTTCCCTTCTCAGTATAGTATACATATGCAGAATATAGTGTGAAGATATATTAAACAATGTGAGTGCAACAAAAGTGTTGGCTGATGCCACTTCTACCATAACAAAACATATATTTGTAACATATATGATGATGATACATAATCATCATCATATATTCTACACAACTGCAGATTTATGTAACATTTATTAATATCTGTATTTATTAATAATTTGGCTCAAAATTTTCAGGTACTTACTTTCAGGTAAATTCTTACCGCACGCTCAACAATGGATAAAAGAACATTTCGATGTAGAAATAGGTAAAGATCCAAAAATTCCTAAAGTACCGACGTCATTCCCAGAAAGCCGATTGCCGGATAATATTAAAGTAGAATTAGAGAGTATAGCACCTGTTAGCATTGATGGCATGGACAGATTGATAAGGGCACATGGACAGACGCTCAAGGATATTTATCATTTACGGGAGAACAGCTTCCCGAGAATACCTGACGGAGTTATCTGGCCAGCTAGCCATGAAGCGGTAGGATTTGTGATTATTTTTAGTTTTAGGCAAAGTGTGTTGTTAAGTGGTTTCATTAAAAAAATATTATCAGAAAGTGGATTATGATACTTGGGCCTATCTTGCTATTATTAGATATATTCATTTTATTTGTGTTTTTATTATAGTTAGTTACCTAAAAATATAAATCATATTAATTGTTTGTTTAATTTTGTAAGAAGCAAGAATTATGTATTTTCGCGTTGAATAGATATAACCAGGTTCTTATAAATAATGTGTAGTAGAACATAATATGTCCACTCATATTAATTTAATTAATTATTTATATAAATATTTAAGAGTAAAATGAAGGTTTGAATGTCATTAATAAAGATATTAATTATAATGACGTTAACTAGTGAAATCTCTTTTTATATATATTAATAATTTTAACTCTTTTAGGTAGAACAAATAGTCAATTGTGCGTCAAAACACAACTTCGTGATTATTCCATTCGGAGGCGGTACATCCGTGTCCGGCGCAGTGACTTGCCCGGAAAATGAACCTCGGCCCATTCTAGTATTGGATACTAGTGACATGAATTCTATACTTTGGTTAGATAAAGATCAACTTTTGGCGAAAGTACAGGTAATTTTCATATTTTTTGTATGCGTTACCAGTAACATGGATTTTTCAAAGCATCCTAGCACTTCCGCTCGCCAAAGCATTGTTCGTAGTAATAATCTTTGGGTACCAGAAATTTGTAAAAATCCTACAGAAATGCTAACAGCGAAATAAGTTGTGTAAGCATATTAGAATTTCGACGCAGTGTGATGAAGAACGCATGGCTCAGTGGTCAGAGAGGTTTCACAGTTCACAAGAAGTTCGCAAGGGTGCGAATTCAAATCACGCGCGTTTCTCTATCGAATTTTTATATGTTTTCTTTAAGTATTTTTCTATCCTCAGTGTAGATTAACACTTCATAAATCATAAAAATATTAAATATTTAGTGATATGACGTACTTGTCTATGGAAAGCGAAGTGATACAAAAACGCTCTTTCTACATTTCAAGATACAAGTAATGAGAGTTTTGGTTGACAAAAATAATTAAGTTATTTAATATTTATAAACAAATAACTATCTGAATCTGATCTTCACCGAAATAAAAATAACTAAATATAATTAAACATAAATATTTGTTTTCGTTGTCTATCAATAAGAAAGCAGAGACTAAGCAACGGAGTGTCTTAACACTAGGTTCATATGGTTCTGCCATGTGCGGGATAAAGCGTGAAGCTATAAAAAAATATATTTTTTTTAACTCCCTTTACAGGCAGGCATAGTAGGTCAAGATTTAGAAAGAGAAATGAGAGCTCGCAGGTTCACAGTAGGCCACGAGCCCGATTCCTATGAATTCTCAACATTAGGTGGATGGGTCGCGACTAGAGCTAGTGGTATGAAGAAAAATACATATGGCAATATAGAAGATCTTGTTATACAAACTAAAGTAAGTTTGATTGTGACAAAAATTTTATTTATTATATAATTTTATGTAAATAAAACAATACTTTACTCTTTTAATAAAGTAGATTAAAAATTATTTGTGAAGTAGTTGTTTTTATCGTAGTTTTACCTTTTTGTGCCTTTATTTTAAAAATAAAAAAAAACCTTTTTTGTAGTCAATCTGTAGTCATTTATTATCTCATCTTTTGCAATTGCCTTAACTATTTGGGCGCGTGACTTCTTTAGTTTTAATAGTCGATTACCAGCGCAGATGCGCATCTTTTTATTGGCTTAATATTTTTTGGGGATGGTAAAGATAGAAACTTTTTTTGTAAAGGTCAGAAGTTTTGAGACTGACAAATAGCTCACGCAAATGTTTTTCAAACAAATCCAATTGGCTAATGTGTAGAATTTCTTAATCAATATTCAACTGAACTGTTCAAGTTCTAACATCGGCTGTATTTTTAAGTTCTTTTAAAAGATACCAAAAGTAAAATTCTAGGTCAAGAACTCTCTATGTGTGCGCAATTAAAAGTGCAATTGGTTTACTTTACCCTTTTCTCAACACTTCTTCCTGCAAAAATTCACTAAGATAGAGAATGATCCACCTTTCTCTACTTTTCTGCTTACCGCAGGTAGTGTGCGTGCGCCACTCTAAGTGTGCGCAATTAAAACGGTAAATTGTATCGGTAATATTTCCTTTTCAGGTCGTAACTCCTCGTGGTGTAATAGAGAAAAGTTGTCGTGTACCTCGAATATCTTGCGGGCCAGAATGGGAGCACGTCGTTATGGGGTCGGAAGGGTGTCTGGGGGTTGTCACTGAGGTGAGGCTAGTTTATATGATTTTACATATTTCCCATGGAACAAAATTTGCTTACACTTAAAATTTGCTTTCACTACTAGTAATGAGAGTATGTGTTAGTATAAGGATTCATATCCATTGCTCTTTGAAAAATAATAGATTTGAGGATTTCTTTGTAAATTTTATATAAGCATGTTTATTTTTATAATTTTTTACTTTTTCAAACTTTTCAATTGTAGCCAAAAAATCCGTTTGCAACAGTAAATTCGTCGAAAAAATTAAGTTTCTGAGAGACAATAATAAATAATATGTGAAATTCATGTTATATATACTTGTATGTTAGATATTCATTGTATTAAATAACATATTAAAGAGTAGTGATAAGTGTGTGATGCAATTTATGATATAGTTTAAATTTCTGTTCAGTCTCTGCAGCTTTTTAATAAATAATAATTAGCTTTACAGCGGCTGCATTAGACAGTTTCGTGTAGTTTCTTACGTCTTAAGGTAAAGCTACTCATACTTGACTTCTTTGACATTATTTCTGAAATTAACTTTGTTACCTTTGCATGATTTTATCTATCACCAAGTGACAATCCATTATCCTGCTTCATAACATCCGACGACTTATTTTTTAGTTCAAGTTTTGGATGCCAGTAACCTGGCAATACCTTCTCAAGAGATTTCTTGATAATCTAAATATATAGGCCTATCCGGGTCGAGTTTGACTTTTTTAAAGCTTCCTTTTATTTCATGTATGCCATCCCATTAAAGTTATATTACCACGTAACAGTGTAGTGGATTTTTTTATTTTAAAATTTTATAAAGAGAGAACGTTAAAATTTTATGCCACGACTCTTTTGTTAAGATATATATATTAATTAATTTCAGGTAACATTAAAAATCCGTCCGTTACCGCCAGTGGTGCGCTACGGGTCGCTAGTGTTCCCCGACTGGGAGGCCGGCTTCCACTTCGAGAGGGAGGTCGCTAGGCAGAGGCTGCAGCCTTCCAGTATACGCCTTATGGATAATGAACAGGTATACTATATATGCACATAAAATCATACCTCGCTTTGCGTCGGGGTTATGTTCCAAAAAGACCCGACAAGAGTGAAACGACTCAAGATGAAATTAGATTTTCTATAGCAAATCATGTAACGATCAAAGATAGGTTCTAAGCTTATGAAAACGCTTATGAAAAAATCTTAATAAAATATAAAAATAAAACTGAACAAAGTAAAATTTTTAAAATTAAAATAATGTACAAAAAACATATTCATTTAAACAAACTAAACTACATATTCATTACATTTATGAAAGTTAGAATTAAAACTAATCACAGTTTGATGAGTCCACAGTGGTTGTTGTCGTGTGTCGGCTTTTATTTCACAAAACACTGGTCCAAAAATAGCACTTAAACTTTATACATGTAAACTTATTATGTTGTTTTTAAAAAGACACAACACTACATTATATCATATTACGTAATTAAACTGAAGGGTATATATATGTGTGTATATAACCCTGCCTTAGCGCTGACATATACATATACAAAAACACACATACCTACATACTTTTAATTTATTTTAACAGCTGACATTTTTGTTCAGTATTTGACTATAAAACATAACTTATTACTCAATTTTAAATTAATTTAAATTAAAATTGAAAGCTTTTTTAACATGTACTATATTTAAAATCTTTCGTTTCAATTAATTCTACAGAATCAACAAAGAAACAAAACCACTAAACAGTTTTTAGTCGTCGTTATCATAATATAAAAACGTTCTAGAATAATTTTAATAAAGAAAGAAAGAAAGTCCCGTTAAAAAAATTAATGATAACTTATTAATTTGAATAAAACTATTTGACTTTTGATGATTGAATAAAAAAAGTAATAAACAGACATATTTTACAGTTTCGCTTCGGACACGCCCTCAAAATAGAACAATCGTGGGGCGGAGTGCTCCTAGACGGTTTGAAACGTTTCTACATAACAAAGATCAAAGGTTTCGACCCTCTAAAGCTGTGCGTCGTCACACTCCTGATGGAGGGAAGTGTGGCGAGTGTAAGCGAGAGTGAGAGGATCCTCAACGAGATAGCGGCGAGGTACGGGGGAGTCCCCGGCGGCGCTAAGAACGGGGAGATTGGGTACACGCTCACGTTTGTTATTGCTTATGTCAGGGTGAGTTTTGAATTATATGTATATGATTAAGTATGTAGTAAATAATAGGCATTTTGTTTGCGTAATTTGATTGATGTTAAGAATTTTCTTGATAAATATTTTCACATGGCGAGAGCCTTGTGGAGACATCTCGTACTGATTAATCTGTTTTCAATTTGCTTTACATTGATTAATTGTAATGTTATAAATAATAATTTATGAATAAAATAAATATATTATAAGCTTCGATTTAAGACTAAAATTGATATGGTTATTAATTTAATAATCATTCATGTAAATATATGCTCTTAATCTCTTAATAGAAAAAAGTTACATACAAAATAGTTCTGTTTTTGTTTCATATTTCCATTTCTGTAAACAAACGGAACGAGTTAATTACTTAAGAAAACCTCATATCATTTCTCATAGGAGACTAAGCAACGAAATGTCTTAACACTAGGTTTCTTCAGTTCCCCCTGCCTACCCTGCCATGTGCGGGATAAAGCATGAAGCTAAAAAAAAAATAAAAATAAATTCGCATCACTCACTTCAGGACCTGGCGCTGGAGTGCGGCGTGGTGGCGGAGTCGTTCGAGACGTCCGTCCCGTGGGACCGCGCGCTGGCGCTGTGCGCCGCTACCAAGGCGCGCGTGCGCGCTGAGTGCCGCGCGCGCGGACTGCGGCACTACCTCATATCGTGTAGGCTCACGCAGACGTATGTGCTATATATACTTATATATATATACATTAATATCTACTAACACTAAGTTATAAATGATATATAGAATTTTGTGATATTAAAAAAATGATGTCACTAGTAACTTATACAGATTGTGGATGTTACCGCGAAATTAATTTAAAGTATAGTGTTAACTAGCCTTTATAAAGTTGGTAAAAATTTCAAAAATAAAAAAAAATTCAAACAATATAAATAATTAAGTTATTGTTCTAAAATAATATGTTTTTTGTATATAGCGTTGAAATATTTTACCGTAAAGGTAGTTTTGACCAAGGCCACGTTGTCAGATATACCCTGTACATACATATTTATCAATACGTACATATATGGCAATTTATGAATTTGTTATAATCGAGTGTCTTGCGGGAAAGTATAGAACAAAGTGTCTTGACACTAGATTATCTGTGCCGCATGTAGCAGAATGAACCGTAAAAACTTTATTAAAATCGAATGAAATATGTATATGTTAAAAATGTACGTGACTCAATTTACATTTATTTAACACTTAGTGGTTTCATTGATCGATTATTTTCCAATCATAAATATCTATTTTTCGAGAAATGCTAACATAGATATTTGATTTCAGCTGTTATTACTTAGTATCGTTTGTAATATATACAAATGTACCATATCTTTTACCAAGTGCAATGTTATTGTTTGATCTATACTTATCAACGTGTATTTAAATCGCAGCTTCGCTGTTAACATGATATGCGTATATTACAACAGCTTTAATAGTCATGATGACTGATTTTGAAAAACGATTCTATAATACTCTTAACTATCTAACTTAGCCTAGTTATACAATATTTCTCTAATAAAAAGACAGTAAAATTTTATATGTAACATTTCAATTTATCAATAATATGAATTTATTTTCTTCTTGGTAAAATAAAGACATATTGCTAATGATTCTATAAATAAGTTAAAAGGAAGAAAAGATAGTCGAAATACTACGAAATTTTTGACAACTTCAAAACTGTTGTGAATAGGAGTGACGTCATCCAACGTAATTGCTATTTTAATAAACATGGCGAATTTGTACATTAAACATTTTATAGTTTTACGTTATGATATAAATAATAATCTCAAGTGATGAATGAAAATGAATACGTTTCTCTTTTTAAATTTATTTTATTTCAGCAGTCTAAAATATTATTTACAGAATGCTTGGAAATGGAAAATTCATAATCCCTAGTTAGTTATTAAACTTACTAGATTTAAAATTGCATATTCCTACAGTTATTTGTTTTTACCTTCACACTTTATACCGCTACCGACAAAAAGGCATTCAAAATCAAATCGAATCTACAAACCGTCGCGTTTATAGGTGTTATTTGTTACAATTATTTCACGCTTTATCCCGCACACTAGGTTCCTTTAGTTCCACTAGGTTCCTCTCCTACCCTGACGGTAAGCAGAGGGAACCGCAGGAACTAAGGGAACCTAGTATTAACACACTCCGTTAGTTAACTTAGTCCCTGCTTTCTCCGTCTATATAATGTAATATGCTCATCCATATGACAGCTACGACGCCGGCTGCTGCATATACTTCTACTTCGGGTTCAAGTGGGCGGGCGGCGGCGACCCCGTGCGCGAGTACGAGCGCATCGAGGAGGCGGCGCGCGACGAGATACTGGCCTGCGGCGGTCGGTGTTGTTTTTAATTATATTCATTCATATTTTAAATAGTAATTAAAATACGAAAGTGAGCTAGTGGGTTCCAGTAAATAGGCCGTTATCGCATATATTATCAAGTTGCAAGTGCAAAACATTCTAGTATTGTTTAGGGTTCCGTAGCCAAATGGTAACGGAAACCGTATGTTACAGTCGTTTTTTATAAAAGCGGCAAAATAGGTCTACTGGCAAGAGAACCTAGCAAAGTGTTCGAAACGTCGGGTTTCCAAAAAAATAATGATAATATACGCTAATAATCTGTTTGAATTGTTTTATTTAAAATATATATATTAGAATAATTAAATTATTGATTTAGCAGAGAGTATTAGTGTGTCAATACTAGGTTCCCATCGTTTCTGCCGCTCCCTCTGCCTACCTTGCTATGTGCGAGATGAAGCGTGAAGTGCTTAAAAAATAAATAATAATTAATAAAAAAATAATTTCATTAAATATAATGGTTGCCTGTAAGAGATCGCTTACAGCGATAAGGCCGCCATTGCACATATTTTTTTTTAAATATTGTTAGAAAAGTGTTAAATTTTGTTCTGTGCAATAAAATATTATAATTATTATTAAATATTATAGCCAGGATCATATCCAGTTAGCATGGTCTAACTAGTAGGTATTACAATAGTCCAAGTTCGATATCCGATCACCAAAAAAAATATAACTAAAGACATAACATAAATAATAATAATTAAATATTTCCCTCATTTGACACAGAAATATACACTAATATCCATATAATAATATTCCAGGTTCAATATCCCATCACCACGGCGTGGGGAAACTCCGAAAGAAGTGGTACAAAGAGACGGTGAGTCCAGCTGGAACTAGTCTGCTGCTGGCGGCCAAAAGGGCACTGGACCCTGATAATATATTTGCTCTATCCAATATGGCTTTTGATGAATATACGCCGGTTAAAAGTAAATTGTAAGGTAACCTATTGTAAAGACAGTAGTAACTACTTTTGTATTTTCTAAGGATTTATATGCGTGGGGTAATGATGGGTTGTAATCATTTTCCCGAACTGGAATAGATTCGAGAAAAATTGGTTAAAGTAAAAATTTATATATTAAAAAATTTATAATATAAATTTATAAACGCAATAGAATTTGAATAAGCGTCTTCTTGCCTTACACAGTTCGTCTTGCGAACGTTCTGGGTTCGGTTCTGGAACGACGTGGGTTCTTTAACTAATTTTTTTTTATATGATTTCTTAAAATATTTTTCTATCCTCAGTGTGGATTAACTCTCTATAAATCATAAAAATATAGAAAAAAGCTCAAGCCTTTGTTTGTTTTATCGTGCTAACCTCAGGAACTACTTAATCAAATCCTAAATAATTTCCGTGTTGAACACTAAATTTAGCGAAGGAGGCTGTACGTTCATCGTTTCTATTAAACTGTACCCACGATACAAAACTATTAATTATTAATTGAAACTAAGTTATTTTTGTTTACTTTAAATATCTTTTTAATTATTGAAATATAATAATGTTGATGTCATAGAGTATATGTGAATGGTAACGAGTCGTAGTCATAATGTGTAATTGTTATTTGTTTTTTTATTATAAATTTAATATATTTTAATATACATATTACATTCCAAAAACTTTTCTATTAAGCTTTTAGTTTAATGATAAATTAATATATCGAATTATCACAAATTGACGTGATGTAAGCAATTATAAATTTTAATTGATATAATTAATAAAAAGAATTAATTAGACAAAATACCAAAAAATCATATTAAAAAATGTAAATTAAATAAGTCTTTTTTATGAAATATTAAGAACAAGCATATTGTATAACAGAGAAATTGTAGATAAAGGTGCCGGTTATACATTGCGGTATGAATCTAACAATTTTAAATAAATTTAATGTTTTATTTGCTGTCTATTGTACTCAGTTACTAATGTGGCGCCATCTTAATTTGCTCCTTTTCAGAGTAAACTATTTAATATACTGAGTAGGTACTCCTTAGTTCTACACTCCATACTATAAACTGGAATTTATTTACTATTATAGTTTTAATATTTAAATGTAGTTTAAGAATGTTTTAGTTTTTAACATGTTGTAATTTTAACGATTCAATGACTAAATGTTTTTACAAAGAGTATTTTGTAACAATGGTTGCAAGTTTGATTTTATAACTTAATCGGAATATAAAATTAGAATTATGTTTCTCAGTGGCGAATGTACCAGCAGGCTGATTAGGCTTAGGGCCAAAGGAAACTTTTGTAGCATATATAATTTGTTATTATATAAACTTATATGACGGTTTTCTAATTTCCTATCTCTTAGATAAAAGTCTCAGATATATGCTTTAAAGGCGATTTTTCTTGCTAATAATTTCTGTATGTAAATTGTATGTAACAAAAACAGATGTATGTAATAGAAGATGTCTCAAACCGCCACTGCTGAAATTGTATTAAGTATAGAAATGAGGCTTAAACGTTCAGACGTAATAATATTTATATACTGTAGACTTATTATTTTAGCTATAATAGTATAAGTTTTTTTACACAATTTGTAAGTACTTTCCTAGTGATAAATTTTATATGTCGACATCTGATATAGATATTAAATGAATTATCTTACTTGTGATATTGCTTTTATTTTGTCCTTATAGTATATGATATATTTCTTATACAAATATATATATTATATTGTATAAATTGGATTCGATAAAATAACAACAATGTTTTGAGCATTAAACATTTTTATTTTATTTCAACAATTTTCTTGAGCACTAAACATTTTTATTTTTCAGGTCCTTGCACTGTGCTTTAATGCGTTCATCTCAACTGTAGCTTACCTTTAGCTTTTTTTAATAACTAAAAAATTAAAAAATAATTTTATAGCTTAAGTCGATTTATTAGAGATTATAGAATAATATACATAACTAAATATACATAAAATCAATTGTAGTCTAAATTTGAAGAACTCCAGCTGGAGATGTGCAGAGAAATAAAGATCTTAATTGAAGTAATTAAATTGTTACTATTTATTAAATAATACATTATAAAGAACGAATAAGAAATACTGGCCGAAAATAAAATCCGTTATTAATCACAACGAGCGACCCACTCACTAGAGCGCTAGATGCTATTATATATATTTATTGATCGGAGGCTTGTAGGGGGGGGACGAAGTGTGTCTCGTCCCCAGAGAGTAAAATGAGCATTAATGGCTGCTCAGAAGAAGGTGTGTAGGGCGGTCATGGACCGACTGGCCCCGCCGCGCCGAGGCGCGGTCGTGCCGTTGTGAGAGATGGGCCGCGTCGCCTGTTACGGCGGCGACGGCGAGTCTTTGGGACTGAGGAGTGTAACCTTCCGTTGTAGTTACGGTTGGCTACAGTAATTGGGTCATCGGGGTCTAGAAGAACGCTGCGGACGTTCCTCAGGATAGCATCCAGGGCCATCTGGATGCTATCCTGAGGAATTTATTTTGAACTCTCTGAAGGAGATCTGTGTTAGTGTGTGCGAACACTACACTGGCGTAGGTGGGGCGGATGCAAGTTTTGTACAATGTCAGCTTGTTGCGAAGTGACATTTTACTCGGGTAGCGGGTACAGCCTGTTCAAGATGAACATGGCTTTGTTTCTCACGTGTTTAATGTGAGGACGGAAAGAGAACCGCGAATCTAGGATGACACCTAGATATTTGACCTGGTTTTCCCAGGGGATCGGTTTATTTTGTAGCCGAACAGTAGAGACGGTTTCGTAACGTTTACGCGGAAAGAGTACCTCAAACCCTCACTTGCTAAACCAATCGCCTAGGGCGTCGGCCGCGAGTTGCAGTCTTTCGGCTAGGATCCAAGCGGAGCGGTCCGTGGTGTAGAGCGCGGTGTCGTCGGCGTACATCGCAAGTTCTACCCTTGGAACGCGCGGAACATCGCTCGTGTACAATGTGTATAAAAGAGGGAGAGTGTGGAGCCTTGCGGGACTCCAGCGCAGACGGGACGACGCGACGAGAGGGTCCCTTCTATACGGTAGCAGAACGTGCGGTTTGACAGGTACTCCCGAATGATGTGCACGAGAGAGTCTGGGAGTGCCTTGCGGCGGAGCTTGAAGAGCAGGCCGTTGTGCCAGACCTTGTCGAAGGCGATATCTAAGAAAACGGCAGCCGTGTCGCTGCGGATCGAACGGTGGACGTGGTGTTTCGCGATATGTTCGGTGAGTCGGTGAACTTGATGAACGGCAGAGTGCCGTTGTCGGAATCCGAACTGCTCATCGATGAGCAGTTTCTTCGTCTCTACTATGTCGTGTTTTCTACTTTAAGCTGTTTATTTATATAATGCAATTGAACCAAACGGTAGCTTGGTTTATTCCGTTGTAACGCCATCTATTATTAAATATTGTAAGTAGCTTCATTCTAAGTGCAACTTGTATTCATAACAATTTAAAAGTGTACAACGAATTAGCTTTGTATATTATATATTATAGGTTTAGCAAAAATAATAATATTATACTTAATCGATATTTTTTAAAGTTATTTTAAATATTTTAGTTTAGGTCAATGTTTTTGATCTGCCGCAATATTCAAATGTTAAATTACTGAAATAGTCATTTTGAATTATTAACCGGTACTAATTCCTTTTAACCTTAGAAAAATTAACTATAAAGATCAATGAATCAATATATTAATATAACAAATTAATTTTACAATTAAATAATTTCTTACTATAAAAATGCAAATTAAAGTTTAAAAATCAGAATATTGGGTCTTAAAAAGTATGTATATACATATTTCTTCATAAACTAATTTAAACTTAAAATTCTAAATGACATTGTTTGCTTTTATTTTTTTATAAAAATTATTTAATACATAAAGTAACTATTAAGTAATGGACATTTGTCTCCCGCAATCCCTTTAACATGGATTTATGATATTGTTAATTCCATTAAAATGTGGACAAGAAAGAGACCTTTCTTATTTTAGTCTTACATCTAAATAGTTACATTTAGATACCTAAGCAGTTGGCGGAATGCGAAGACACAAAGCCATTATATAAACAGCCATTATTTACCTAAAAGAATTATAATTTATATTGCTTATAAACTTCAATTTATTTAATAGCTATTACGTAAAATATTTAAGAAATATTTTTCATTGTTTAATAAGTTTTGCAAAAATTAATTTGGAGCAGTTTAAACAACTTCATATATTCGCTAACAAAAGCGTATCGTAGAACGTATCTAAATTAATTAAATAAGTAATTTTGTGGCAGAGCTTAAGTAAACTAACTTTTAGTCGAAAAATTTGTACTTAGTTCCCTAACTCATTAAATAGTATCTACTGATTATTCTGATCTTTATTTTAAGATTTATAACAATATATTAGCACAGCAAAATATATATTATACATAAAAAATATTTAAGTATATTGTTGATTTCCGTTTTACCGCCTTTTATAGTTTTAAGTGGTATGGCGTGTCGGCGTCTACCGAACTTTTCTTACGGAATATTTTTTATATCAAATATGATCTTAAGCTGTTCTTATATTTTGTGGGTAGAAAAATAATATTTACATCCAAATTTTTCTATTAGTAACTAGAAATTTGTATATCGTGTAGTTTATTTTCAAAATGATTGACTTGCTACTGCCCTTACAACCTTTTGTAAAATTTAATAATGTATATATTGATAATAATATATTTCGATTACATTACAAGTTGACCGTATTAATGTTACTAATATTCACTGTGCTAGTTACGTGTAAACAATTTTTTGGCGAACCTATACATTGTATGGGCGATGGCGGTAACAAAAATGCGATTAATAGTTATTGCTGGATCTATGGAACATACACATTGAAAAGTAGACTGCTTGGTAAGTTGCCGTTAATTTCGTATTATTTTAATGAGGCATAAATAAATAGCAAAAGCTATAACAATCATTTCTTAGCATTTTTTTGTTACTCTTAAGGTATAAAAGGAAAACATAACATTTATGCTGGAGTTGGGCCTCATAGCTCTGAAAATGATGAACAAATAAAACACACTTACTATCAGTGGGTGTGCTTCATGCTTCTAGGTCAAGCCATTATGTTTTACATTCCACATTACCTTTGGAAAATCTGGGAAGGTGGCAGACTGAAGGCACTAGTATCCGATTTAGGTATCTTTTAAATTTAAAATAGATAACATTTAAGTAAAGTTGATTATTATTTTATTTTGTTATTTATACAGATAATATAATACTTATTTTTTAATTATTTTTGTGTAATATTTTCACAGCTAGTCCATTAGTCACAAAAGATTGGCTGGAGATCAGACGTGAAGAACTAATTTCCTATCTCAAATATACAAATTTTTACACACACAAAATGTATGCAATACATTATGCTTTTTGTGAGCTACTTAATTTAATTAATGCGGTAAGAATTGATAAGCAATTTATACATTTTATTATTTTTATATCTATATTTAAGAAATTAAGTACTAAACCTTAACATATTTGAACATATTTCAACTTTTAAATCAGGTAAATTTTAAATAGATTCAAAAAAATTGTTTAACTAATAACAATTAATTAATTAACTTAGTTTATTGTTAGTGAAAAAAAAATAATTAATACAATTAATTTAAATTTCTCTAATAATGAATTTTAATAATTCTGATTAAAAACATTAATTCTTGCAGGCTGGACAAATATTTCTTCTAGATATTTTCTTAGGTGGTTCTTTCCGCAACTATGGAGCAGCAGTAGCAGCATTTTCTTATCTTCCAAAAGTTCCATCAGATGGTATAAGCTTTAACTCCGTCAATCCTATGGACCAATTTTTTCCTAAACTCACAAAATGTTGGTACAGGACCTATGGTCCATCGGGTTCTATTCAGCTCCAAGACAAGCTTTGTGTATTATCTTTAAATATAGTAAATGAGAAAATATTTGTTATCTTATGGTTCTGGCTTATCTTTCTAGTATTTGTTTCTGCACTGGCAGTATTTTTTAGGATCTTAATTTTTTCCATACCCGCACTCCGTACATATATGATAATGGGCCAGCTTAGACATGTAAAAAGGAGTGTGGTATCAAAGGTAACAAAGCATTTTGGTATTGGTGGATGGTTCATTTTACACTTGCTGGGCAAGAATATGAATCCAGTAATTTATAAAGATCTTATAATGGAACTGTCTAAGGATATATGTGATAAACCTTATGCTGTTTAAATTAATTTTAATAATATTTTTTTTAAATCTTGATTATTATCTTAATTGTTAAAGAAATATTAATAATAAGAAATTTATTTGTATTCTACAGAAGAGTAGTATTTTGTTTTTTTTTAAATAACTATTGTTAAAGATTTGACAAGCTATGTCTTGATGTTTTTTTACTATTAAGCTTAAATGTTACACATTGATGTTCATGGTGGCTAAAAATAACCTAAAAATAACTTAAAATTACATTTATTCAGTTTGTTTTTTATTTTCATATATACACATATATAAAAGTAGTAACTAAATATTTTGAAAACTTTTCTTGTAATTAAAAAATAATGTTGATTTTGTTAAAGTAATTACAAATAAATGTGAATCAAAAGAAGGCTCAACACTACTGTAAATAAAGACATTATTAAAAATCTTACAAACTTTTATTCAAACTATTTGTTTAAGTGTAAGTACAGTCATTAAGTTAAAAATTTAATTTGACATAAATTATAGTTTAAATGTTTAGAGTATGTAAAATTTGAGTCACCTGAAGACAAGTTTAAAAAGACTACAACAAATAATTTATAAATTATTGCTATGAATCTGTACTTAATTGTTAAATTTTACACTGGCTTAACTTAAGTTTCATATTGATGACTACCCAGAACATCCACGGCAACCACAATGAACACATTCAACAATTCTTCCTTCCTCTAATTTACTTTTGGGTACTCGGCAAATACAGTTAGTAGCGAAATTTGTGTCTCTTGTCTGTATACATCTTAAACAGCATAAATTTTCATATCCAGTCTTCTTCCATTTTGCTATTAAATTAGCATCTGCTATTTTTTCATTTAAGCAATATTGATACAATTCTCTACTGATTGCTTTTCTTCTATAGAATAAGTCGTAAATGTATCGAGATTTTTGATGATGTATTTTGAATATTGGCCATAAAGATTCTTGTTTTCTTTTTCCTTCATGTGGCTCTGTCTCAGCTGAAATAATGAGTCTTTTTTTTAAATTACAAGTAGTGAAATTAAGAAAATTGCGAATATATTTATACATGTTGTAGTAGTAAAATTATATGAGCACAATGCAATAGCTCAATTATACAGTAATTAAGTTATCAATGGCAGTAATCTGAATTATTAAATATACATGTACCATGTATTTACCATATTCACTCAAATTACCAAAACATTTAACTATTTTATTGCTATTATTTGAATGTATCAAATAATAAAACCTTTACTTAGCAGATTTATTTTGACCAAATACTTGCAATGTCCCCGCAATAATTTTAGTTTAAATATAATAAATATCATTTTAGGTTATATACCTTCTCGCATTTTTTGTTCTAATTCTTCAAGGGTCGGTTCAATCAATTCCCATCCATCTGGAGGTGGCTTACGGCTACGTCGTACTTTCGGCATGATTATAACAGTTCTTAACTAAAATGTGAAAATGTTTTGAATTAGACGATGCTAAAAAAATCACTAATATAGTTAATATACAGTATACACATACTTGATTAAAACTTATTACTTGTAATTTTATGAATTGCAATACACTTTTATATCGGTTTATAGGAAAGCTTTTAGTTTGTTATAATATAAACAAATTTAAAACTTCTACGAAAATTCACCACAAACTTCTAAGCACAATTATCAACGTCCCACAGAATACAGATTATATACAACTGTCAAATGCAGTTGCGTAGATAATTAATTGAAAATTCAAGGACTGCGACTGCTTGAAGGTACTGCAAAGTGCTGATAAAATTATGTTATTTATATGTCAAGAATTCATATATGGTAGAATTTTACTTTAAGGCATGTTTGTCCTGCGTTTGCTGTACAATGTATTGTATGTTATATTATAAGCCTAACGCTGAGAGTAATTTTTTTTTAAATTTTCATATAGGAAAATTTGGACGATTTTTTAGAAGGTTTACTGTGAAGATAAAATTTGTGAGAAGAATACGATGTTTGGTAGTTTGAGTACTTTTACTTTACATATACTATTTCATAAATTTATTAATTCTTTCATTATTCAAATTTAAGTTAAAGAGTTTTTGTCGTAAATTTATTTATTATATACTTATTTGTTTGTTCCAAATGGTTCGAAATTAATTTGTTTGCGTGCACAGAAAATGATTGAATCAATATAGGGCTTAAATGTATAATTCTTTAAAGATTCTTCGCTTAAGCCTCATAGTTTGTTGATAAGATTTTTTATTGAGTTACACGAATATGTGTAATATATATACGTGATATTACTGAGAATTAAATGTGAGCTATTATTTTATGTTGTACACTGAATTGTAAAATAGTTTACTTTATATACTTTTGCATCAAATACATTACAACAGTTACTTTTAAAGTCATACTTAATAATTTACTACTAGAAAAATAAAAAACGTTTTGATTTAACCGAAGTAAAATGTTCATCCTAATATTGGTTGTATTGTAAGTTTATTCATCAAGTAAATAAGAATAAGATGACTACGTAAAACAGTATACACATACAGTATCATTTTACTCATATTTTTTTATATGCATTTGATGAATTGACCAACAATAAGCTATAACAATTTATTACTTCTCCTATTATATCATATTTTGTGTATACTGTTGTTTGTGTATACTGTTGTATACACAAAATATGATATAATAGGAGAAGTAATAAATTGTTATAGCTTATTGTTGGTCAATTCATCAAATGCATATAAAAAAATATGAGTAAAATGATATCAAGAACAGAGATATCGAGTTAATACATACGAATTCAATGAATTTTTGACTCAACTGTTATATTTTTACTTCTCTCTAAACGCCAAAAATGCTATTTTTACCTTCACTTTGAAAATAATGAAAATATAAAATCTCATTTTTATAGTAAAAAATATTATAGCTCGATGGGATGGTTTCTAAAGAATACGATCAAATTTTAATACGATTCCTAAATAATCTTATTATAAAATTATTATTTTCAAAACAATTAATACTGAATAATATAATATGAAGTAAAGTCAAAATTTATTTATTTAAATTAAATATGAATTAAAAAAGTAGTTAAAAACTCATAGCTTAAAGCTATTAAAATCGTTATGATTTTGCATATTACTTTAAGTAGTATATCGAAGACTCGACTGAGAACTTTCTGATAACGCCTTATCCACTAAACCATAATGTTGTGAACTGAAGAATAACACAATATTCTTATACCATCCTTTTTTATTTCGAGGATTAGAGAAATTACAACACAATGTTTAATATACTTCTACTTTTAAACAAGTCGTGTGACAAAATTAACATGTAAACACCTAATAATCGTTATTTCATTTCATTTAGTAATTAATTGTCTTGATTAAAGATGACTTTTAAATGACACT
The DNA here is from genome assembly GCA_037178615.1 of Dione vanillae. Taxonomy (NCBI): domain Eukaryota; kingdom Metazoa; phylum Arthropoda; class Insecta; order Lepidoptera; family Nymphalidae; genus Dione; species Dione vanillae. The sequence continues at coordinate 2,419,394 of JAZFAU010000088.1, forward strand.
TAACAAGAATTTTAACTTAAAAAATATGCTAATATGGAAATGGTTTTTTGACTTAATGTATTTTTTTACAAGCGACGTAGCTCAGGGAAAGTGTTATACCTATACTACAACAAATATAGTAAAATACACATACTACGTAGTACATGATATTAAGAGGACATTATAGTGCTACGTTATAATATGAGCTATAACTATAAAATTAATTAAGTAAATAAAATATTCCAAACAATAGCTAAGTGGCATTCCATAATTTTGACTCAATCGATTGGCGAATATTAAACTATAGTTTTCAATGACCGTCATAACATTTTACCTGTAGTAAGTATGAATAACGGGGCTACCTACCTATAGCAACGTATGGCTTGTCCCTTTCACACGTACGCATATTACGAGAGTATGAAAGAGAGAGGTTAATCACCACAACAACACCAACGTTGACTGGAAGTTGGAATGCGGTGCGTTCGCGCAACCTCAACAACCAGTCTTTCGTTCGCCCGCGACTGCGCTAAGTCGTACGTATTGCGCCAAATTACGAAAATATGTGTGTAATTAGTTGCAACAGTGTTTGTTGATAAGTGTTCAAGTGACGATAGTGTCTAAAGTGTGTGTTATGAAGCTTAGCTGACGGAGAGCCGAGCGACACCGGTCTATTTACCTGTAAGTCCGCTACGTGTTGGTGACGTTGCTTTTTACTCCTGGAGGTCCTTGTCTTGAGACTAGTTTTTAATTTGCAAATTCTATTAAGCCTGCAATATACGTAGCTAAAAGTTTTATAGAATGTTTCAGTTTATTTTTCTTGAGAACGTTGTTGATATGCCTATAGCAAAACATATATTTCAACTATTTGTACATTAAAGATGTACTCACGTATTTATTACAAATTACTTGTTTATAAATTATCGCACGTATAATACGCTTTTGACTTCTATGATAAATAGCAATAATAATCAATAAATTTTCAATAAAGAAATCCTTTAAAATAATGAAGATTTGCATAATATATACTAAGGTATGTCATAAGAATTTAATAATTATTTACCCACATCATTTGTAAGGCAAACGTAAACTACGGCAATATCAACCATCGTAGGTGGTACTATACATTTGTTAAATATTAATAGGTGGTACTATACATTTGTTAAATATTAATAGGTGGTACTATACATTTGTTAAATATTAATAAAATATTTGTACTTAGCCGAAATCGATTTCGTTCCGTGATATAATCTTTAATTTTTATATAATTTGCCTGTTGATTCCCTTCCTAACATTTTTATTTATAATGGTTATATAAACAAAAAATCTTTTATTCCGTACTGTTTTTGGTGACAGCTAAGAAGTAAATACAAACACGATATCCGCTCACGATTTTCATTCATTGCCAATTTTAAATAAGTCGTGTCTCAACGTGGCAATCTATTATTTATTATTTCGTTGAGGTAATTTGTAAGTCGATATTATTTAAATTTTTAAACACCAATACACTTTTCTAATTTCTTTCACAAAAAAAAATGTAATTTAATGTATGGCTCTGTGAAAAAATATGTCCTTAAGTCTACGTATAAAGTAAAAGCAAAATTTAAAAAAAAACTTGTAACGTCAGTATTCAAGTAAGCAAGCTAAATATAAAAAAAAATCAAATTAATTTTATTTAATTAACCTAATTTACTTTCCTGTAATTAATGACTGCTAATCGACATCTAACGATTACTCTTAATCTTTCATTATTTTCTATAAAAGAATTCAACGACATTTCATAATTTTTCGGAAATATTAATATTTTACCTTAACATGGGAATAATTAATTTAAAATTCTCTTTTCACATAAATACATTGATTAATAAGTTTTTATACAGATAAAAAAAAATACAAATCTAATATACATAGAAATACATTGTTTTTTTTAATATAGGCAGAAACGTCTTGAAGCATAGATAATGAATCATCTTCCATTGTGACCTTTCCTGACGGCTACGCAAAGGTCATGGCTCGCACGCCAAACAGATGAGCTGTGAATGAAGTTGATGAACACTTCTATTATTTATTTAAGAATCATAAAATTATATTGCTTGATAAAAATAACTGTTGTTCCCAATTTCTTTTTAGCAATAACTAATTTATATTTATTTGCCTTCTTAAAAAGTCTAAATACGTTATAAAATAACACTTTTATAAAGCACATATTATGTGACAGTATATCAAAGTTACATCGATCAATAAAAACTTCAAACTGGGTGATAGAAACTATCTTTTATTGTAGAACTCGTCTGTATAAGTAACATCGCGATGATATTCTGCTATCAAGCAGTAATAAATTATTATAACTGAGTTTCACTTTAAAGGGCATATAACTTGGTGTATATAATATGATGTTCGTTTAAATTTCACTGTGAAGGGTTTATGTTCGCTGGACAGAACATGCACAAAATTTGTTGTGTATTTATTTGCATACTATATTTGTTAAGGATATGTATTGTATTGGAACGTAGAGAATGGAGAGTCTTGGAATAGAGAGGTTCTCTGCATGACAGTAAAATATTTGTGCTAAATCAGACACACATACAGATAAGTACCTAAATAGTTTAACACAGTTTTTTATTTATATTTTAGCTCTTTATTCCGCATGTAGCATGGCAGGCAGAGGGTACCTAGTGTCTATTCGCTCTGTTCCCTGCCTCCTGCCTTTTTTGAGGCATTGCGTGTTGAGCGGAACTCAATTTGCCTAGATATCCAGAGCGAAGTAAAGGGAAATTACACTGTTAAAATGTCTAAAAGATTATATACAATTCAAGAGACTTATAACATTGAACTGACAATTCAAGACACTAAAAAAAGTAGTTGAATAGTTGTAAACAAAACGAATAGTATTAGCATGATAAATTTAGGAGAAAGCCGCGATGCAGTCAAAATTCGAAAAGTGTTTTTAACGAATTTCTCCAACATGTTGCAAAACTATAGCGTACACGCATTTCTTGTAAATTGCTTTTTGATAACACTGTTACTGTTACCGCTTCGTTCAATAGAAATTCTTACTTTTCCTTCATTTATCATAAGTGCTTGCAATTGTATTTTATATATTAAATAAAAGAAAAAAGTAAAACATTTTTATGTAGAAAATATTTTTTCTCTGCTCATTACACTTTAATAATAAACCAAATAATCAAATTTGTCTTCGTACAATGATTGATGAAGGGTCACTGTTGTCTAAATAGACGCATGTACAACTTAGGTACCAACAGCACAAACATGTGCAGAATATGCAACGAAGATGAAGAAACACCTCTACGTATTCTTACTCAATGTCCACTACTAATGCGACGGCGTTAAATATTGACGGGGAAACATTAAATGTACCCAAAAGAGGTTAAGATTGTCATAGCTAAGATAATACTGCAATTCTTTGCAGAAACCAATCTGAACTGTGAACTGTGGTATGCGCAGATCACAATTCATGCTGGGCTGAACCTGCTAAGCCTTCACTAGGATAGGAAGAAGAAGAAAGTAAGAATCCTTTAAGAATGATTGGAGGTGGCTACCAAATCTTTCTTATATTTAGTTTTAACTATACGTACATGTGATAACTAACAAGACCAAAATTAAATGTCATATCTTTGGTACAGTTCCATTATTCTGAAGTAGGAGTCAAATTATTTAATGTTTGTATACAATGCAAAATCATCTAAATATATTAGTTCGCACATACATAATTACTTTTGTAGGATACTTTGCGAACTTGTGTATGATGTCATGTTTGCCGCCAAGCGCACTGAGTAAATAAATAGGTATTCTTAAATGAATGCGGATTTAAAATAAAATTTGTCACCTAAATTGCGTTTAACTGTTGCTTCGTCCTCGGACATATTAAAGAATTGTGTAAGATAGATTCTAAGTACATTTATTACTGCAGATACCGTGGGTTTGGTCAAATACAGCCTATGGTTTTCCACTTTACAAATAATTTATATGGACTGACCAACTTAAAACAACCATCATATTAAGCTTCAAAATAAACTATATAATGTTAAAAATAATTAGGAAGGCAGTATATATACTTTAAAGATTGATTGATAAGGTAATGTATTTTGTGAAACCTTTTATCATGATTCGTGTTTCACGATCATATATGTTTTAAAATTTTTGCTTTTACCTTTTGGGCCTTTGAACTTTATTCCTTTTATTAAGGTAAGACGTGATGAATATAGGTATATTTGCAAGCTGGTGTATTTCTATAAAAGACACTAATACTGTATATTTACTCTTACACTTCAAAAATATAACGCTGTACACGTACTCATAATTTTCTTCTTACTAAGCACTTACAATTAAAGTAAATTATTCTTGATATAATGCTCTTTTACTTTCATTGTAAATAACAACTAGAAAGTCACCATAAATCTTGCATTTGTTGATACACAATGATTTAAATATCATCTTCAATCGTATTTTCATTAAACCAATGGGAGATTTATTATAGAGCTGTCAGTAAGTTCAGCTTTTCGCAATAGAAATGTTTGCGAAACAACTTAACTTGCCCATATTTCAGACCGTATAAATGCAAATGTTATTTTAATAAGATGAGAGAAAACGGTTTAGGTACTCGTTTCCAGGTAATTACCGGAACTTCAGCTAATAAAGTAAAAGATATATCTATATTATATCTACACATGTTTATCTTGGAATATGTAAATTACGACTTCTGGAACTGATGTGATAGCAAACCAAATTATTTAAATGATTGAAAATACACTCACACACACACACACACATACACACAACACACTTGCAATTTCTTTTTGAGATGAAAAAGACATTTGGATTGATAAATAACGGCACAATGGCGTTTTAAATTATGACAATATTATTAAAAAAGCTGAAGCGGGGATCAAACACACAACCACTGAGTTGACACCATCAGACACGCAACGCTACGTTGGCTTCCATTATGCAAGTCAACTAATAATTTAAACTATATGTTTTCGATAGTATGCAAGAAAGGCAATTTCTGTGTAACACTTAAATATTTATACTGATTTTCAAAGCTTAATTAATCCCAATAAATTATATAATATGCAATAAGGAAATTAATAATTAAATACAAATCACTGTTATTTAAATGTTTGCAAAGTGTTGCAACAGATTCCTTCACGTTCAAATCCAAGTGCAGTCGACAAAGTAGGTCCGCACACGTCGGAAGTGACCGCTATTGTTGTAGATAGGTATAGTTTGCAAAATATATATATATATATATATATATATATATATATATATATATATATATATATATATATATATATATATATCGTGATATCGTGCCTAACCCTATGGTTGTAAGTTTGATGTTGAGTTAAGATGATCTAAGTTTGACGTCCGTTCGAGGCAAAAAAAAAACATTTTCAATTCTCTGCTTTTTATTACATTAATAATTATTATTTCTACATATATATACATAAGACATTGATGTTTAAGATTTAATAAAAAAATTGACTGGAAAATTAAGTTAAAGAGTTTAACATTTCATTTAAATAGTCTCTTGCAATATTATAATTTTTATGTAGCTTGAAATTATAATGAAAGATAGTTATTTCTCCTCTGTGATACTTTGTTGATTACTATAAATGTAAGTAAATGCAATTGCCCCAGAATAGATGGTTATTGTTTTACTTTCTCCTCATTCATATTGTATTCAATTGGTATTTTTTTAATTAATAATATTTCATTTGTTTATTAAAATTAAGTTACTACTTATTTCTATGATCAGTTTTGACTTTATATTTCGTTACATAAGACAGATCTTTTGAAAAGAAAAAAATATATATATTTTGACAGACGCTACTGTCATTGATAGTCGATACATTGACGATCTGCATTTTCGTGGATGGGCAGTGTGAATAGTAATGTGTTTCTTCTGTTCCTGCCCCACAACCTAGATTTCCAAGATGAACGTACCTAATTGTGTTTATATATACTAATGATGATGGTAATCATACAATTGCATTTCTCTCACAAATGTACCTAATCTTGAACTTGTAGCTTTTAGTTAACACTTTACCTCTAGTTTTGAATTTAAATATATTATATACCTTTCAATTTCATGCCTGTAAGTTAAGAGTACACGAATGATATGGGACGTTCCGCCCTTTTTTTTACATAAAATCGTATTAATAAAGTTATTAAGTAAAGTTAAGTAGCTTACTATTCATATTTTATGATAAACAGAGAAATTTTTGTTTACAATTAAAATTAACTTATTACAATAAGTATAAAGTATTTAAAGAATAAACTTTCGTTTGGTTTATAAAGGCTTAACTCCTGATAAAGTTTTTCTCTTCTGGTAGGTCCTGAAGCTTTATTTTACTACAGCTAGATGGTACCATATTGTTGTACTGTCACCGAAAGTAAAAATAACATATAAGTTTCATAATGGTAGAATTATCACTAGTTGGTCAAATCAATTTCTTAGATCTTATTGTATAGCTATAAGCCCTAATAATAAATACATAAAGCATGTCAATTGTCAACATACTAAGTCGGTATACACTCTTAAGAGTGTATTTTATATGCTATAAACAAATAAGAACTAAGCATATAGACATTGAATTGGCAGAATGTAGTAAATAAAACATTGTTAGACATAAAATTCGGGCCAATAAACAACTTTTCCCTTTAACGCGAAGCCGCACCTACTTCGTCACATACGAAATGTCAGACGAAAGCCGGCTTTCTCGTGAAGCGGCCCAGATGCGCTGGGCGTGGGCCACATTGTAATGAGATAGGATGTCGCTGCTAATGTGTGCCACAAGTTAAAACTATGATCAATGTTTAAACCTTTAAATATTTCAAAAAGTATTAATATTGTATTATAACGCGGTTGTAATTAGGTTACCAAAGTCATAATGGCTTTAAATATTCCAATGGAACAAATTCGAATGCAGGGAAGTAGCGATTTGGTTGATTAAAGCTAGATTTTGCCTAAATAGCCCGTCAAATATATATAAATAGTTAAAATTTATTATTTAATTACATTCAAGTGTTTCACATAATATATTATTTTATACAAAAGTTTTCAACGATCAGCTCGAAAGGCTAGTTTAACATAGCACTGATATAATGGGGCTATATAGGTAGTTCCTCATTCACACGTTACGGTAGGGTAGTTGCTGGACAGCGGGCAGTGATACGAAACAGGTGACCGCAAGAGCGGTCAAGGCGCTGCTTTCGTTTCTTAATACATCTTTATACATGTCGTAAATAATCTAATGTTATTACAAATAGACATTCTGTAATTAAGTTGTATAGTCAATGTTGACAAACTACTTGATAAAAGAAAAAATTGATTAAGTAAAAGGAGTTTACAAAATTATAATTTCTTTTTTTATTCTGACCAAGATACACGTTTTAAAGTAATTTAATCGTGAAGACTCATAACTTTTAATATAAAAGGTCAAATATTTACTGACCACTTTCATTTGAATAAAGGGCCACTTTTTTGAATTGAAATCGCTGTTTAATGTAAAACTTGAAAACTGGAAAAGTAAACGACATCGCTTATGTTGTTGTGATTTATTACCGATTAATATACAGTTAGGTTTATAAGTAATGGACTTAAAATATTAATACTTGTTTCATTTTAGCTGAAATATTTTTATTGCAAAGCTTTTATTTAATGTTTTAGTGTAAAGTGCTTTTTGGTCTTTTAAGTCTGCTGTCTCTTATCATCATTATTATTTTAGTCACCTAATTTCTAGATTTGCCCAAACTAGACTAGAGCAAGTTTTTTATTATCGCTTGTACCTACCATTTCATTGCGGAATCGATCGGTTATTCGATTCGACTCCGCATGACCTATAAATCACATCTCTTCAACATTTAGCTTTCCTTCATTCTTCTTTCATAATACAAAACGCAGGCACGAATAGCTGTATGGAATATTAAAAACACTATAAAAGGACAAAAGCAATTAGTAAATATTTTTAACTTTCAAAGAAATAAAAATAGAATAGTCACAACTGCAAAATTTAGTCCACTTTCACAGAGTCTATTCAGAGGATGCTTGTAAAGCTAGGTACACATTTGTTACAAACAAATATAATCATAAAAATATTCACTTCGAGAAAATTTTATGATATGCGTACGTACGTGATTATGTAGAAATGACAACATTCACGTTAACTTGACGTAGTCAATACATAGCCCTTTTCGATAAATATGCTAAATATAATTCGATAATTAGAAGACCGTCGTAGCGCAACGTTTGCTTGTGAATGGTAAAGGTTTTAGGTTCAATTCCTAACTTGGGGAGGATAAATATTTATTTTTATTTTCTTCGCTCTTCGTTGTTAAGTTCCGTCACACTGATAATTTATATTGCTTGATTAAATATTAAAATATCAGCTTAGAGAGCAAAATGAAAATAAATGATGATGATTAGTAAAGTTATGTTCCAAGACTAATAACTATTCGGAAACGATCGCGTGCCGAGAGTTCCTATCGATAGTAATTGTATTGCGCACGCACCACGTCGGTCAGCCGGCAGATTGTTAGAAAACTGATAATAACCTTAAAATATAGAAAATACGCTATACATATATATCTGTAATATACCTGGTTTTATCAGATAAATAAAACCTATTCTTAACTCATTTTTATGTCGTAACTCGAGGAATTGTCTGTTGGGTTGAGTGGATTTTATGTGGCGCCTATCATTGAAGTAAAAAATGGAAATTCCGTAATAATATTAAATTATAATTATAAGAAAGACGGTTTTTCGGTTCGAATCCTACTCGGGAATAATAGATATTTTCATTTTCATTTACTTCGCTCAATGCCGAAAAAGGCGGAAAGAAGCGAACGGAGTGTCTTAACACTAGGTTCCCACGGTTCCTGCGATTCCCTCTGTCTACCCTATTATCAGAGAGATTAAGCGTGAAGCAAAGAATAATAAAATTATTTTGAACCTCACTATGTTTAGGGTTACTATTCTGTCGGTTTTAAGGTAAGATGTTCTTAGAAGCGCTGAATAGTAAATATTATTAAATATAAATTCTATATTTAATAAAATAAAAAAAATATAGTTAATGAGTAGTAAAAATACGAAAGATACCGGTATATATGATGAATCTTTGCTTCTGTAGGGCTCAATACAAAGTCAAATAATTACATAACACAAATACACGTTTAAATGTTTTAAAGCCGATCAACTATCACGATGATTGCAACTTTCATTAAAATTGTTTTACGGGTTCTATAACCACCGTTTCAATTGCATAATTCGGTAACAATGTTCACACACCATAATCTTGCTGCGTCTATGTTCAACAAAATACACACGTAATGAACTCGTTATATTATAATAGAAAAACTGTTACGATATACTCTAACGACACAGTAGAAAGTGCGAGAACATCGCCAATTTTCTAATTCAAACGCAATTTTTGAACGTCATTACGTATTTTAATGTGTTTTAATGAAATAATATGGTTTTTATTAGGTTATTGTGAGGCTTGTGCGACTTTTGAAGAGCTTTTTCTTTAAGAGATATTTGTAAGACGTAAATAAATATCTTAATTTAACGTTATCCATATATAAAAAAACGACTTTAAGCCAACATTAGATACTGTAAACTGTAAATAGTCTAAGAAATAATAAGATGAACATAAATGTATTTAAATTAAATATATAAAAATACTATTTGTTGTGAATTTTAGAATATAAAGTTGCTATTTCGGTGTGTGATGAATGACGAAGAAACTTTCTTTCCCTGACATATTGTATGTATGTCAACATACATAGCAACTTGTACGTCGTTCGCGGAAAACTTAGAAATTACCTCTCATATATTACTATGTATGTGCTATGATGTAGTAAGTACTAATACAGGACGAGTCTAATATATGTCAGTAATGATTTCTGATAAGATATATATTTTTAAATATTTTTACTTTGATTATATGATATTCTAATTTCAGACATTCATTTAACAAAAAAAAATCATTTCATTATATATTGTTTATCAATATATCATATATTAATTTAAATAATTTACTAAATACTTCATTATTTTTACTTTATGTCATCAAACAGATTAACATTATATTAAAAAAATAATATAACAGCTTTATTACTTTTTTAATATGATCAATTTAAAACCAACTTGAAATTATAAAATTAACAGACGATTTAAATTCAATATAATAATGTCGTAAAAGTCATTATCCGCCAATAATAAATACACCACTGTAAAATACAAAATCGTGACGTACATACAATTTGTATACAAACATTAAGTACTTGGTCATAAAAGTTTCCATCTCTACAAATATTACACACGTGTGTCAACTTTTCTAAGGGAACTCTCAATGTGAACAATCATATCTTATCATCTGGTCGCTTTGTCTTCATTACGTTACTATTTTTTCCGGGATATATTTGTTTATCTATATGTACAATATATTGACGTAGTTCACGTAGCTCTACACGTAGTCGAGTTAATAATAAAAATTACTGTCGAATGCAAGAGCTGCATCAGGTAAAAATATGTATAATTTAAAGATAATTAAAAGACAAGTTTTTATCTGTAGCTTTTTCTTTGGTGAAATGAAAATAAGTTACAGTTTGAGAGCAGAGTGTACACATAATAACTGAATGTATATATAGTTACAACTACCTACATATTACACTATTCGTAAGTGCCTGATATAAGTCCGTAACCAAAGACAATACTGTATATAGGGTAGGCAGATGGAACTGCAGGAATCGTAGGAACCTAGTGTAAAGACACTCTGTTGCATAGTCCATGCTTTCTCCGTCCCCGCTTTCCGCCTTTTTCGAGGCATTACGTGTTGAGTCAACTGTTGACTCAACGCCGCGCTTTACTTAGTTGTCATAGCGAAGAAAATGGAAATATAAAAATCCATCCATCTTCCCCGACTGGAAATCGAGCCCAGAAACCGTCACGTTATTTATATATATATATATATATATATATATATATATATATATATATATATATATATAATAATAATAATAATAATAATAAATATACTTTATTGCACAACTTAAATTAAAGAGCAAAAAAGTAAATAATAAAATAAAAGAAGTACAACTAGGCGACCTTATCGCTTAAAGCGATCTCTTCCAGGCAACCTTTGGAAGTTGGAGTTGTATAAGGATGGGCGGTGCATTAATAAAGAAATACATAAATATATATACATATACATACATATATATACACATACATACACATATATACACATACATACATATACATATATACACATACATACATATACATATATACACATACATACACACTTTCATATACATACATACACATAGATACATATTTATATATAAAACTACACATATGACATACATTATACTAAATTGAAAATAATACATAGCAATACCCCGTACAAATCAAGATCTCAACAAAAAGAAAAAATAATTAAGAATTAAAAAAATACAATATTACAGGCTTAAAAAATGATTTTTAAGCCTCTTTTTAAAAATGTGTAAACTTTTAGCACGCCTGATCTTAATAGGAATAGTATTCCATAGTTTGGCAGCTTTTACAGTAAAGGAATTGGAGTAAAAAGAGGAAGAGTGAAGAGGAATTTCAAGTAGTAAGTTATTATCGGAACGTAAGGAACGGGAGTGGGTGTCATGAAGGAACTTAAACTGTTCCTTCAAATATGGGGGAGTAGAAGGATTAAACAGCACTGAATAGAGAAGATGAAGTATGTGAGTATTCCTGCGAAGGCGAATAGGGAGCCACTTAAGCTTATTTCGAAACTCGGAGATATGTTCATATTTACGTACACCGAATACGAACCTAATGCAAAGATTTTGAAGCCGCTCAAGTTTATTCAATAGCTCCTCCTTAATGTCAAGATAACAAATATCAGCATAATCAAGAATTGGTAATAGGAGTGAGTTAGCCAACACAATTTTGGTGGGTAGTGGTAGGAAATTACGTAGCCTACGTAGGCTCGACGATGCAGCATAAATTTTTTTACTTACCTCTCCCACTTGTGATTCCCAAGACAAATGCTGATCCATAATGACACCTAAATTTCTTACCGATTCGGTAAATGGAATACAGGATCCATTGATCACTAAAGGTGTCATTTGCGATTTATCAATTTTCGCCAATAATTTGGGACTGCCGATTATAATTGCTTTTGTTTTTAAAGGATTTATCGTTAACCCAAAATATTTGCACCAAGTTGAAATTGTCTCAAGGTCCTTGTTTATTTTTTTGATAGTTACTGGTAGTTCAGCGAGAGAACCTTGTGAGTAAATTTGTAAATCGTCAGCATACAGGTGGTAGAGAGAAGTGATTTTTTGACAAATTGAATTAATAAATATTGAAAATAGAAGAGGAGACAACACGCCACCTTGAGGGACGCCAGCACAGGTAAGTGACCATTCAGAAAAAGAATCTTCTATTTTAATGCGCTGACGGCGTCCGAACAAGTAAGAACGAAACCAATCAACCACCTCAGGAGATATATTAAAAGAAATTAGTATAGCAAGAAGTATATCTAAATCAACAGTGTTGAAGGCGTTACTGAAGTCTAACAACGTCAACACTGTAACTCTCTGATTTTCCATACCCCGACGGATGTCATCGGTGATTTTGACTAATGCAGTAGTCGTACTATGACCAAATCGAAAGCCGGACTGCAAAGGATTTAAAAAGTTATGTTTTAATAAAAATACGTTTAGTTGTTTGTGAACAAGACGTTCAAGCACTTTTGATAGCAATGGAAGAATGGAAATAGGACGATAATCAGAAAAGGAAGTAGGGTTACATTTTTTGGGTAAGGGAATAATTTGAGCATCTTTCCAGATAGACGGGAAATCACCATGGAGTATGGAACGATTAAGGATAGTTGTGATTATTGGAGCTAATAGGTCTAATAAAGGAATGATCATTTTACGACTAATGCAATCAGCACCGACTGCATCCGTTTTAATAGCCATAATATTTCTTTTAACATCACTTACAGTGAATTGATTAAACTTAAAAGGAAGGACTTCGGGAGTCGGTAAAGTAGAAAGATGATTTAAAGTGTCTAATTTATTTGTACTATCAATTGTACTAGAAAAAGAGAAATATCGATTAAGAGAATTGAGATCTAAATTTTTAGTGTGGACAACATGCTTAGTTTTACCAACTCCGAATGATTTAAGAAATTTCCAGACTTTTGCTGGATCATCTTCATCAACTATTGATTTATAGATATGGCGTCGTTGACTATCCCTACAGACCCTGTTGCAACGATTTCGTGCTCTCACATATTTTTCTCTATTAGTGTCACTTGAGTCAGAGATATATTTAGACTTAGCATTATTTTTCTTGATTTGAAGTTTTTTAATATCTTCCGTAAGCCATGGAGCAGGTAGATGTTTCATTCTAACCGGACGTACTGGAGCATGAGTATCGTAGAGCTTGATTAGAAAGGAATTGAAAATATTTACTTGCTCGTCAACAGTATTCGCTTCGTCAATGATAGACCAATCAATTTTATTGGCATCTTCACGTAAACGTTCCAAATCCATACCTCCAAAATTGCGCAGGAGAAGGATTCTTGATTTAGCTTTTGGAGGTCTAACTTTATAAGATACATAAATGAGATCATGATAAGAGAATGCCAGTGCAGGACACTGACCATGCTTCGCAACATGATCAGTGGATGATACTATAATTAGATCAAGAAGTGAAGGATTAGAATTTGGAAAGTGATGAGTTGGTGCTAAAGGTAACACACTTAAATTGGCAGAATTTACTACAGATTGCAGACGGGAAGCTCGATAGTCTCTTTTAAGTAAGCAGGTGTTAAAGTCACCCATGATCAAAGTGTGCTCATAAGATGGCATAAGTTGATCCACCAGGGTTTCAAATGACGCGAAATAATCAACAGTAAGATTGGGACTGTAAAAAACTCCAAGAAGTAGTTTACAGTGGTTTAAAATGACTTCAATGAATAAATGTTCAGCACATGCACTGTCCAGTGACTGTGATGTATTCACAATTGTAAAAGGAATGTGAGCACGCAGGTAAATTGCTACACCACCGCCAACTCGTCCCATCCGATCATTCCTAATCAATTGAAACCCTGGTAATGAGTAAGAGGTTGACTGTAAGCAAGGCCTTAGCCATGACTCAGAGACTAAAATAGCATGCAAGTTTTTACTATTGAAAGATGACAACAAATCAGGATAATGTGCTGGAATACTCTGAGCGTTAATATGGACTATGTTAAAATTTTTCGGTACATCCGAGAAGTAAGAATTAAGATTTTCATTAAGCGATGGAATGCTATGGAAACTTTCATTGCTGTCAATGCCTTCGGACATAGAAGATAAGGAAAGAAAGGAATTGTCACTATTATCGTTAAGATCCATTTATGAGTATACTACTATGAAATATGTGTAAACAATTTTTATAAATATATAAATAATTTACACAATATATGTAATATAATACAATATAATATAATAAGCAAATAAATATAAATGTTAAATATAGATCAAAATAAATATTAAATATATATAAAATAAATATTAAATATATATAAAAACAATTGTAACTACAATAAAAAAAAAATAATAATAATAATAAAAATAAAAAACTAAAACTATACAACATACCCGCCAGTTGCAAGAAAGAAATCAAAAACAAATAACAAAAGTAAAATCACTTACAAGATTAATAAAAATAAAAACATGAACAAAAAGGAAAATTTCAAATAAATTAATTAAATAAAAGAAAGTAAAACCACACAAAAAAATACTAACAAGTAAGATAAAATTAAAATAATAAGCAAGACACCAAAAGTAGGTATACTATCTTACTATTGGAGTGATAATTTATAATCTGTGCCACAATACTAACGCATCGAACTTGACATTAAACTGTTTGACAAGTATGATTGATAAATCAATAATAAAATAAATATATAAGCATTAACTAGTACTAAAATTATAAAGTAAATAAACAAAAAGGCTTTTAGGAAGTGAATTAGTGACAAATAATAAGTACTAAGTAGTGCTATTAATATTGTGACGCCAAAAATAAAATCAAAGGACAATAACTAAAAAACTATGGTTAAACTACTACTGGGAAGGAAATACAAGATAATTTATATTATTTCTTTACCACTCGTTTGGTACGCGGCACCATAACCTTTCCTGTTGTTTTTACATTGTTTTGAACAACAGGAGACTTAATATTGATATTCGAAAGAGAAATTACTTCAGCCTTTGTTTCGATGCGATGCCGGGCTCCATCAGGACCTATGATGTGAATCCATCCATTTCGAGACCAACACTTGCTAATTCCAAAACGCTGCCTTGCTTCAAGAAAGGCATCATGACGGTCCTTGGTAAGGAATTCTGACTGAGTAATTCCACTGCCCTTCAGTTTGCCTTTTGCGAACCAAACTGTGTCTCGTGTAGAAATATCAGCAAATTTAACCACAATAGGCCTAGGCTTATCAAAAGATTTACCTAGCCGATATGAAGTTTTAATACATGAGGAAGAAAAGTTAGGTAGCACTAAATGTTTACCTATCAGCCCAGTGATGCTTGTTTTCAAGTCTTCAGATTTCTGTTCTGGTACACCGTGAAACAAAAGACACTTTTGTCTTCTTCTCATCTCTTGCCTATCAATGTTAGTTGCCAGGAACTCAACTTGGCGTTGCAAGGTGTTCAAGAGGGAGAGAATAAGGCTTTTAAATTGGTGAAATTCTGATGCTAACGGTGATGTTGAGACTGGTGATGCAGTCTTGTGTAAATCCTGTTGAAACTCACTCATTTTGCTTGTGAATAACTCAGTTAGTGCTGTCATTGACTCCTTGATTGATTCCATGTTTTCAAAAATAAAGAAATTCAAAGTAAATCAGTGAAATTATATAGGATTCTTCTTGCTGGTGGGTAATGTTAATTACATATACATATGTTTGTAAAAAACACTAAAAAAAACTATTTATTATTGAATTTAATAAATCAGCTGTTTCGAACAGATGTTATTACTTTTACTCCTACCCTCAAAAAAAAAAAAAAAAAAAAGAAAAAAAAAAAAAAGCAAAAAAACAAAAAAAAAAAAAGAAAAAAAAACAAAAAAAAAAAAAAAAAAAAAAAAAAAAACATATATATATATATATATATATATATAATATATATATATATATATATATATATATATATATATATATATATATATATATATATATATATATATATATATATATATATATATATATATATATATAAATATAGCTAGCTTCTTATTGATGTGCTAGCTATAACTTTCTTTTTTATAAATTTTTAAGCTCTAACAATAGGTTCAATATTTAATATAATAGAAAAAAATTCAAAAATTTCTTACATTAATTTATAACTTTATCGCGCCACTTATATAATATGATACGTACACATGACGATTCTTTCTTAGATCAATATCCCAATTTAAGCTTTTAATAACATAGAATTACAAAGCTGATGTCATGAGTTTGATTGAGTTGATTGCGTAGCAATGTTAAAATTGGACAGTGTTACAAGACGTTTCTTAACTTATCTTTGTGTCCAGTATAAAGTGGAAAATTTAGAATGTATCCATTGTTATGAAACTCCCGTTCTCCACTTTCCACTTTTCACACTAACAACAAACACTACAACCCTAATTAGGTAAGTGAAAAAAAAATCCCCGAGCGAAAATCGAACCCACATCTGATTGAGATTATTAATGATACTATAAATATACTGATTTATTAAATTATTACCAATAGGTATAATTTACAATAGAAATGTATAAAAATTAAAAATATAGATAAATTTATGCGTAATATGATTTTTTTACATATTTTTAATTTAAAAACAAAGTGAAGTGATTGAAGGAAAGCAACATTAATCGTCAGTTATCGCGGTCCGCCAAGTTAACTTTTACTAAGCATTGTACAATGTACATTCAAGGTTTATAGTTGCCAAGATCGAATTGGTTAACCTTTGATTTTTTTGTATTAGCATGTTCTCACACCTTTGACCGTGTCCCATATAACATATTTTT
The DNA here is from genome assembly GCA_037178615.1 of Dione vanillae. Classification (NCBI taxonomy): domain Eukaryota; kingdom Metazoa; phylum Arthropoda; class Insecta; order Lepidoptera; family Nymphalidae; genus Dione; species Dione vanillae. The sequence goes on from JAZFAU010000088.1 coordinate 2,436,465, forward strand.
ATACTAAATTGTTAGCGTGTATACTAAGCGTAATAATGAATCGTAGTTAGATTTTTAAAACTGGTTATTACAGTGACAGTGATTAAAAAAGCGTTTAATTTGTAATTTGTAAATCGTCTTGATACTTCATGCTTCATACTTGTAATTCAGGTGAAAATGGATTTACTGGTTAACACATATTAAAACCGTCAAAAGTCAATATTGCACTTAATTAATATAGTGCTAGATATAATGTTAGAGTTTACTTTAAATAATAACTTTGAATCATACGTATATAATGATTTCGAGTGTATTCAGTTAGAGATTCTGCGCATTTCATGCACTTAAGAACAACATTTCAGAGTACTCCAATATTGGCTGTTATCGTAATCTCATCGTTTTTTAAAAGAGATACCTATAAATTACGATCATGATCATGCAAACAGCGCTTTTGGTTTTATTAGCGCTATTTGTTAGGTTACTCTACCACCAAATATGTCCAAAATGCCGGAAAACTGGTAACGCAGTGTCTTATTAGCCGAATGCGGGGTGTGGGGTGAAGTTAAAAACTAATAGTTACGCATATGTATTCAGAACAAGTATTGTACAACATAACATAAAAAAATAAATTAATAAATATAATTCACGAATCGATAATAATTATTGTCAGTAAATTAATAAAGGTCACCTCACGTCGCATTGTATCGCTGATTGTTGATGGACTATTGTTTCACGGACGATGGTGTAAATTAATATGACTCCCACCATTGTTCCAAGAACCTCGAACCTACGCAGTCAATGAAAATACGAAAATAATTAAACACCTTGTCTCATTGAAAATTTATTACAAAAATATCTATTACGTTCGAAAGGAATGGATAGGTCAATAACCGATATAAGGCGTAAAAGCGGTTTTTAAACACCATTTGTTTCTATTATTAAAATTATAATAGTTTTCTTACAAAACTACTTTTCATATATGGTAACACCACAACCTAACACGGCTGTGAATTCCAATACATGCCATATATGAGATGAAATATAATTAAAAAAAACTATTAATAATGCTCGATCAATGTCCGATCAAGGTAATAAAATCCAAAACAATGACTTGATAAGATTTTGTTAGTTTGACTGTGTGCTTGTGCACACCAGTTTCAGGACCAGCTTAACCAATTCAAATACAGTTTAATCCAAAGCTTATGTATATAAATATTCACCATATAAATATTACATAAATCTAAATTCGACAACATCGACCACGGGGGCGAAATCTGCAGGCTGGTCGTTGCTAAATAATATATTTTTATAAAAAAAATAGTAGTAGTTCGAGTACCGTCGCGGCGCACAGGCGTAGCGTCTAACTGTAAACGCGACGGTTCGTAGGTTTTATTCCCACTCGGGGAAGATGTATTTTAAGAATAATCACAGGAAACTAGGCAAAGCGCGGCGTTAAGTTCCGCCACTCAAAACGCCAAGCCTCGAAAAAGGCGGAAAGCAGGGACGAAGAAAGCACTAACTAACAAGAAGGTACTAAGCAACGGAGTGTCTTAACACTGGGTTCCTATGGTTCGTGCAGTTCCCTCTGCCTGCCTTACCACGTGCGGGAAAAAGTGTGAAGACATAAAAAGTAGTAGATCGTGTAATTTTACAATTCATATAATCTTATGAATATGTGAACTAATTTCATTATTATTAATGATAGGATTCAAAGGGAAATTCGCACGCGTTCATGGCTAAGCACTCGCAATCACATAGTAAAATGATTAATTTACATCATTTCGCAATTGTCTTGCAACAGATGCGGGCAGAAACTGGTTGTATCATTGACATTACTGACGTGTTATGAAACGTGACTACAATTAGGGAGTGTCGGCGGATTTTTGTTTCTTTCTTTCGTTTCTTTTTTTTACTATTTGATTTTTTACTATTTCATACTGTACTAGATAGTATTTTAGTGTTTCTTTTTAATAACAGATCTCTATTGAATTCGATACATTTAATCAAAAATTTAATATATATTTTTGTTTATATACAATGGCGCTACATCACGAAGTTGTTGCAAAAAATTATTCTCCTACTCAGTTTTTATGTTCATTATATTTAGAATCTTGGGACAACGGCAGTGACGACTTTTGTATTGCTTTTTATACAATGAAAGTAAAACGAATTTGATTTATTAGATGTTCATAGCAATCTGTTACTTCAGTATCGAAATTTCCAGTTGAATATTTTTATTGCTTACTGCGTAAGGTACGTAGACGTCCAGTATATATCCTATTATCTTCTTAAAACCCGATTTACATTTTTTGTTAACTATCTATTATGTGTCCGTTGACTGTACATTTTTGTGCATGCAGCTAATAATGTAACGGAGCTGGCTCAGCGCGACTCAGCGGTGGCAATTCGCAAAAACTCCAATTTGTCGGCAGAAAAATTGAATTTGACTTATTAGACAAGCGAATGAAGGCTAAAATTTTTTGCTTCGATGCAAAAACTAATACTCTGTTAGATTTAATTCCCTAAATGAAAAGCCTAAGTTTTTTTTAATGATGTTATAGCGGCACATCTTGGTAACAAAAAGACGGTCATCCTTAATTTCTTCTTTAGAATGCATATCATCTGTCTTAAACAATATAAATTGGTAAATATTTATAAAATTATTGCCTATCAATATATTCAGTGTACCAATATTCTATGATTATTCTTAAAATACTTGCTTCCAACGAAATAATTGTGATCCTTGTCCAACTATACTTGACCGATTAAAGAAAATGTTTTGCATTATCGACATAGCCTTTTTACTTCTATCTTAAAATTTCTACCGGCTTACTATTATATAGTTTAGATATTGAATAGAAATAGTACATTTAAATTATTTAATTACTTAATTACATAGAAAAAGTTTGTTGAGTATTTAATGTTTACAACTGCCGTTATTATTATACAATAATGATTCGAAACGCCATTAATAAAGAGAAGAAGAAGAAGTACAATAATAATTATATACATTATAACGTAATATGCACTATATCATAATATACACAATATCGTGTCACAAATTAAACCTATGTATATCTGATACATTTACTCGATGGCATATTGAGGTAACGGCGCGGAAAGCAGCTACTTTCCTGTTTGTAGCAAGCTATTGTTTATCAGCTATTTTATGCCGCGTTAACCTACCATTGTTACAAATTAGTTTATTAAAAGATTGTTTAGAATTATTCTATGTTTAGTTTAACATATATATGTATATGTAAAATGTAATATGTTATACAATAATAATTTTATAAATTTGTTTAATTTTAATAATGTTATAACAGTCGTGAATAAAGTAGAAGTAAGTATGATATAATATTTAATGGTCATTGACCAATAAGTTCAAGCTTCACTGGACTTCGCAACTTCCGAAATAAACTGTTGTAACTGAATCTTTTGCGTATATAACTGTAAATGATATAATTATGTACTGTTATTTTTAGATATATAGATAAAAATATATATAGATAAGTCGTATTATTTAATTTTGTCTTTTTTTTGTTTATTTTTCCGACAAGGGGAAAAAGCTATAGTTTACGCAGATCGGACCTATAAGCTTTTATTATACTAAAACTCATTTATTTCTGTATAGTACTTCTCCATATTTGAATAACAAATAAATAGACAGACATACAGACAGCCGAACTTTTGCTGATTGGTGATTTAGCTTCTAATTTGATATATAAAGCGACTCAATTATTTTTTTTATATACAGGCCACGGGTTTTTTTTATATACAGGTTTTATCCTTTTATCGTATACATGAAAATATCTTTTACGATTGTACTATTGAATTAGAATCTTAATCTAAATATCATTATAAATACTTATAATCATGTATGACTAAATAAATAAATAGCTATAAAACAAGTATTAATTTAAATAATATATGGTCCATGGATATGAATATCATTTTACAGTCACCTAAGTCAAGGTTTGGTTATAACTGTGTTTGCGCAAAAATATTACCTTACATAACGTCAAGCGTAAATCAAGTTACCCAATGCCGCTGAAAGTGGACATGACGAAAATATATTGCGTATATCCAAAATTTTACTTCCTTGAATGAAAATCTTAAAATAAACTTAGTTAAAAACGAAAGCGAAATATTTAAAGTTAATAATTTCTTTGCACGGCTTCTTAGATTGAAATATCCTAATGGCCGAGCCTGAACTTAAATTAATACAAACTATACTTTAACAAAGTCACATGTTTCTAAATATTTATCTTTTTTTAGTGTGTGAAAACACTGTAAACAATTATTTTTTTACAAATACGTATTATGACATTGCAGTATATCTCCTTATATTTATATACAAATTATGAGTTGGCAAACATAACAAACAACCTTCGCAACGTGTGAAAAGATGGTACAGATATATTATGCTTGAAATAAGTTTTAATATCCTCTCAGGCACAGATGATAAATAATAAAAATATTTATGACATATATATATATATATATATATATATATATATATATATATATATATATATATATATATATATATATATATATATATATATATATATATATATATATATATATACATACATACAGATGTACGTTGCTGTTATTATATTGTCGTCGTTGAGATTGATTCTAAAGGAGGTAATAAGTGTTTTTATTTCAACACTTGAAAAAATCATCAAATTTTACAAAAGCAGAGAAAAATCTTGATTTGGTCACATATATGTTCCACCTATTAGTATATACCCCTTCTTACGATAACAATAACTTATTCTAAACGTGTAAATGTTACAAATAAATCTGTAGATATTAAAACTGTTATAAAATATTTCTTAAATATTCATATATATTTAATACAAAACACATATATTATAAAAATATTTTTTTACGTACTTTATACAACTTTTTAGTTGTAAAAGATGAGAAATCTAGCGTAAACTTATAGACTATAATATTTGCAAAACCTAAGTTAATCATCGTTCGGAACTTAAAGAACGCGAAGCTTACTCTTACATATAATAAAGGTCAAATTAGACACTAATATATCATCCCTATTGCCTAGACATTAGAGGCGATAATAGTGAAGGAGGTTAGTCGAGTCGTCGCCTACAGTACAGGCATTGTTCCGCTGACACGGATTCAAACTCTCTGCCCTCGATCCCACACTGAAGATTCAATTATGCAACCATTATACTCGCGTAAACTTAAATATATTTAATAATTCAACTATTACGGTATACCTTCGTGTGACAGCTGTCTGTAGATCTGTTTTATCATTCTTTTTTTTTATTTTTTTTGCTTCACGTTTTATCCCGTATACTGCAGGGTAGGCAGAGGGAACTACAGGAAGTACATGAACCTCCGAAGTACATGAGACTCCGTTGAGTGTCATAACACTAGGTTTAGTAAGCAACGGCTAAGTCCCGTATAGGCGTTGCGTGTTGAGTGGCGGAACTCAATTTTATCATTCTATTTTTTTTTAAATTCAAAATCTTTATATACTTTATTTGTATTACAAACGATGGAATGATAGAAGCAGATATTAAATAAATTATGTAAAATAAATATTATAATCAACTTGTGAAGTGAAATAAATCACGTAAGTGATTCTTTGACAAGCCTTTTACTGACCTCTGTAGTTTATATAAGGTTAAAAGTGTCATTTCCTTAAATATTTTGAAGTTATATCGAATAATTTAAGAATTTCATATGTACATATTTCGAAATGGGAAACGGTTAGAATTTATGATATGATCATTTTTTTGATAAGTGAAGACATTTTTCGTACTTTTCTTGTATATAAGCAAATACTCACATTAACTTCTCTCGATACAGCTTTGGCTTAATATATGCGATGTTAATTTCGGGAACTTCACCCCCACATGTGAAATAATTGAACTCGCAACTATCGCAATAAAAACTAGAAAGCAAATTTTTGCTTTCCTAATGGAATATTTAGTATCATTAATTCTTTATACAATAACTATATGCTTAAAAAACTAAATTATATTAAGAAAATAAAAGTAAAGACTACACACTAAGTGATAGAAACAGCTTCGGCGAAAACACATTCTGAACGCTGCGTACGTGCGTTTAGAAAGCCTTTTTTTTACTCGCGTCGCATACAAATGCAATTATAACCTGACTAAAATAAAACGACACGCAAGTATATAGAAAACTAAAGTAAAGATATAGCAAATTGTATTGAATGTGTAATAGTTATTGGTATTCATCAAAAGCGCGCTCAGTTCCACTTGTCCGGACGGAAGCGTCTCCGCACTATTGTTTACCGGATTCAATGAACTCTTTTTGGGTCGTTTTAGTGTTAAGACCGAAGATTATTTTATATTATAAACGATGCTAAGGTCAATGTGTCGGACAGTCTCATAAAAAATATACTAAAACATGGCTTGCATTTTAAAAATTACGTAAATTTAAAGTAGCGTTGTATTCTGCATATAATATTAAAAAAAAGCATTGTTCAATAATATTTGAATTTAGAATTAGATACTTAAAGACAAGGTTAAATCTAAAAACATATTTACTAGGTATTAATCTAAAAAAGGTCCTATTGTAAAAGATTATTTAACTTAAAATATATAAAAATGAAGTTAAAATTTTTCTAACGATTCAAGTAATAATAAGATCGATGCGTACATCAAAATTATTTCACTAGTTTAATATCAGTTAGTGGCTAATCGACGTCTTTGAGTGCTGCGGGGATTGCTAAAACAGAAATATACGACTTCACTTAATTGGCAGAAGCCAACCATTACATCGCAGATTTCACTTTCAGTGCTTGTATGCTCTTAATTACTTGAAAGATTATAAAATGTGAAAAATATATAATTTAGTTACATAAGAATCGAATCGTTTTCTTGCAAAATTTCTGCTTAGGAAGTCAGAGCCAATTTTGTACGTAGAACGTTATTATGTACCTATTGGTACTGTTCTATATATTTGTATGATATGATATAATGAATATTGTGTAATTATTTAAACTTAAAATTTATATTCACAATGATAATCATAATAATCAAAACCTCAATTACTAACTCTCTCATTTTAAGTCCTAAAATAAGATCTAGAGGGTATCTAAATTGCCGGTCGGTAGTCAAGTGCCTTATAAACTAAACAGATCGGAAGATAAATAGTCTTTTTTTAATGAAAAAGAAAAATTATAAATTTAAAAAGTTATACACAACGTATGCAACTTATTTTGTGTAAATTTCATAATTCTTGTAGCGGGAAGTATTCTAAAGGCTTTGATTTTTTTAGCTTCACGCTTTATCTCGCCTATTGCAGGGTAGGCAGAGGGAACTGCAGGAACCGTACGAACCTAGTGTTAAGACACTCCGTAGCTTAGTTGCTCCCTGCTTTCTTCGTCCCGCGCGCATGTTAAGTGACGGAACTCAACGCCGCGCTTTGCCTAGTTTCCAGAGCGAAGAAAATGGAACAAGAAAAATTCATCTTCCTCGAGTGGAAATCGAACCCTCAAACCGTTTTCTGTACTTTTTTTAATTAAACAAAATATATTATTTGTAAAAAATAATGAAAGTATTTATCTACCGTGACATATCTACAATTAATTTCAAATGATTTTGTAATTAGATAAGTGCTTTCACTTACTAACGACATAGTAGACGAAACATAATTCAGTATGTTATCATAGTTTTCTTTATATATATTGTATATATATTGTATACGTGGTTTATCTCGTCGTAAGCTTACTTGCAATTTCGATAAAGTATGCAACCTAAAACCGGTCGACAGTTTTCCGATAATTATTTGTAAACCATTGCTTCGTATTTCATTTGAAACAATGCAACGTGTGTGAGTATATAATAATCATTTGCTAAGAAGGGAATAATTAATTGGTCACCAATGGAGGTGGCAAGAGCTATATTTGTAGCGGCTCTATTTTGCGTAAGTATTTTTTTTACAATAATGAAAAAATCATTATGAAAAGAATATGAGATCAATAAATTTAAGTCAATAATGTGTTCTTTAATTAAGGTTAATGTGTCTTCTGCAAAAAAACTATTTAATACGACACTGAAAATCATTGTTGATAACATTTTTTTTTCCTACAGTCGTCGACAGTTACGAGCCAGTATTATGTTTCTCCATACTCGTCATCGCTCGTCGTCGCTCCACCCTGTGGCTGCCAATCACCACCGTTAGCTCTTTCGGCGCCACCATCACCACCTATATATGTATCTCTACCGTCGCCTCCCCCAATGTACATTTCTCCGCCGCCTTTACCGCCATTTCTCATAGAAGTGCCGATGCCACCACCAATTACCGTTACTCCACCTGCGTTACCACCATTATGCATAACTCCACCGCCGCCACCTCCGATGACAATAACACCACCACCATCGCCACCTATTTGTGTAACCCCGCCACCGTTACCACCGATGTGCATAACGCCACCACCTCCGCCACCTATGTACGTCAATCCTCCTCCACCTTCTCCTATTTTAATAGAGCTACCACTTCCTCCTCCTATTATGATTGAATTGCCTCCAATTATGGTTCAGCCGCCTCCACTACCGCCTGTGATGGTGCAACCACCAGCTTTACCACCCTTGCCGGTACAGCCGCCTCCTTCTCCTCCACTAATGATACAGCCTCCTGCGCCGCCTCCAATGTATATACAGCCACCACCACCGTGTCCTATGACCATCCAGCCTCCATGCCCTGAGCCTATCTTAGTCCAACCACCTCCTCCAATGCCTTTAAGCATACAGCCGCCTCCTTTACCTCCTCTTTGTGTTCAACCCCCTCCTCCTCCACCTCTATGTGTTCAGCCTCCGGCCCCAGAACCATTCTGTCTCCAACCCCCGCCCCCACCGCCTATTTGTTTCGCCCCATCTCCTCCTCCTTGCTGTGCAGCTGCTCCTACATGTGGATGTGGTTTGCCACCAACAGCGCTCGCAGCGCCAATATATTTATAGTTATATAAAAACGATATTTTCGAAATTCGACACTTATTTTAGTGAATATTTATGTTATCAATATAAAGTTTGTATTACTTAATAAAATATTTGTTACTGATATTTTGTATTATTTATTTTATTTAAATAATTTAAAAGTATCTATTCTGTATATTAATTTATTAATCTTAAATTTGATCTTTTATGCATTTTTTGTAATTTTACTTAAGATTTAAATAATTATTCTATGTTTTTTGAATAATTAGAGTTTCAAATTACACATTTCAACTTCACAACTTCACAATTTCAATTCAACAACTTCATGCACATCTATTGAAAGAAAAAAATTAAATAATTTTAAATTAATCAGACAAATAGACAACAATATGGAAATTCCTTCCGCTCGTGCAGTGCGAAATAGATGCACGACGAAAGCTAAGTATTACGCATGATTTAATAAAAAAAACGTTTGCACAGCTATTTAGTATGTTTAATGTTCGATGAAGATGTACCTGCTTTTAAGTATTACTACAATTTACACCAGCCTTCAACTAGCATTCATAAATCAGTTTATCGATGTACCCACTAACTTGTCACGCAACGAATTAATCATCTTGACGTGATTATGTTCGTTGCATACTTCTAGTTACGTAATCAATACCTTTATTATTACGATCATGATCATTAAACACTGAATCATATATTACAAATGCAAATGAAGGTGGCAAGTATATGAAATAATAAGCGCTTAAAACGTTTCATTTTCTAGCATCTTAAAGCGGCCCAAGAGGAACTTGAACCGAAGTCATAAGAGTACGACTGTAAGTTTTGTGGACACTGCCACTGCGCCACGACGGTCTCATTATTGAGAATTTAAATCGTGTCATATTTATAATTTTAAATTTACTATATAAATAAATCATTGTTTTGTCATTTAAATAAACTTTATAAAAACTTAATCGGTTTTTATACAATTATGAATAGCGATTATCGCTATTAACATTCTAAATGGTTATTTTATTTTGTAGAAAAATACGCTTGTAGGTCACCAAATAACATTTTAATTCAATAGCCAATTTATACGTGCTATATAACTAAATGCTATAAAAACGTGATATTTAAAATAAAAAACGTGATATTTAAAATAAACGTACACCTAGTTATACTTTTATATCTGTACCTTTAATTTTTTATGTATCGTGGGTAAACATTACATGTTTTTCTAAGTTTTTCTTAAAGTTTTTTGGTCATCATCATGGTTTTGCATCAGATGTAAAGTTAACAACATCAGTCTTTAAAATCAATTACACTCAATGACCTTGCCAGCTCTAATAACTATAATTTGTTGTATTCGTCGAGTAGATGTAAAAAAATTCTAGCGCAAATATTCATTCTTAATATATTATATATTACTTATTATGTTAAACACTTAAAGAAAAACATATAAAAATTTGAACGCATCGGGATAGTTTTTATCCTCAGTGTGGATTAACAATTTTTTTTAGCTTCACTCTTTATCTTGCACATGGCAGGGTAGGCAGAGGGAACCGCAGTAACTATAGGAACTTAGTGTTAAGACATTCCGTTGCTTAGTCCCTGCTTTTTCCGTCCCCGCTTTCCGCCTCTTTCGAGGCATTGCGTGTTGAGCGGTGGAACTCAACACCGCGCTTTGCCTAGCTGCCAGAGCGAAGAAAATGGAAATAGAAAATCGCGTGAGAGTCGAACCCAGAAACTGTCGCGTTACAGGCAGACGTTTCGTCTCTGCGCCACGACGGTCCTCTATTTATCTATATGAACACTTTAAAAATCATAATAAATACTTATTATGTTTTTTTTTCTATCTCTGCAGCATGGCGGGTTCCGGGGGGCTAGTGGAGTGGTCGGAGGGCGCGTCGGTGTGGTTTCAGCCAGCCGGTGCTCCTGCTCCTCTGCCAGGCGAGCTTGTCGAGGTACACCGGGCTGCGAGAGTGTTACTAGTTAGCGCCGTGGTTAATGGACAGGTAAAATTTATTAATTTTTATTTAAATTGATTTGTTCTATGTTTCATTTACATAGTTAAATTGATTTTTTCTAATAGAAATAATCTATGTTAACTTTAAAATTTCTATAAATGTAAATAATAATTATTTTAAAAGAGTAAGTAAACAAATTCTTAAAGGAACATTTAAAAATTATAATTAAAAATAAAAACAAATAAATATTTTAAATAGCTCTAATACTTTTTCAAAAATAATTTCTCTAAATTATGTATATATAAATATAAATAAACGAATCTAATTTCTTATATTCAAATTTTGTAAGTAAGCTTGGTCACCGTAATTTAAGAAACTCAAAACAACTCAATGTTAAATAACGACATAACGTCCGCTAAATATTATAAATTGCTTACACCATTTACATTTTAAGCTGACTTGTTCATATTAAAACAAAAAAGTAAAATAACATACCTTTTAATAAAATTATTAGACAACTCAACGTAAACCAGAATTTAATTAAGTTTAAATTTAATTTAAAGTGGAAGTGTTTTTATTAACAATGATTTAAATAATTACTTTACTGTATGTTGATTTTAAATTACAATCATTGTTTAGCTGTCATGACAAACATGACAAATTTTTTTGTTTTATTTCTAATAGTATTTTTTTTTTCTTAAACATATCTTTTTCTCCTCAAAACGACTATATACTTACAAAATTCTTTGAAACACTCAAAGAAAGAACGGCCTAAGTGCAAGCATTCGGGCTCGTAACGCAAGGCCGTGCATCGGAATGTCGATAGAGAGTTGACTGACATATTCTACGCGTTATAACCGCTTGTCTCTACTTTTTTCTAGTTCTTTAATAGTACCAAACTACTGCTGGCTGATGAAGCATGTTACATAAATAACTCTTTTTGCGTAGATTTTTAAAATTAAAAATAAATATTTATTGCTGTGTTTGTTCTATTAGTTTTTTAATTGAATAAAATTGTAAGACGCTTAATTTTCTTCTTCTTCTTTTTTAAATATGGCGTTTCGAGCACGCTTAATTTTATACAAATATTTATTTTTCAAACAATTTTCGCTTTAAGTTATTTAAAAAACTTCCCACAAGCACAAGCTGAGTTCCTTGTTTTCAGCCTCATAACTTTAATTGTTTTAAAAACCTAAACTTTTCTTTTCATTTTTAATTAGGAATTATTAGTATACTATAGCAAAAATGTCCAAAATCTTTAAATATTTAACTTGTAACAATTCTACGTAAAATAAACATTTACTTTTACTAGTTTTCAGTTAAACTTACATAATTCCAGCTTATATGCACTTAGCAACAAAAACGTACACATTTTATGTAAGTTTATGCGGTGCATGACGCTCGCAGTGAACTCCGCTAGCGTACGCTAATTATTTCGACTCAACTCCGTCATTTAACTCCCGTAATACTTAATCCCTGGTCAGGACGAGTGCCGTTATCCTGGTCCCGTAACCGTTTCACCTAGCTCTTAGTTCAGTCAGTAGATGCAGTTCGTAAAGTTCGTAGAACTCGTGTTTTTTATTGGAATTCATTTATTAATATTGTGGTTCTAGATAATTTTCTAGTTATAATTTATGTTAAAATTAAGAAAAATGTTTAGTTTTCATATAATACGGCGATATAATGGTGATGAATAATGTATTAGACAGTGAAATGTTCTCGTAAACATTGCAGAACAAATTAACTTAAGTTGTCGGTGGGTGATATGAAAAAGTGACAGTGTTAATAGCGAGAGAAACAAAAGGAAAGCAATGAATTACAGCGTATCTAACGGATTGGCATTCTGTGAAATAGAGATCTTATACTCGATTACCGAATTCCTAGTCGATGCGTGTTCGTTTTGCGCCAACACCACGTGAATCGCCTGAGTCTTGGATATTTGAACCGCATCTTGATTATATTTTGCCATGTGAAGTAAAACGTCAGAAAGGAGATATAATGTTAAATCCAATTTTGAAGAAGACGCCAAGTGTTAAATATGCAACCAAAAGGAGACGGCCTCTGTCAGTTCCACTTTTGCGTAATTTATGTATGGATGTTCTTATTAGAAATGTATGTGTATATTTTTATGTAATATATGCAATAGTTTTACTAAGGGTAGAAAGCATTTAAATTTAAATATATTACTTGTAAAAACTGAATAATTTAACTAAAGTAATAAATATATTTACATTAACAACATACAAACACTTTTATATATATATATATATATATATATATATATATATATATATATATATATATATATATATATATATATATATATATATATATATATATATATGTATATATATATATATATATATATATATATATATATATATATATATATATATATATATATATATATATATATATATATATATATATATATATATATATATATATATGTATAATATTCCTTTTTTATTCGATATAATTATTAATCATAATTTTTAATATTTGAATAAATTACCTAATATACCTAATATTTTAATTTATGAAACATTTAAAATATTTAAAGCAATTTAGTACTTTTCCCAATAAGTTCAGATATTAATATTTATTTTATTATCAACATTTATTTAATTTGCATGATAAATTTGTTTAGGCAGGACATTATTATGAGTCACTTGCATTACAACCTTTCTGGGCGTTACCTGTATAGTGGTTTCTATGCAACAAATAAGGGTCACTTAACAGTATGGATAATGAACTAGCATTGCATACTGATTCACTTCACTCGGCATCACGCGATATCTTCTAATTGGCTGGATTTATTTCTATTATATACATTACTTTTTTTGTATACCGATCATGTTATTGAGAAAGGTAGTGAGCGTTGGATTGTAAAATTAGAATGGTTTCGAGGCAGAAAGCTTGATGCTCTGATACTATTGTAGTCATTATATTATGTCGTACAGGTAGATACGGGGCGTTATAATATTCCATCTGGCTGAAGTTCTGTACATGGCTTTTGTTAATACTTGGAGTAGGTCATTTAAACATTAATTTTTGGCTTAATTTAAATATATAATTAGTAAATGCAGCTTAATAGAAGAGTTTCACTACTTGCTGATAAAGTTTCAGATAGGAATTATATCTAACAGATTATATGTAACAAATTTATACTTTTTTTTAACTTCAGGCTTTATCCCGCACATGGCAGGGTAGGCAGAAGGAACTGTAGGAACCACACGAACCTAGTGATAAGACATTCCGTTGTTTAACACTAGGTTCGTGTGGTCCTGCTTTCTCCGTCCCCGCTTTCCGCCTTTTTCGAGGCATTGCGTGTTGAGTGGCGGAACTCAACGCCACGTTTTATTAACCTATTAGCTTTTTCTCTAAAACTTTATCTACAACTACGAAAATTGAGCCATTAATATGTGATTTTGAAAAAAAATCATGTCCTCGCTTATAAGAGATTTAACTCTCGATCTGGTAGTCTAGTTTTAAGTAAAATGTTGTATGCTTTAAATTAATATCGTTTCCTTATTATTAGCATAAAATGTTATTTTTATATACAATTTATATTGTGCATAACCTTGAATTTCACTTTTAATAATGTTCACTCATTTTTGTTTTCCACGCTAGAGATGACTAGTATCTCGCGGCGTTTAAACATGAAGTAATAAAGATATTAATAAGTAATGTGTATATAAGCTAGAAAAAGTGTTATAATGTAAAAAATGCTTATAAATTAATTAAAATAAAATCTTAGTGAAACATAGCATATATTATGTTACTTTTTACGATAACTATTTTTACATAATAAGTTTTTGTATAAAACATATATCTACATTGCTAAGTGTATTTGAATTTAGGTAACGTTATCTAGGTTGCTAAAAGTAGAAAACGGAGAACAGAGAAATTTAACCCCAGTTTCTCTCTACTATCTAAAAAATCTATTTTTTGCTGTTTATAAATATATATTTTTGTAAAAAATGTTACAACAATATATTTATTTCTTTTTAGCCCCAAACTTTTGCCCTTCAAATGGGCAATGGCGAAGAGGAAGGGGATCCAGTATGGCCACGCGAGGAACTTGGACCCACCGGTGTGGAGGACATGACGCGTCTTCACGATTTGCACGAGGCGGCTTTACTTTGGAATCTGAAACTAAGATACGAACAGGGTCTTATTTACACATACGCCGGTTCAATTTTAGTAGCTGTGAATCCATATAGACCTGTGGATTCCTTGTACGGATTGCAAACAGCCAGAAGGTAAGGAAGAATTAACATTGTTAAATGTTTGTAACTTCATTCCCATTTTTAATATTTTTAAAATTTTCCTTTTTTAAATAAAAAATAATAATGAACCAAACTTGCTATATAAACACATATTTTTATATTCCTAGGTACCACGCAGCAGAAGCCTTAGGAGACCTCCCACCTCACTTGTTTGCAATAGCAGCAGCTGCGCGCTCATCTCTACCTCACCCTCAAGCCATTCTTATCTCCGGGGAGTCAGGTGCTGGGAAAACAGAATCCACTAAATTAGCAGTACAGTTCTTGGCTGCAGTGGCTCCCACACCGCCGGGTAGAGCTCCTGTTTCAGAACAAATTCTTGAAGCAGCGCCCTTACTTGAAGCATTCGGTAATGCACGAACACCAAAAAATCATAACTCTAGTCGTTTTGGTAAGTTATTGGAATTATATTTTAAAGACGGCGCGTTGGCCGGTGCAAGAGTTGCTCATTATTTGTTAGAAAAGTCGAGAATTGTTACGCAGTCGCCTGGTGAGAGAAATTATCACGTTTTCTATGAATTACTGGCTGGACTCGATGAAGAACAAAGAAAGTCAAGGGGCTTGTTGACGGCAGAGCATTATTTCTACTTAAATCAAGGAGGTGACTCGGGAGGTGCAGGTGCAGGAGCCGACTGGACGGCATTATGTGGAGCGATGCAAGTGCTCGGGATTGGTGATTCTGAAAGGGAAGATATAATAAAAGTTTTAGCTGCAGTTCTGCATTTGGGAAACGTATACTTTCATAGACGACAATTAAGACATGGGCAAGAAGGCGTCCAATTAGGTGGTGGTGCAGAAGTCCGCTGGGCAGCCCATTTACTGAAAGTGCCAGCTGAGGAGCTAGCTAGAGCCCTCACAACTAGAGTTACAGCAGCTCGAGCAGAGCGTATGCGATCACCTCTACCGATAGATCAGGCGTTAGATGCCAGGGATGCTTTTGCAAAAGCACTTTATTCATCATTATTCAACTGGCTTGTGCTCCGAATAAATTCGATAGTCCATCGCGCTGGATTACACGACGCTCACAGAATATCTCTCCTCGATATCTTCGGATTTGAAGACTTGGAAGAGAATTCCTTCGAACAACTTTGTATAAACTTCGCCAACGAAACTCTACAGCATTATTTCAATAAACATATTTTTAAGCTTGAACAGCAAGAATACCAAAAAGAAAGGTTGGAATGGTCGAACCTTACGTGGAATGATAATTCTCCAGGTAAAACAGCTTTCTTTTACTTTTTGGCACATAATAATTTACTTTGCATATATTAAAATACAATTTATTTTTAGTAATACAGTTGTTAAGTAAGAAGCCTGTGGGTATTCTGCACTTGTTAGACGACGAAAGCAACTTCCCGCGAGCTTCAGATGCCTCGTTTCTAGAAAAGTGCCATTACAATCATGCTTTAAACGAACTATATTCTAGGCCGAGATTGGGAGCGAATGAGTTTGGTGTAAGTGCAAATATATAAATTAGTTTAAAAATTCATACAAAATTTTTAATCTTCATCAAAGAAGGTTTCTAAATTGTATGGTAAATGTAACTTTAGAAATCAAGTTCTAGCAAAAAGCTAAGTAAGCTAATATTTATTTACCTTTAAATTGATATAGTAATAATCATTTTTTGTCTATTACACAAAAATTACTGCCAAATCACATAAACAAAAAATAAGTGATTTAAACTTGTAATATACTCACATAAACTTGTAGATCAAACACTACGCGGGTCAAGTATGGTATAACGTGGAAGGTTTTTTGGATAAGAACCGAGACGCATTACGTGCTGATGTCTTAGAGCTATTGTGCAGCAGTGAAGTGCCACTTGTAGCGGAAATGTCGACGCAATTACGCGCACAGCATGATGCTAACAAAACATTGCCGAGAGGAGCTAATGGACGATTCGTTACTATGAAACCGAGGACGCCAACTGTTGCGGCCCGGTAAGTTCAATATATAGGTTTATTTCTTAGATGAATACTCAAATTGAACCGTGTCATGGTAAGTTGTAAGCAAAACAACTTGGCAAGTAATTGATAAACACGTTCGTATACTATGTAAGTTGTCCTAAATAAATATGTACAGATTGATAGATAAACACAGTGAAAATAAGTGTTTGCTTATTTTTAATGGTATATACAAAATTTAACAAAGGTAATATTATAGCATTACATTTTCTACATGTAGATTATATGTAACAATTTAAACACTACTAATCCATTATACAATATCTTAGTTTAAAATGGCTTCATTTAATACGAATATGTCTACTCGTGCTGTAGTAAGACTCGTAGAAGAACTTTATTTATACCTAAATTAAATGAAATACAATACCTATTATTTATCAATATTAATAATATTTTATTTAATAATTTCATAATGTTTTTAATTTCAACAAAAAACCAAATTAAATTAATATTTATTATTAAAAATAACCATTTTTACCAACAGATTTTCTGACAGTCTCCACCAGCTTCTCGAATCCATGTCTCGCTGCAACCCTTGGTTCGTGCGCTGTATAAAGCCCAATACGGATAAATCTCCAATGAAGTTCGACATGCCGTGCGTTCTCGCGCAGCTTCGTTACACCGGCATGTTAGATACTATAAAGATAAGACAAATGGGGTACCCTATACGAATTCCGTTCCAGAGCTTCGTTGAGAGATATAGGTAAGTACAATTTGAGTTTGTATATTTATTTATTTATCTGGTTACGTACTATAGGCAGATTTTATTTATGGGCATTGCGTTGTGTTTTAACGTTTTAAATGGAAATCTAGAACTCTCTTTTTTTTTCTATAAAACGAGAGTTGCGATTGTGTTGTTAAAAGTTCACTTAATTGTGTAATAAATGCAATTTTAATATTATGATAGATAAAATGGAACAATAATGTAATGTTTCAAAATAATGAGATTGTAGTTATTTAAAGTATTAGTCCAAACTATGGATAGAAAAAATAAGAAAAATATATAAAATTTGAATGAAACGGGAATTGAACGCGCCTCTTAAATGCCCTACAAGTGCTACACCACTAAACTATGCGTTCTTCATCACGCTGCGTCGAAATTTTTATATGCTTTATACAAATTGTAACGTTTTCTTTAAGTATAGCGACATTATATTAAAATAAATTAAGTTATCTTGTATATTTTTTGAAGAAATATAAAATATAAATAAAATAATGTAATGTTGGACGAAGAAAGCAGGGACTAAGCAACGGAGTGTCTTAACACTAGGTTCCCACAGTCCCTGCAGTTCCCTCTGCCTACCCTGCCATGTGCGGGATAAAGTGTGAAGCTAAAAAAAATAATAATGTTTTATTTCAGGTACTTGTTGAAGTCGTTGCCTTCTCGCGCCACGCCGTATAGAGAAATTTGCAATTCTATTCTCGCAGAAATGCCGCCTACTGGAGCTGGTATGTATATTGGAATGTTTAAAAGATCGTATAAGTAATAAATTTACAACTATTTTAGATATATTAAAGTTATCTACCGTAAAGTGCTTTAAAATAAAGTAAGTAGTATATCTAATATATTATTACATAAAGAAGATGTTCGGATTATGATTATAAAAAATATATAAGTATTTGTGGAGAACAGATATTTTTACATAAAAATATTTTTTTTATTATTTATGTCTTCACGTTTTATCCCGCTCATGGGTAGGCAGAGGGAACTGCAGAAACTATAGGAACCCAGTGTTAAGACAATCCGTTGCTTAGTTCCTGCCTTTTCCGTCCTCAACCCAGCGCTTTTCCTATTTGCCTGAACGAAGAAAGTGGAAATATAAATATACTCTCCTCGAGTGGGAATCGAACCCACAGAACGTCGTTAATGTCTTTGCTAATTTGGAGAACTGTATGTTTTAGCACTATGTTAAATGTAACTGCATATAATAAAATAAACACATATAATAGTTAAGCATGACACACATATTGACTGTAGAGTGTAGATTATGGTAATTAACTTGCCTGTACAATTGCTTCACCCACGTACAAATATTGTATACTGTATATTAAAGTAGAAAGCGTTGAGGAATAACATCTTTTGCTTATTATAGAAACTTAATAATGCATATTCATGTTAAATAAACTGCCAGATGCGTCGTGGCGTAGGGGGACAAAGTCTGCCTATAAACGCAACGATTTGTGGGTTCGATTCCCACTTAGCTAGTATTGATTATTTTATTTCCATTTCCATCGTTCTGATAACTAGGCAAGCGCGGCGTTGAGTTCCGCTTCTCAACACGTAATGCCTCGAAAGGCGGAAAACGCGGAATGGAGTGTCTTAACACTAGATTCCTACAGTTCCCTCGGCCTAAACTGTTTTGACAGGGATAAAGCGTAAAGTTTGAACAAATAGCAACCACTCATTTCGATTTTATTTTACCTTAACGTGGGGTAAACAGTCGCTCGTTATTCCTGTATAATAATATAAATGAAGTAAGAAGTGGCTATTTCAAACTGTACTTCTATGTTAAACCAGTACTATACTTGGGAGCTTGATTGGTTGGATGCACTAAAATCAGGAACTACTGGTTCTAATTGAAAAAAAATAAATAGAAGTGCATTTACCGAGTATAGTTTTAATGTAACTGCATGACGTTAATCATTTTGAAACGTACTGTAAATATTTTAAACCACGCATTTTGTGAAAAATGTATATTTGGATTAATTAATGCATGTTTGGATAATGGATCTTGGATATTTGGTGAAAAATTGATATTTCGGGTTTACAAAAATGGAAATATATAAGACTCTACTCACTTGTAAGTTGATTTATCTCCTTATAGTTTTAGTCGTAACATAATCGTCACTGAACCCTAACGATTTGTACAAAACTTATTGATTGAATTGGTTACTTTACGGTTGCTAATACAGCCATTATTTGTTTACGTGAAATTTCGTTTGTAGTATTATTTGTTTACGTGAAATTTCGTTTGTAGTCATTGTAACAGCTTATTTTGCATTAAATAACCTAATTGTAATGTAAATACGTGTTGTGGTATATACTCTAATATTTAGAAAAAAATTGAAATAGTGTAGAAAAATATAAAAACTTTTCACGATAAACGTATGTGAACATGCGCTGTGTAATAAAAACTGACTAACAATGAAATAAGTGAATGAGCCTATGAGGTTGGCTTCAACTAAACCAATTTTCGTTATCTCATCCCCGTTATTTTATGTATAGATATTCGTAATATCTAACGATTTAATGATCATAGCAATTAGTAATCTCACTTTTCCCGAGATAGAGTTTATCAAATCTTTTATCGAAAGTCATTATCGTTCCGCAAGCCTCAGTCACGAAACAAACTCCATACAAACATGTGGAAAATAGGCAAGAAAATTAGCTGGAAAAGTGTTAAAAAACGAAGTTATGGGGTTAAAGCCATGATATTATGTAAGTTTGTGTTGTTAGCGACCTGTAGTTCTTTTGTTGATATCTTGTACAGTTTTAAAAGCGTAACAATTTTAATTAAATTATAAATTTTGCTATTATATTTACTAATATATATATATATATATATATATATATATATATATATATATATATATATATATATATATATATATATATATATATATATATATATATATATATATATATATATATATATATATATATATATATATATATATATATATTTCGTAGAACATTTTTGGAGCTTGTTTACATAAATAACAATCGCAAATATTATTTATGATTCTTGCTGTACCCAAATAAAAATTTCGAAGCTGCATCAAAATGGAAAAAGCAAATAACTTGCTTATAAATTCACTTTCACCTCTACAATTGAATCATTTATTACTTAATATATAAGCAACGAGTATTTTAATAGTATAATTATTTCATCAATTATTCATTTTTAGTGGGCGCAGACTTCCAGCTGGGCGCGGCGCGGGTGTTCATCCGCGAGGCGTTACACCGCGCGTTGGAGCGAGCGCGCGCGGACAAGTTGCGTGCGGCCGCCACGCTGCTGCAGGCCAGGATTAGAGGATATCTTGCTAGGTAAACACTTTTATTTTATTTTTATAATGTATTGCATCTGTTCAGTGACATTTTGATGTTAATTTTACACTAATATGTCTTCTGCACAGATTTTTCGTTTATAATTTGTTAATAGAGAAAAACTAAAGAAAAAGTTGCTTTTTTTAAATCACGTGTCTTTAAGTGAGTTCTATATATGCTAGATTTGCAGCTAGCTTCATTAAATATAGAAAATTTATCAAGGATTGTATTTTATATATAACGTCAAGTATAACACCAGTTAGATAAACAAACAAATATTCGGAAACAACACGCTTCAGTGTTACAGAAAAGACTTAATGAAATAAAAGATTTTAATATCAAAATACATATATATCGTTTTATATACACGTTATATTTAAAATAAAACTAATTTAAACACTCTCATTTGTAAAATTTAAAAATAAATTCTTTTTTTTCCTTTCAGGAAACACTATGACCAGATGCGATACTCAGCGGTAAAGATTCAATCGTGGTGGAAAGCGTCGCGAGATCGTCGCAAATACGTCATTATAAGGCGTGGTGTTATACGAGCTCAGGCACTTGTGAGAGGAAAACGGGCTAGAGTTCGAGCAAAAACACTTAAAGAACAAATGAAACGAAGACAAGAAGCACAACAGGCCGCCGCCAAGTAAGTATATGTCGGCGCTAGGCTAGATTTTCGTTGTTCAGAGTCCATTTTTCAGAATAAAATAACAGAGTGGTAGCAATTGGTTTATTCTCGTACAATAGTTATTACAGAAGAGATAGACATTACATAATTCAGTCCTTTTATTTATTTTACAGCTGACATTTGTGTTCAATATTCAAAATTAATATCATAAAGAGCTTAACATTACAAATAGGTTTTACTGATTCGAATAGTTAAACATTAATTTCATAACTAATTACTTTCTAACAATAAAATCATAAAATGTATATTAATTTGCGACCTTTACTTTAGAGTACCTTTTAATCTATTATTTAGCGCTGAAAATTGTTTGGAAGGAAGTTGTGAATGCCAAAATATTATAAATCATTTTAATTAATACTTATTCATTACATTTTTAATATGACTTTGCCCGTTCAAAATGGCGTTGATTTCAGAATTATAATATGTCTCATCATTTGTACTCATATAATATAAACTATTGCAGGTCTATATTTGTTGTGGATATTGATCTATATTCGATCTATTCGATCAAAAACAGTATTTTTTGTAAACGTTTTGTGCTTAATATCTTAGTAGCAATATGCTAAGAGAACCTCTTAACATACATACACTATTTTTCTATCACTGCCTACCTCTTTCTAAAGTGACTGCTTTTCTAAAGTGGAGAAATAAAAAAAAATCCCAAAGTGGAGTTCGAACTATTGTGTATACACTAAGACTTTGCTCTCATCATCAACGGTCTTACTATATTTTGCTAATATTATAAACTTAACTATTATTATGTTTGTTACTCAAGTACGGAAATGATATCTAATAATATCACCGACAAAACAATTCAATTAAATTTCGGATGTAATATATCATATATAAACTACACAACAACAAAACTACATTAGTTTTAGAAATTATGAAATTGTAACTATTTTATACTGAAATACATTAACTGTAAAAAACAAATGGAGCTAAAGTTATTTTTTGTCTACTCATCGATGATCATTGTGCAACGAGATCTGCCTGTCATACGTATATTACAAATATTTAATTTGTATACATATTAAAATATTATTGTATATTTAAATGAACCTATTAACACGTTTATAGACGACGAGCTGCGGAACAAAAAGCGAAAGCAGAGAGCTTACAAGTTTTGGAAGTACCTGCAGAGCTCGCCTTTATACTGTCCAAAGTTGATGACTGGCAACCTCTGCATACGGAACGAAATATATCTAAAGTAAGTGAATATTTTTGTGTTTTATTAATGATATCGAAAAAATAAATACATGTAATACGCGATAGGAATACAAACTTAACCAATTAAACATTATTAATAATAATAAATTTTGTCTTTTTTGACACCTGTCATGTCGTCATGATTAGTGATGTACCATAGATAGCGTTCGTAATATTTAGTAACGTTATTTATTGCTATCCTTATGTTTTTAAAATTTCTAATAAGTGAATTAAATTGAATCGTAATTTCAGAATGTAAATATGGGAGAGAAATGTATTTTATCTAAAATCAGATTTTATACTTCCAACAAAAATATAACATTTTGTAATTATTTTACTATTTTTTATTAAGGTATCCGGTGAAGTATATGCAGAAGAAGACCGAGTTCAATTACCTCGCGACTTACAACAATTCGCATTCTCCAAGTTCAGCTCTGTCTACTTTGCGGATGGAGGACAACTCAGCCCTAAGAAACATCCCATAACTAAGCCCTTCTTATCTAAAGCGGCTGTTAGGTTTGTATTTATAACTTTTTACTATTTTTATTATTCTTGTTTTGCGATCAGTAAGGAAACATTGAACTATTTATTTATTTCAGGGACCAAGATTTTAACGATGCTGTGGCAATTTTCAAGCTCATCTTGCGCTGGTGCGATGAATCTGCCGCTGGAAACGAAACAAGACAAAAGGCAAGGATAGACTTTTACTTAGTTCTTTTTCTGTTATATACGGAATAATTTAAATTATAATTGTAATCGCATAACAAACTTATGTACGCTTTAATATTTAAAACTACACAACGGGTCTTGATGCGGTTTATTATTAGGTAATAGAGTGATTTAAGAGAAAGGTTTATAATTATAAACCTTTCTGTATAATAACATTCATTTAATGTGTTTTTAATGTGATGTTGTAAATAATAACCCTTTTTCGCTTACATTGCAAACGCAGGCTGAACCCAACATCAAAATAAAGTACTAAATATCGAAAAGGTCTACAGAAAATTCCACCATGGTATATGTCTGTATCTTACCAAGAAGTGGCAGGTCGGTAATAATTTGTTTATCTGTACAGGTGTTAGCTGATTACGTGGCAGCTCGCGGGCTGTCGTCTCGAGGCCTGCGCGACGAGATCCTCGTGCAGCTGTGCAACCAGGTGGGAGGGGCGGCGGGCGCAGGCGGTGCGGGGGCAGACCGCGTACTGCGTCTGCTCGCGCACTGCCTCGCCGCCTTCCAACCGGGCCCAGCTTTACATAAGTATGTATCATTTTAAACTTTTAAAGATACACAATATTCTCTGGTTGGGTGAATGGAAACTATTTATTGATATTATGCTAGAGTTATATATATTATGTTTATAGTGCAATACGATATAATCATAATTATTTTTTAACAAATAATCTCATTACATTTTTAATCTCTTTTTAAAAATAATAGATATTTCTTCTATTACTAAACATTAAAAACTAGCTTTAATTAAAGAAAACATATAACAATTTGAACCTAACGGGATTCGAACCTGCGCCAAGAGGGCCGTCCGTGCAAGCGCTCTGGCCGCTGAGCCACGCATTCTTGATGAACACTTTAAAAATTATAAAAATATATAACTATCTTTATTTTTGCCGAATATTGATAATTTGTGAAGTCCCTTTTATGTACGAAGACAAATTGCAAAATAAAAAAAAATAGTTTTCAAGAAGACACGGAAATCTTGCTATATATTTTAATAAAAATTACCTTTTTTCTACAATTCACAAAATTTTATCCAGGTATCTAATCCGCCTCATATCCGAGCGTGCATCTGGCGCGGAGCGCGGTCGCCTCCTGCGGCTCGCGTGCGGCGGCGAGGCGGCGTCGGCGCGCGCCAGCGGGGTGCCGCGCCGCGCGCCGCCCACGCTGCTGGAGTGGAGGGCGGCCGCGGACAACGCGAGGCCCGCCCTGCCTCTCACTTTGTATGATGGTAAGTAGGTGTTATTATTGGAGACTAGAGTTAATTGGTGTCAGAAATATATATATTATTTAATGAAGTATTAAAAGTTTTAGTATTTATAACATTTTTTTTTTATTTATTTCGGTCAGTTATATAAATAACTGACTTTGATAACCTAGTGTACGAAAGCATTATTAAACAATTGCACATTTAATAGATATTATACAAGGGTTGATGAATTAGAGTCACTGAAGACTTTTAGTTATGACGACCCAATTTTATAAAGTAGCGTCAAATAAACATACCACAATGAATTTTTTCACAGTTTCAAAGTATTAACAAGGAAATATTTGTCTTATAAATAACCATTTTACTACATGAATATAAGACAACGTTCTATTAAATTTTTTATATCTTTATATTCGTGTCATCGCATTAATATAAACGTCCTAATTTCCCAGACACGGTCCACACGGTCGGCGTGGAGTCGTGGACGACGTGCGAGCGTGCAGCGTCAAACGCGCTGGCGGCGGCGGGCGTCACGCGGGGCACCTCCGGCTGGTCTCTCACTTTGGAACATAATGGACAACTTACCGGTATGTCAATTCCATATGTAGATTGTTTTATTTATGTCTTCACGCTTTATCCCGCATATGGCAGGGGAGGCAGAGGGAACTGCAGGAGCTGTAGGCACGTAGTGTTAAGACACTCAGTCCCTGCTTTCTCCCCTCTTTCCTCCTTTTTCGAGGCATTGCGTGTTGAGTGGCGGAACTTAACGCCGCACTTACCTAATTTCCACTTGTGTAGTTTCCAGAACGAAGAATAGGAATAAAAAAGTATGGAAATAGAAAAATTAATTTTGTCCGATTGGGAATCGAACCCGCAAACCGTCGCGTTCATAGGGAGACCTTACGCCCCTGTGCTACGAAGATCCGCTATAGATTTTTCTATATCACAACTTAAAAAAAATATAAAACGACATTTGTGTGTTAAAGATTATTATCATGTTAATGATTACATAAATGATAACACGCTTTGAGAGTCAAATGCTTGGCAAAGTCCAGCTGAGTTTTTTGCGTCGTTTCTTCTCAGGTCTGAGACATTAACTTAAGCGAACGGGTGGTAAATTAAATTATTTGACGTTCAAAACCATGTAACTTCTTATTTTGAATAAAATTATTTGAATTTGACTTTGTTTTTGTTTTATAATATTTCTACTTTTTCTAAGTTAACAGACTAAAAAAAATTTACAAGCGATATATTAGATTAAACTTTAAAAATTGAACACAGAGTGGGCAGGCTGCGAGTACGCGTTGGACGCAGTGGGCGAGGTGGAGACGTGGTCGGCGCTGGCGAGCGCCCGCAGCGAGGCGCTGCGCGTGGGCGGGACGCGCTCGACGCCGCCCGCGCCGCCTCCGCGCGCCTCCTCCGTCGACAGCGAGAGGGCGGCGCGCCCTCAGGTAATTCTTCTCCTTTTTCTTCTTCACCTTCTTCCTAGTTGTGGTTTCCCAGAGCCATACAGCTCAGTGTCACTGCGACCGTTGCTGATCTATTGTGATCACTGCTTACTACAGTTCACAGTTGAGATTGATTTCTATTTACTTTTTCTGGGTACATTTGATGTTTCCCCATTATAGATACTTAAACAGTCTTAAAATAAATTATTTAATGATTTTTAAAGTAGTGACATAATTTTGGTCGAAGTATAAGTATTTGTGCAAAGGTTTTATATTTCTTTTGTTATTAATTTAGATGCTGCACTGTTTCACATATGGCAGAGAATAATATTTTCTCTATAGTATATATATAGTAGTGTAAAATTAAATAAATTGCTCCTAGCATTGAACTTCAAACAATGTGAACCGTAGTGTCAAAATTTTCAAATTTTGTCAACTATTAACGTATTAAAATATTCCTCTACTGTATTTTTTTATTGCAGGTTCCTCCCCCTGAACCACCAAAGTCTAGGTCGCCGAGTATTCAACGTATGTTACAAGAATCCATAGACGAAAACATATCCGAATACAATTGGAAAATGGAACAGGAAGAATCGCGCACATTACCGAAGATAAGTGCCGATTACTCCAAAAATAGCGGTGAATATTCTAGAAAGACTAGTGAATATTCAAAAGACGCTGTTGACTACTCAAGAAGAAGAGAAGAGAATTCTAACGAATATTCTAAAAACAACGCAGATTATTCTAGAAATACCAATGAATATTCCAAAAATAATGCGGAATATTCTAGAAATACCAATGAATATTCCAAAAATAATGCAGAATATTCTAGAAACACGAACGAATACTCGAAGAATAACGCAGAGTACTCCAGAAACACAAACGAATATTCCAAAAAATCCGAATATTCAAGAAACACTACGGATTATTCCAGGAAAATATCTCATGACATTTTGTCTAGAGAATCAGCATTGAATGAACGATACTTTGAACAACAGTCGGATAAAGTTCGAAGTCGTTCACTCGACAACTTACTGGGTGACAACCCTGTGCCTCAACCGAATAAATTAGCTGATTTAGGGTTGTCACAATCACGACTTAATGACAGATATCACTCAGTGGAACGGCTCGGAGGGGCCCCTAGTGTAACCAGTAGTAAGGGAATGGAGCCTGAGTACGGAGCGAGTCGCGCTGGAGCGTCAAGATACATCAAGTCTCAATATGCCGGCAAACGAGCGCCGGCTGGATCGCAATCTAGTCGTGCTTATATTGAAAAAAGCTCTGAATTTAGTGGCGTTAGGTAGGACTTCATATTTTTTTATACAGCATAAACAAGCATGTATAAAATTAATAAAAGTATTTAAATTAAATGTTTATTTACAGATCATCAGCAATGTCAGACACATCAGAAGCACCAAGTTTAGCATCACATGTGCGGCGTGTTCGTGTTCCTAGTCAAGCGTCTGATGTAGACCAATTTTTGGATGACCTTTTCTCTCCCGTATTAGACCCTAATATTGACGAACTTTCTGATGCACGCTCTCTTGCTGCCAGTATTAAAGGTGGCAAAGACTATAATAGATTTATTGACGGCATTCTAAGCTGTTCTTATAATGAACAAATAGAAACCTTAAATAATTCAGACTCAATGGCACGTCTCATCAAAGGCGGTGGACAAGAAGAAAATGGCAAAACAAGTAGAAAAGAATCCAATGTAGATTCTGTAGATGACTACATAACTAATCTCTTTGACCCTATTTTTATGAACGATAGTCTGAAAAGATTGACTGATGGTGAAGGATTATCGGAAGCGATTAAAGGCGGTGGATCTACTCCAAGAACTGCAGGTGCAAATACTTCTGCACTTAGCTTTGGCGCTATATCCTTGCCGCCTTCTATGCCAGCAATGCCAGCAACACCTGAAGCTTTAGCGGCAGCTTTAGGATTGCATCTACCTCCTCCAGGTACAGTAGATATCAACGCGTACCATCAAAACTTACAAAGAGCATTCTTACAAAACGCCATGGCGCAAAATCTTCAAATTCAACAGCAGCTCTTGGCGCAAAATCAAGCTTTACAAACTTTGCTTGCCGGTCAAGTAGTAGAATCAACCGATTCGGCTCCTACATCACCGGTTCGTGCATCAACTGTAGTACATGCTCAGATACACTCACCACCAAGGAATTCAGTAAAATCGAGAAGAGAATCTAATGAGAGCACATCTACTGGAGCTCCCCCGCCACCTCCTCCACCAATGCCACCCCTACTCCACGCCATGGATCCTTCGGAAGCCCGACCTTTTATTGATCTTTATGGTCGAGCCAAAACTGTCAGAATAGGAAAATGGAGATGGCCTCCACCTAAAGATGCTGTGGGTCAAGAAACGCCTCAAGATTTTACAAAATTCAAAATGCGTCAAATACAAAGAAGAATAACACCTCAGGCTCAATCAAATGGTGTTGAACATGAGGCACCTAGAGGAAGATCGCGGTCAGAAGCTTCCCCCGCAATTGAATGGGAGGAGTTTGAATTGGATGGTCATTCACCATCAGCTCGAGAGCCGCCTTCACAACGAACTGCAAGACGTAGTTTTGAAATTGGAGCACAGAGACCATCACCTGGAAGCGTCGGTAAATTGAAATTGAGTTCGGAAATGCGACAAAGATTAGAAAGAGTGACAGCAAATCATTCTGTTCGAAGTTCATCATCAGCGGCGGAAACTCCCCGCACGATTAATAAACTAGAAGATACTAGGAAGCTGATGTTGGAAAGACAGTTAGGAGGTGGTATGAGATGGGATGCGCCACCTCCTCCGCTCCCACCAGCACCTCCTGGACCAGCTCCTCCTCCTCCCATGACCCCTCCGTCTCCTCCAGATAAACCAGCTCCGCCTCCACCTACTGATTCATCTTCATCATTTGCTCAACTCCGACGCGATCGTGATACATTTGGTGTACATCAAAATAGAGAAGCAGATGATCGTCATGCATTCTTAGCAAATTGGAGTTCTAGAAAAAAGGAAGAGACTGATTCTACTCAAGGTGACGACTTGGCATCAAGATTCTTAACAGCTGATCGCCGAGACCGTAGAGTTAAAGAAGATTGGGGAGACGAGTCTGATGGTAGGAGTTACGACGAGAAAGCTGGCAGGGATGAGTGGGACTCGGAATCTACATTAGATAATAGACGTGACATACGCGATAACTACTCAGGGCGAGCTGCATCAGAAATATATGAAATACATCCAGTTAGAACAGAACGACGTAAAGAAGAAAATGAAGTGGTAGAGAATTATGAACGTAAACGGTCGTCAGCAATGTTTGATGATTTCGAGCGGTATGACGGAAGGAAGAATTCACGCGATATGTTAGTGGGCAGAGCAAGAGACAGTCCACGGTCGGATGTAATGTTCCCCCCAGATAATAGTGAGACTACAAAAAGAACGGAGCGTCCCACATTTAAGACTCATATGGCTCAAAAAGAGAGAGATAAGAAATTGGAAGCGGAAAGGCGTCAATCAGTGTCTACTCATGTCACAGATAAAACAGAACACATCGAACGTGAGTTTAAAGTTTATTTATTATATTTATTTAATATTTACTCAATGAAAATGAACGATTTATTTTTATTTTTACCGCTCTGGTATGGCAAAGCAAAGTTTCAAGCAAAGCTTGGAAAGTAGAAAACGGAGTGTCTTAACATTAGGTTTTTACTGCCTATTATTTACTCGGTCTACCCTGGTGTGCAGGATAATACAATTACTCTATACTTCCACACTGCATTATAAATACTGAAATAAAATTAATCATTAGAAAGTAATTTATTTCTAGTTTGTGTATTATTATTATTGTTCAATTTTCATTAATAAATTTAAAACATATTTTAGATTAAAAATAAAATTTTCTAAGACAAAATGATGTTAACAGGTGACGTCCCAGCTCCAGCAGCGTTGCTCCCCTCAGAGCGGACGTACATAACGTACTCCCGCGTGCCGTGGAAGCTGCGCGTGCGCAAGGAGGTGTTCACGCCACTGGAGACCTACAACGAACCTGCTATACTCGATCTGCTGTATGCTCAAGTAAGTAATTTTGGACGGAACGGAATTCAATAGACTCGTTGACTTATTAATTAGGTCTATATAGATTTTTTTTCTCGAATAATTTTCTTAGCTTAGTGTTGAAAAAAATTTTAAAATATATTTAAATATAACGCGAAACATTTGAATTAAGAATTAGTGA